>JAZKJV010004695.1:600000-975344 GCA_037367405.1 Ottelia alismoides
AAAAAGTTTTTTTATAAAAGAGGATTTTTTTTTGAAAAGTTTTTTTAAGCAAATAAAGAAAAAGAGTTTTTTTTTTACTTTTGTTTTATTTTTACCCACCCCATAATTATTGTATAATATATATAAAAAATACGTGAAAGTACGAGGTATGGGTAAAGTATATATGTAATATATACACGCCCCCCTATACTTAGCTTGTGCTATGTCCTCATGGCACTAGGTGACAAAAAGACATAGCTCGTACTAAGCGTAGGAAAGCTAAAATAATAGAAAGTATAGAAGTCGATCCACCCCTCCTATACTTAGGCTCTGGACAGCCTAAGTGTAGAAGAAGAGAAAAAATGGGGCAGACGAGGTCAAGAGGAGAAATGATGAGTAAATACATATGGCGGGCATCGGTCCCCCCTATACTTAGGCTTTGGTCAGCCTAAGTATTGGAAAGAACACAAGATTGGAAGACCGATGAGAATGGGAAAGAATATACAAAAAGAAAATAAAAAGAAGAGAAGGAGCAAATCGGGTCACTCACCCCCCTATACTTAGGATCTAGTCATCCTAAGTATAGCCACAAAATGAAAACGATACGGAACTGGGGCGAGTGATGCGAATCATGAGGGAGGGAGGTGAATAAAGGAAGGAAAATATGTACAAGGAGGAGGGAGAATATACAAGGATCAAGAAGGTTTGTGACGGACCTTCTTGCGGGAGCGATGGGGTGGGTAGTATACACATGTGTCGCTGTCAGAATCGTCCTCCGAAGAATAATAGTGAGGTGTGGGGAACGTCCAACGGAGGTCGACACACGGCTGCTTGCTCAAATATGGCTTCAGATAAGCCGAACTAGGCTCACTCATGTAGATCACCTCATCCGGACTTGAAGAGGACTCCTCAGAAAGTTCCTTCTCTGAAACATCGAAGGTAACCTTCTTAGTCGGTTTTCTAGAACCTGAAGCATCAAGAGGAAGAGGAGATTGATACGTCTTAAGGAGTTCGGGGGAACACCTCAAGGAATCAACACTCGTCTTCTTCTTACTAGATGACCGACTAGAGGATGGAGCAACCGATTTATCAAGATTGGTCAATTTGGTCCCAGTTGTCTCCTTTGATGTATGTCCTGGATGTGGTGTGTGTGAGGTTATGACCAGAGGTTCATCATCAGATGAGTCACCATATGCATTGTAATACTCCTGCAAGGTCAGCACACGTCTCTGATAAGGCACAGTGTTCTCTGTTGGCTTGACATTGTTGGGTTCTTGTGTCGGATCATTGAAATGATCAACGCAATCCACAAAGGTCATGTCCGACTCACTGATAGCTTCTGGTCTTGAGTCCTCTCTAGAAGCTGTCGTGGTGGTGGTGCAAGCAGTAGGCGGTGTGTGGTTGTAGGAAGTGTCTAAACCAATGGTTGTCTGGACTGTCGGTATCTCAGGTGTAGTAGAGAGATGGGACTCAACTGTCTCTCGAAGGTCGCGACTGTCTGCAACTTTACGGGTTACCTTGGAATATCGTGTGTCCTCAAAGATCGGGTGAGGTCGGAGTGCTCCCAATGCAGAGAAATCGATCTCCCGAGTCTCACAATCTATAGTTGCCTTAGCCAAGGCTAAGAACGGCTTCCCAAGAATGATCGGAGACTGGGTGAACTCTCCTCGGTGCTCAATGTCAATGATCATGAAGTCTATCTCCAGTAGAGCACCTTGAAAAGTGACGATGACTGAAATGGTTCCTCTCGACCGTTTAATGGTCCGATCTGCCAACTGAATGATATCTCTTGACTTCTTGGCAGATCCGAGTTTGAGTTTGGCAAACACGGAGGTCGGGAGGATATTAATCGGTAAGTCATCATCGATTCTTGCATGGGTGAATGTGGTATCTTTGATTTCACAATCAAATATAGGTAATCGCTTTACTCTACGGCTCTTGGTTTTTCTCCCTATCATCAAAGATGTGGCCATAGACACTATGTGTATCTCAGTCCTTGTTCTCTTATTGCCCGACCTTTTAGGCATCAATTTACTTCTCACAAATCTTTTAAGGTCGGGAAAGTGCTTAATGGCCATTATTAAGGGAAGCTCAAAAATCAACTTTCTATCCAATGCTTCCCTAACCGCAGGATCCAATTTTTTTAGATCTTTTCCTTTTTCAATTTTTATGGTATTTTCTGAGTTTTCAATTTTTTTGGTCTTTTTGGTAGGTGAAGGAGGACTAGGAGAATGTACATACTCAAGTTTGGAGGGAAAGTGGTTAGTAGAAGAGGGAGGTAGAAGGGACTCCAGCTGTACATGACGTATGGTCAATCCAGTGTATTCCAGGTTTTCAAGATTCAATCCGCGAAATCCATGATCCACATTCCTACCTGGACTCTTGATCGGTCTACAAATGTCATCCTCCAATAAGTTCTCATGACACATCATGAGAGAAGTCGACGTAATTGGAGGGTACTGCTGAGAACTCGGGCTCTTATACTCAACACACCTTGACTCGGGTGTGCAATACTGGGTTGAGTATGGCCCATAGGTATGGCAGTTGTTGGTCGGAGCCTCATCAGGCGGAGTTAGTAGACAGGGGGTCTGTAAATCAGTCGCATGAATCCAATCCCCTGTGTATGTCGGCACTCCGAATGGGTGATATAAAGGTTGGTCAATGTGGTCTCTATCACTCAGGTCAATCAAGTCAGGAAGATCGTACGGTGCAGGCATCTCCATTCGGTTTGTCTGATCGACCATGTTGTACCCTAAGGTTAAGTCGGGATGTGTATATGGAAATTGTTGTTCTGTCCCAACTCGAGGTGAAAGTGAGGTATGTGGGGTCAACTGATTATGCCAATCATTCATCTCAGCAGTCGCTTGCTCTTTGATTTGTTCCTTGATTCCAGCAAGCGGACTAGAATATAGTGAATCAATCCAATGTGGTTGTGGGTCAGGGGTGCAAGAATTTGGGGTAGGTGAGAAGGACGAAGAAGTGGAGAAGTCAGTCGGAGTTCTGACTTCGCGGTTGTGGTGTGGGTATGAAGAGGAATAAGTGGGTGGATATGATCGGAATATGGTCAAAGAAGGATGACTTGGATATGATGACCAAAATTCTGACATCTTGGAAGGGAGATGGGAGAATGAAGCGGATCGAGGAAGAAAGCGTGCAAGTGCACTGAATAACACACAAACAAACAAACATAAGAGCAAACCCTGAGTTCACCTACTCAACACAGTGATGGTCGCAAAAGTCCGACCGTTTATCTTTTCAGTTTTAATTAGGTGATAAATCAAGATATCAATCCAATTACGCAAGGCTCAAAAGTAGGTTTTGGGCACTATCCTAGGGATGCGTCCTCACCTCTCAACAATCACAATTAGCCAAGCATACAATGAGGGTTTTGCTCTCCCAAAATAAGTGTTAGTTTTAATCCGTTTTTTTAATCAACTCTGATTAGCAGTCCCGATTTTATGTTTGGTTATCACTTGATTAGTCCACCAAATAAAGCACGCCTAACGATCAGTCCCGATTCCTTTTAACCTAAGTTTCAAAAACCAAGGGGAGGGAGTCGAGAAAAGCCGATGCAAATAATGAAATCAATGATGCATGCCCAGTTCAGAAGACTTACAGTGATCCTCGCGCTCTACATGCGGGATGCAAGGCAGAATTGAAATTTTATACTAAATGAATGCAAACGAGAAAACCGCTTCTAGACAGGCAGTTCTATTAGCGAGTGATGAACAAGTTAAATTTGACTAATAGTCCAGCGGTCTAAGTGCGTCTCATTAAATGTGATGTGTGGTCCTAAAAGTTACGAGCACAAGCAAAAAAGATATTCTAATAAAATGCTCTAAGAGCCGCGAGTGCAAGTCCTATTCTACGTCAATCAACCACACGACCACGAGCGGGTCCAAAGTCCAGTCTGGATACAACTACAAGCTCTCAAACAAGAGCCATTGGAAAGAGCGAATTACCTAAGTTATTACAACACAATAATTACAAAAATAAAAAGAAATGCTCTCGAAAATAAATTAATTCTCCTCGCTCTTCAGCAGTCGACGCGCGCTACGTCCGTCGACCTCCGATGCACTCCAAGTCCACCGGGCCCTCGCAAGGAAAATGGAATTTATATTAGAGAGATAAACAACAAGATATATACAAAAATATAAAGAGAAATAATTTCAAAAAAATGGAATAAATACAAGTGGCTCGGGGGTCAGGCTACCCGAGTAAATGGAAAATCTAAATCTAAATCTTTAAACTAATCCCTAAGCCGTTTGCCTCCCCAGCAACGGCGCCATCTGACGAGTCGCTTGATACGGTGTTTAATTCGACTTCGTTCTAGCACGTGTACTTAGCGATTCGGTCAGAACCGAGAGAAGATCTCCGTGAAGAGTGTCTCGGCTTAATTTATATCCCGGGCAAGTCCGGGTTCGAACTCAGGGAGGCAAAAAAACAACTTGGGGGTTAATTCGCAAACTTAGGTCTAGATTTCCAATGCGTATTTTTTAGATTTTTTTAATGCAAAAAGAGATGCTAATGCAAAATGCGGTTGAATTAAGATACTACGAAAGCATACAACTTAGCCTAATTTAATTTAATGTGAGATTAATTCAATTAAGCCAAATTATATTTTTCTAGTAAACTTAATCCAATAATGAATGCAAAACATATTTTTTTAGAATTTTCAGGGTTAAAATGCAATAAATAAAAATGCACACTTTTTGTGGGTTTTTTTCACAATTTCTCACAAAAACAGTAAGCAAAAATTATGAAAAATTTACTGAAATGAAAACATGATGCAAAAAGACTACAGTAATTTTTTTGGAATTTTTTGACAAAGTATGAATTTTTTATGAATTTTTTAGTGAAAACAGAGTGAGAGTGAGTAATTAATTTCTATTAAATCCACGTTATCAAATTAATCAACTTGCGAATTATCTCAAGTAGATATTTAGATGAGCAATCCAGGAGACTTAAAATTTCGTGAAAATCATGTATGTGGATTTAATTAAAAATCAAATACTAAATTCACTCTACGAATTATTTCAGGCACAAGACATCTCCATTTTGGACGAAATTTGGATAGTAAGTTAAGCAAACTTCAAGGCATCACATATAGTTTTTTTGGAATATTTAGATCAACCGTGTGTGAGATATAATTTTAAGAGCACGAAATGGGTAAAATATGCTGAATTTTAGTTAACCATTTTTAATTAATTACCCATGAGTCACAAAAATATAAACAAATAGTCAAATTGTAGACAATTAGTTGCTCATCAAAAAAACATTTTTCATTGAATAAAAAGGTGCCATATTGATGTCCAAATTTAATGTCAAACGCAAGGGTATCTTTGCAAATAGAGAAACTAAAATTACAAGCAACTTATGCACAGGGACTGTTATGAAATTACTGAAACATGAAATAAATAAATTGCAATTTTTACATTAAAAAAAACCAAAAAGCCCTTTCTTCTTCGTCAAGACGAACCCAACAGGGAAGGAGGCGACGGCGGGCACGCGGCCGCAAGGAAGGCGGCGGCCGCGCGGAGGTGGCGGTGGGCGGAGGTCGAGGTGGGGCCGCGAACGGCGGCGAGGGGGCGGAGGCCGTGGCTGGTCGAAGGGGGCCACACGACCGGGCGGAACAAACGCGCACGGCGGTGGCGCGCGTGCGGCGTGAGGAGAGCGGCGAGGCGAAGGGCCGCGCGGCCTGGAGCAGCAGCTGGAGGGGCCGCGCGCGGCCCGCCGGCGGTGATGGCGGCTGAGGGAAAGGGGGGCGGCGGCGGTGGGCGGCACCCCCACCGTTGCTGCAGCTTCGTTTTTTTTTGTTTTTTTTTATTTTTTTAATTTTTTTTGCTATTATAATTTACTGGAATAAAAGAATTGCTTTTTTTTGTTTTAATTTTTTTTATAAATTTTTTAAACAGAAAATGGATGAATGCAATATGAACAAATACTTCTAATTTTATTTGGTTTTGTTTCAACAAAAAAAATGAAAAATATGCAAAATGACAAGTACGAACAAATGCAAATATAGCGGTGGGTTGATCGTGATGATATGAAAATAAAAAAATGGGGATGTGATGTGATGGATAAAAAAATAATGATGGTGATTTAAACGACAAGGAAACAAGATATTAGATAAAATAAAATCACGAGAGAAATGAGGAGGAATACTTACCTGATTCTTCGCCGGATTGGCGGAGCAGCTACGCTGAACTCCTGTTGTCGCCTCGATCCGATTGGCGAATTAAAAATCGGAGAAGCTATGCGAGCTCGACGGGGAACTCGTGACGCGGAGTGGAGCTCTGCGGATCTCACCTGAAGGAGGTCGTCGCTTGAGGACGATGCTTCGCCGCTGTCACCAACAAAACACTCCAAGCTCTCTCCTTATTCTATAAGAATGGTGGATGGGGAAAAAATGTGGATGTGGAGATGATTATAAAGAGATGAATAATGGGAGTTAGAGAGGTGGTGGTGTTGAATGAGAAGTTAGATTATTGGTGGAGTTGAATGGGAGGTTATATGAAGAATATGGAGTAGAATGGAGGTTGAAAGAAGACTTGGAGGTTAATGGAGAAAGGGAAGTTATTGTAGAGAATGTGATTAAATAAATAAAAATAAAATGGAATAAAGTAAGCTACTAAAAAGAGAAAATAAAATAAAGAGAAGAAAAAGAGTGGGGAATTTACAAAAAGAAGATATACAACATGTACATTTTTTTTGTTTGCTTTTCTTTTTATATTTTTTTTGTCTTTTTAATAGTAGCTATGTACAATAGGAAAATACAATAAAATAGTATAATCAAAATACAAGAACATAATGATTTTTTTGGATTTTTAGTAATTAAGAAAGATAAAATAAAAAAATGAAGAAAGAAAGAATATATACATAATATACAATGTACATCTAGGTCCCAAAACCCAACTTTTGCAAACGAGCTCCGATTTTAATGAAACCACTTCCGTTGGATAGATAATTTTCTAACTTGAACTATAAAAGTGAGTTTGGTGAATTTGGAGTTCATACGGAGCGGAAATTTAGCTTGGAAGTTGGTCTTTACGGCTTTTTCCCATTAGGATCTAGGAGCATTTATTTGAGATATAATTTGTTTTGTATTTTTTGTATTTTCATGTACATTATTATGAACAAGTTAGAGAAAGAATTAGCCAAAAAGGAGTTGAAATGAAATTATTAAAAATACATGAAGTTTTGGTTTATTTACATGTATAAAACTCCTTTATTTTTGCGGCTTTTTATGTGTAATTTATTTTGTACAATCTAATATACAATAATTAGTGTGTTTTATTTACAAGAGTCATTTTGTTAATTTATGTATTTTATGGACTTTTATTTGGGATTTTACTCGGGGATTTTGCTAAGATCAAGATATTAAGATGATGAATCGTGGATTCATCACCCTCTTCCTTGCATCGCCGCTCATCGCTGCGTGAAGCTCCGGCCAAGGTCGCCCCTCGAGCAACTTCATCCAGGTAATACACCTAGACTCTCCCCAGACCTATCCCTCCATCTTCTCAGTTTTCTTCCTCGATCATCGTGTGTTGATTAGCAACGCAAATTACGTGATTAGATATCTAATTCGACCTACTTAGGCACGCATCAAATTCCCCTCTCATTTCGCTTCGAATCGCGTTTTGTTTCAGCATCATCTTCACCTGTTCTGTTTAGTTCTTCTGGAAACCAAATTTTTCTTCACATTCTGAGCTTGTAATTCTCTAAACTGGTGGTCGATTCTTCACGAATCGAGCATATCATTTGGATATTTGCAGGCCCATAATCGATCAGGAGCAAATTATTCGCATCTGGAAGTCTTCACCTTCACTAAAATCAACTTCGAAGATGGCATGACCACTTGACCTTCAGACACCACTGCAGAGAACCGTCATCTTTTTCGCCGGACCACAGCCGCTTCGAGACGCCGTCGACCACCACCTACCGCAGGCGAGCTCGAGGGGTGGAGAAGCCACCCCTCTGGCCCCGTTGGAGCGCCCAGATCGCCGCCGTGCGTCGGTAATAAATCGGAGAAGACACCCCATTCGCAAGAACTCTAACAACCTTAAGAACAGACGGTGTACAGGCTAGTGACATGTGGCACAAGCAGGAACGTCAGATCGCGCCCAGAATGTTATAATCTCGACCCTCCATTCTGAACTGGTTTGAAAATTGCAACTTAAGCCCAACAGGTTTTCTAGAATTTCAACCTGCTCATCAGGTTTCCAGAATTTACATTTAGGTCCCTCCACAGGGACCTAAATGTAAAGATCTTTATTTTTGTTTTCAAAACAGTCCCTGAAGGATCTAATTGCAGAACAAATTCTATATTTTTCTTGCGCTTATGCCCCTGGGCTGTAGGGGTCCTTTGGACCATGTTTGACCTTGTTTCTTGACGATTTCTTTAGGGTAGTTACACAACTACCCCATCTAGTTTGTATTAAATTTTCATGAGTTTTTGTTGTGTTTTCATCCTGTTTTGATTTATCGAAAACCGCATCCGTTTTGTTTTGATTTCGTGAGCTTGTTCGAGCCTGTTGCTCGAACCGTCAACCTACTATATTGTATTACCTACTTATAGTCCACCTATTATATAATAAATAAATCTTTTGTGAAAAATATCCCATTTTGAAAATTAAATAAAAATTTGAAAAGAATAAAATCAAATAAAAATAAAAAAATAAAATAAAACAAAAAGTGCTTCCTTCTCTTTGATCACTTTAAGAAGAGATAAAAATAAAATCGCAAAAATACTCCTTAAAAAAATCAAAAGCTTCTATTCTTCCTCCTAGAGTTCGACCTAGGCACACTTACCAGGATAAATATTTAGTGTAGGTTTTTGCTCCGAAAACCAAATTTGTTTGATTAGAGCTGAGATCTGATTTTTCGTGGCTTTTTCTACATCGACCACGTTTCTCTAAAAAAAGCCGTGAAACCGATTTTTAGCTTTATCATCATACTAGTTGGTATGGCTACAGAAAAAGAAAAAAATAAAATGAAATAACATGTCATGGGAACCTTTCCCATGCCATTTCATAGAGATCACATGAGTTTTAAGGTCACCTCATGAAGCGTGGTTGTAATCTTCATAGCTTATAATGGTAGAAGCCTCCAGACTTAAGTCTGATCCAATGAGAATGCACTTGTAGGCATAATAATGAATCACGTACTTCCCGCAATCCTGACCGACGATCCAAGAAAATGATCTCCTGATTTTATATCACGATATCACTTTTCTTCTTCATGATCATAATGCATGAAAGAGGATGGAGTTCCTGAAGTAATACAATGCCATCACAACGATGATCGTTATCTCCACCAACCTTAGGCAGCAGGACGACCTAGGGTTGTGGAGAGATAAAGGTTGGATGTGTCTAGAGAGAGAGAGTTTTATAAATGCAATAATTTCATATCAATTGTGTATTGAAGGTTAGGGATAGCATCCATTTTATATACTTTTGGAAGTCCATGGATCTCAATTATCAATGGTTTAGAGTTATTTGTGTTTAATTGTTTAGATTTATTTGTATTTATTTCTAAGTAAAAAACACAAACAAATTCAAAGAAATAATTTGAAAACAATTTCTAAATGAACTCCTTTGATTAGTTCAATTACTTAACTAATTAATAAATATAAAAAAATAAAATTGCCTCCAACCTTTTAACCCTAATAAGGTGGACTTCCACCATGGTTGAACAACCATGGGCATCAACCCTAAAAAAGAGTTTGAATGGGCCAATTCTATTTTTTTTAATTATTAATTAATTGACTAATTGAATCATCTGAACTAATCACCAAATAATTCCATATTATTAGAGAAAATTGCAATAAAACCATTGACAATTTAATTAAATTCTTCCATCCAATATTTAGTGTAATCCTGTTTACATTAAATTATATCATGTAAATATAATTAACATTAAATGTAAATTGTGAATTTCAATCACAAGTGTCTCTCTCCATGATATCATAGATCATATCCATATTATCCATAATTATTGTAAATAGTGTAATCCACAATATTCTTATCCATGATAATTAAATTCAATTTAATTATCCTGGATATATGTATTCACACACTAATTGTGATAATAAAACCTCATTTAATTAACCAGTTTCCAAATTCTTAGATAATATTGTTCATGAAACAATTCTTGAATTCTTTCAAGAACATTGTGCCTTCTCCTTAGATACTTGGAGATAAAGTCAAGGAGAATGCATATCCCATGTATAGGGACTTGGATAATGAGATCTAACCTCATATCGAGAACTAGAAGATCGCTGATAGGTGTCTGATCATGTCATACATAATATTCCATGTTCTCATTGCATCCAAATCATATTCAGATGTATGTCCAATAATTAGATCAAGATTGGATATATAGCCCACTGAGAGGAGTGACTAAAATGCAAACATGTTTCCTCACTCCCTCAGAATGGAAGTGTCACAGTATACAATCATTTACGATGCTGCATACAAGAAGATCTAGAATAAACCCAAAGTTCTGATCTTATTTGAACTGTTTCTTTTAGGGTTTTATGATTAAGTTCCTTATTCGATCATTGGGTGTTGGTATCGATCACATGCTTCTAAAAGCATATATCATACCTTCAAACCATGTCTTGTTTCCGAAACAAGACGCCCAATATTGGAATTGGTTTATCCTAATATCTCATGAGTGAGATCATGTCTTCCAGTTCATTTTACAGACTTTTATTAGGTAATCAACCTAATATTCTGTGTAATGTACATACTTAGGCATATAGTAATACATATGTCTCTGGTCAGAGGATGTGTGCCTGGACATGATAACATACGACATAGGTATTAGTTACGTCGATCTCGTTAGGTTAACTCTTTGACCTAACTCGTCCAATACCTCTAAATCTCTATTCCTATGTAGAGGACCAACATCCAGAGGTTGGTTAGATGTCACCCTTTGGAGTAAAGAATTTCCATCTCCTTCTTAGGCTAGAGATCCCTTCTCTATAATTACTTGATGGTGTGATTGAGTCTTCAATCTAGCTCTTAAAATATTCAACCCTACACCAACCTTTATGATACAACCTTTAAATCAATAGATGTATGATACCAAGTTGGGCATGGTACATAAACCTGATTGTATTAAGGTTCTTATCATGAAATTAGTTATTCTTCATTTGAGAATAAGGAGTGAATTGTAATAACTTTTATTACATAATGGCTCGTTGTGGGATCACGTGTCCAACATACCTAAACCCAACAAAGCATATAATGCAAACTGACCTCCACCATGATTTGGAGGAAGACATTCTAGTTTCCAAAAACACAACCACAAAAGAGTGATGAACTGCTAACTGGCTAAGAAAATTATCACTCATTGTAATATGGCACGTTAACACAATCAGAACCAAGTCAATTGTCTAAGGAACTCAACTGCACTGAAAACACATATAAATCCTAATTTTTATTTTTTGAAAATACATACGTTGACCCCATTTTATTTATTATTATTTACAACTAAAATCAATAAACTTTGAATATGAAATTTGTACATAATAATTTTATTGAAAAATATAAAATTTACTTCACTGAAAAACAATACTTAGTGTCACTGGGACACACAAAACAAAAGCCGTAAACTAAACTACATAGACCTCTATCTTCTCTGTATGTACTCCGAATTGACCAAACTATCCTTTATTGTTCTAAAGTTTTATTATATATTTAATGAAGGTGGTTTCATTAAAATTAGAGTTAAGATACAAAAGTTGGCTTTTGGGTCCCATTTGTAGTATAGACCCTATATATTATATTCAATTTATTCATTCTTCATCTTTTTATTCATCTTATGATTTTCTACACTCGTATATAATGTATATAGCACAAATAAAATAAGAATAAAAATAAAAGTTTTAAAAAAAATCATTAAACAAATAATATGCACAGAAACACAAAGAAAATATACTTAAGTAAATAATGCATACAATTAAGTAAATAAACACGTATATAAAAATGCTACAAAAATATGCAAATATGTATTTCAATATGCAAAAAATAAATAAAATAATAAAACAATGTGATTAATCATAAAAATAACTATAAATAAATCAAAATACATTATGTATATAAATATATAAACAATTGTACATAAATAATAATACATAGTAAATAATATTGTAAAAATAAATTAAATTCATAATTAAATACTATGTAAATAAATATAGTTTTTTATGTTTTAAATTTTTCTTAAATAATTTGATTCCTATTTTTTATTCAATCAATTTATTTTACTATTTTGTCTCTATTCGGTTCTATGTAGGGGCTCCTTCTTTGGTTGACCTGGGGGTCAACTCTATCTCTAAGATCCCATGCCTCTTTCAGAATAACACCAACCCGGTTTCGTCGATTTTTTATCCCTGATTCTCTGTCCTAAATGAATACAATCCTTTTGCAAAATCATGTGCCTCACGATCATAATTCAAGCCCCATCTCTTAATGATCCACGAATGCACTCAATCGATGAAGATCATGTGATCTTCACCTACCCTTTCATGCCTAAAAATATTCTCCATTCCGCCATTTTTTGCACCTTGATTCTTTTTTAAGTAGCTTTTAGACCCTCAGATCAAACCTATGGTGTTTAACTGGTGATAAGAGCAAAGACATCTCGATTTGCAGCGAGGAAGAGATGCTCTAAGGGTGATCTGACCATCGCAGGAGGTCGTCCCCGTGCGGTTCAACCTCCATGGTCTCACGACAAAGTCGAGGGGCAATTTCAACAATTCTAGCTCAGATTTCAATCCCGCATCATTGTTTAGATTTTCATTTAGTAAATTAGTTATTAAGTTAGCTTAGATTTTATAATCTTACGTTCGATAGAGCTTTTGCTCCAGCGCTAAATTCCATGTGATCCAACTGTTAGTCGAACCTTTATCACCATCAGTTTGATCCTCATCGCCTTCTCCATGAAACCCCCTATTTTCCACCCTCGATTCTGCATGAATCGAGGCCCGTCGATCTACGTCTTCAGACATCTGCCTAGAGCTCACTGCCTCACTCATCCTTGTGATGTTTAGCTTCAACTCCTGGCCGAGGACTTGCTCCTCGAGCCAACGAATCTTTCTGAGCAAGATAGAGGGGCTGAATCTCCTTAGGAGCATGGAATTGAGTCCAACATTCAACTCCAGGTCATGAAGTCTAAAAGACCATCCAGGTCCCTATCACTAGGATCCAGATCTTTGTAGTGACCACCAGCGGGTGCGGGAAACTTCCAGGGAGCTATTGAGCTCTTCGGCGAGGCGTGCAGAGGCTGTACGAAGGAAATCTTGTCGATCAAAATCAGGTCGAGGAAGAGTTCTTGGTGTTCTCCCATGGTCCTCTGGCACTGTTGGATAGAGATGCAGCTCCAGTTCGTTTCAGTGATGTTGGATCAAGGGAGAAACGTTGTGCCCCTCAACCGCCTGATCACTTAAGTGTCGCCAATGTGACGCGACCTCCATCGTCGATGAGCGCCTCTCCTTGGGTAAATTTTACGCATACCACACCGCTTTTCATATTTTGTAATATCTATTTAAATATTCAATGTGTATTGTAAACTTAATTAGATATTTTGTTGAGGACCCCATAAACTTTATGTTATTTGCAATTTAGTCCTCCCCGCCTCATAACACTACATGAGGGGTTGTAAATTTCCATGCCTACCCTTGTAATCTATGGACTATTATGTTAAGCTCCAAACATTTATTTTATTTGTATTTTAATCCTTGTGCATTATATATTTCTATTTAGGGATATTTACACCCATAACCTTGAGTAGTTCCATAATTACCCCAGGTACACACTATAGTCACGAATTACATGAGAAATCTCGAATATTACTCCGTCTCACATCCATAACCTTCGGTTAGTTTCAACCGTTAATCCTAACAAAACCATCAAGTTAATCTAACCTAACATCAATCCAACGATTAAAAATAAATCAAAACAAAAAGGAAAAAGAACCCCCTTCTCCAACAACTCTCCCACAACCACCGACTGCATCCCCTTCCTCATCCAGCGACTCCGACCCCCCACCGACAAGCTCTTCCTCCCCTTCTTCCTCAACAAGAGACTCGCAGATCCAAGCGGGTGGTTGGGGGGGGGGGGGGTAGTTTGCGGGGTGCGGAGGTTGTGCGTGGGGTTGGGGGGTTGCTTCGTTGCAGAGATGGTAGAGGTTGGGTCGGGGGATCGTTGCGAACTGGGGGAGGGGGCTGGAGGGGACGAGCTTTGTTGGGGGCGAGGGAGGGGGGTAGGTTGCGAGGAGCGGAGGCGGAGGTTGTACGTGGGGTTGGGGGGCTGCTTCATTGCAGAGATGGTGGAGGGAGGGTCGAGGGATCGTTGCGAACTGGGGGGAGGCAGCCCAGAGGGGACGAGCTTCGTTAGGGGGGGGCTGTAGGTTGTGACCTAGGGGGATGGGGGCCTGAAGGGAGGAGCTTCGTCGGGGGTGGGGGTTGGGTCTGGCCGTAGGGTTGTAATCTGGGTGTGGGCATCTGCGGGGGAGGGGGGGTGGTGCCGATTACGACCTGGGTGGGGAGGGGAGGAGCTTCGTTGGGGCAGGGGGTTGGGGGGGGAGGGTTTGCGACCTGGAGGGAGGGGAGCCTGGGTGGGGAGGGGACATGAGGAGCTTCATCGGGGGGGTGGCGAAGGGTTTGCGACCTAGGGGGAGAAGGGCCTGGGTGGGGAGGGGACCGGACATGAGGAGTTTCGTCGGAGAGGGGGGATTGCGACCTGGGGGAGGTTGCTAGAGGGGAGGAGCTTCATCCGGAGGGGAGGGAGCTGGAGAGGTGGAGCTTCGTCGGGGGTGGGAGGGGGTTGCGACCTGGGGGGACGACCTTCATCGGGGCTGTAGGGGGGGCTGGCGGGGAGGACTTCATCGGGGCTGGGGGGGGTCTGGCAGCGAGGATGGCTGACGGGAGAGGAGGAGGTAGCAGAGGTTGGCCGCAGGGAGGAGGGGGTTTGCTGGTGGCCAGCTCTGGTTGGAGGAGGAAGAGATGTGGCCATTTATAAATAGGGATATTTACACTCATAACCCTGAGTAATAAGGTAATTACCTCAGGAACCCTGCGTAATAGCGAATTACGCTAAAACCCCCGAGTAATGGTTAACGATTACATAAGTAACCCTCCGTTACGCTGGGACGTTCGGGGTAACCACGGTTGGGTTACCACCTACCACGACCGAGTTACGAGGTGGAGATCAAATGGCTGGGGTTTGTTGCCACCACGTGTAGGGTGTAGATGGAAGCGGAAGTCGAATCGATGAATAATGCATGGGTGACGAGGTGGATGTTTTTTCCCTCGTCCCACCTGCCCTCGACATCCTCAACGATCATTCCCGCCTTCGGATCATCGTCTTCGTCATCTTTTCCAAGTCACGGAAGAAGAAGAGCCCCCCATCAGTCACCGAAGACACGCTTCCTCCTACACCAAGGAACCGGAAGCAACTCGAAAGGCAACTGTATGTCCTCCCCCATCGTCTTCGCCACTGAAATTCTTCTTAAAATCCAACTGAGTAGATGAGAAAGAAACCTACATGTACCTTAGGGCATGAGTTGGTTCGAAGGCCGCAATGGGGTCCTTAGCATTTGCGTCCGGTATGGGGGATACTTCAAGAAGGTGTGAGGTCGTGGTGGCGATAGGTACTTGCTGGGACAACAAGTCGTCATAGGGACAGACCCAGATTACACGCCTTGGTTTGACATCTTGGAGGACATCGCAGAAGTTGTTCCATGGCAACCAAAGGATTCCTTGCGGATGAGCTACAAAATTCCTAATTCCCATCCATCCAGGTATTAAACTATCTCATGGTGTGAAATGTTTTTGGCCTACTCGCTTATTATTTAGGTATACAAACTGTACTCGCATTTTGTCTTTGTTAGGTATGCGAAGTTATCTGATGAGAAGAAAATGATGGAAATGTTTCACTTGCACCAAGATGGGACACAAGTTGAGTTGGTGGTGGAGTTTGATCAAGATGCAGAAGCACTTGATGCTGTGGAAGCGGATGCGAATGCAGGCCAAGATCCAACTCCCACGTCCTTAGGGACTAATGTGAATGAGGCAGTGGAGGCTTTGCGGGAGTTGGGATCGGTTATGCATGAATCCTTGGAGTCACTTCATTGCATTGCTTTCACCGAATGTGCGCAAGGGGATGGAGTGGAGGGATTTACTACTGAAGCCATGGATTTGGAGGATGAAGTTGTGCAAATGGACATTGACCCTAATGAGGCAGTGGAGATGGATGATGATACCCTATTTGGAGAGCCAGTGGATTCACTTGGGGATGAATCAAGAGAGGATGAATCAAGGGCACCCATCAGTCCCAATGCCATGGAGGCACAGATGATGAGCTCTCAGCATTCGCGTATAATGAGATCGAAGAGAGTGTTGCGCTCCCAAACTGTATGTATCGATGTAAGTGAATCAGAAGATTCTGATTTTGTTGTTGATAGCTCAAGTACCAGTGATGATGATCTCAGCGGTCTTGAGTCTGAGAATAGCTACCACTATCTCTTAGATTCATATTTAGATGATGTTGAGGACTTCGAAGGTCAAATATCGTCCAATGACATGGAGATTCCGGACATTGCAGTTGGATCCGAGTTTGATGGACACGATGAATTTAAACATGCATTAAGCACTTATTGTTTGAGGCATGAATTTGATGTGAGATTTATAAAGAGTGAGGCAGTACGGGTGACAACCATATGCAGGAGAGAAGATTGTAAATGGCAAATCCATGCTTCTAGACTCCAAGATAGCATGCGATTCCGAGTCAGGACTCTACATGGCGAGCACAATTGTTCCTCTGTCAGTAGGATTGGCAATTCATTGATTTCACAAGAGTGGATTGCCGAGTACATTGATCCATGGATCAAGGACAACCCAGGAACACTACTCTCAGCGATGATGTAGACCTTTCATAGGTCTGGATGGGTGCCACATGAAGGGGAAATACCTAGGAACACTACTCTCAGCGACAACTTTAGATGGATGCAATGCATTATTCCCTGTGGCTTTCGCAGTTGTAGAAAGCGAATCCAATGTCACATGGAATAGGTTCATGACTCATTTGAACCATGCTATTGAGTTTGGCAATGGTGCTGGGTTGACTTTCATATCAGATGCACAGAAGGGACTCGAGTTGGCGGGGAAGACCCTATTTCCCCAAGTAGAGCACAGGACATGCATGCGACACCTGTATAAAAACTTCAAGAAGAAAGTCCCTGGCGAAGAATTAGAGATCATGGTTTGGTCTGTTGCAAGGGCGTTTGATAACAAGCACTATACTCACTGGATATCTGAGATTCAAAAACATAGCATGGGTGCATAACAGTGGTTGGCAAATGTACAGGAGAAGTGGAGCCGTCATCAATTTGGTGACTCGGCGAAGTGCCATTATGTCACAAATAATTTGAGTGAATCATTCAATGCATGCATATCACCAACGTGAAATATGCCCATTTGTTAGCTTATTGATTGGATAAGGCAAAAGTTGATGACAAAGATGGATGAGAGACTTTGACGGTCGAAGAATTGGAAAGAAAAAGTTGTACCATCACCCTTGTCTTACGTAAGAGGCATGATAAGGGACTTGAAGGGCTTCATTGTTAGAAGAGCTGATGACAGCAATGTGGAAGTAGAAACTCCTTCGGTGAGGTATGTTTTGAACCTTCTAGCCCGTGAATGCTCGTGTAGAAGATGGCAACTGTGTGGGCTTCCATGCACACATGCAGCAGCCGCGTTGGGAACCATCAGAGGAGTGCGGTGGGAGAACTACGTCGTTTATTACTACAAAGTTGATCGTTATAGGAAAGCCTACACTTGTGCATGCATACACCAATGCCCGATAAGACGCAGTGGTTGGTGGTCAATCTGCCATTCAAAGTGCAACTGCCTCACACCACAAGGCCACCAGGACATCCGTGAAAGAATCGCATTCATCCAAGGGACGAGAATGATGGCAAATCAAGGCATAAATGCAGCAGGTGTATCAAGTTCGGGCACCAAGCCCGCACCTGCAAAAAACCACTCAATGCACCATCATCTCTCGTTCGAGCTAACCAAGAGATACCACTAGGCCCCTCAACGAAAGCTTCAACAAGCACTCAAAATTCAATGGCCAACAGAAGGTATTAATTTCGATTGTCTTGCATTTTATCTACATTAGATCTTTATTTATGAAATATCGTCAACCTAAAACATTTGTATTTTTGTAGTGGAATTGGGTGCAGGTCAAGAGGTTCTTGGACAAGAGGAAGAAGGGGCGAAGGCCTACAAAGAAGGGGGCGTGGACAAAAAAGAACAAGAAATTTCGAAGCATTTCCAGATGGACCTCCACTTTCGATGGATCCATAGGTACATCACTTCTCATCAATCATCACTAAATCTTTGTTGTGGCAATGTTCAATGTAATCGTTATTTCTCATTGCAGGGAAAGTGCAGAAAGGGGAAATGGAAGCTTTTTTGGAGAGTTTTTGAGCGTATGGATCTACATGGACAAGAGAAGCTCAGCTAATACAGAATTTGGGATGTGAACTTCTGGATGGGTGTTTTTTTTGGATGCACAAGAAACTTTTTATATGTATATTTTTTGGATGGAACAATCCTTTAAGTATTATGTGTTAGATTGGTTGACTGTCAGTTTTTGTATATTTAGACGAACAATCCTTACATGTGCTATGTAATTGTTTTTGGATACTTACATGAACAATCACCATTTTGTCATATATACATGAGATTTCTTTTTTGTTACGAAATATTATTTGAAAGCAATGTATGTGATTAACATGGCTATGAATATCAAACATATCAATATTGCTTTCAGTCATATCAATATTGCTGAAAGCTTCTTCAATACTAGCTTAACATTTGCATCTGTTGATGGAGGCTTCTTCATAGTGCCGAAAGATTGCGGTTCTTTACTACATGGTTCATCCATCCAACGAAAGAAATCACAAGTCTTGAAGGTGCATGTGTAGAATCGTGCTCCTTTCCTCCATGGTTTGGTGGAGGTCTTCAAAATAGCCTCGACGCCGCAAACGCAACGCATACTAGATGATGATTCCAAGGAACGCGGCCGCATTTTCTGCAATTATCGTAGACATCTTCAAACAATAATTTGCAGACACAAAAAAATTGACTTCTTGTAATATAATGAAAAATAAAATTTTCGCACCTTATGTTGTGGATTTACCATCTACCTTCCTAAAAAATACAATTTCTATGGGGTCTCTACAACTCATTTTATAGGTTTTTGCATGGGAGGGGAGACACCCAACGGATCTATTTCTAGCCGTTGGAGCCCCTCAAAGCTAAGGGCATTTTCGTCCATCAACTAACAGCCGTCCAACAAAAAGAAACGTCCACTAACACAGGGTTATGCTATGCAAGAGTTAACCATTACTCGGGGGTTTTAGCGTAATTCGCTATTATGCAGGGTTCCTGGGTGATGACATGAAAACCACGCAGTTAAGATGTGTAAAATAATATGCTAATTGTGTCGTCGCTCTCAACCACGGGAATCGATCAACGAGAAAAAAATAAAACCACTTAAGAGAAGATAAATCAAACAAGACAAATGTAAGCGGCTTTCGCTATTCTTTTTACCTGGTATAGCGACCAGGGTCGAACACAAGGAGCACGTTTGAAAAACTAAGCAGTCAAATTTCAGAAATCAATTTTTAGTGGTTTTAGAATTTTTTAAATTTTTTTATTTTTAAAAGATGAACAATGCACAATATTCACAAGTGATAAAAAGGCACACGCAATCTTTTTTGTATTTTTCAAAATAAAAAAAATGCACAGAAAATTAAAAAGAAAATGTTTGTGTTATATATATATATTAAAATTTTTTTGGTAATTTTTTCGATATTTTCTGATGTTTTTGGAATTTTATAAAAATAAAACAGTGAAAAATAAAAAGACTCTTCACAACAAGGAGTATTTTTTTAATTTACAAATTCTTTAAAGCTCAAAAATCCTGAAGATTATTTTTAAGAGAAACTACAAGACCATATCTACAATAGAAACTGAAATTACTATTTTTGGATTTTCAGATAATTTTCCACAACTTTTTTAAGATTTTTCATATTTTATAATTTTTTTGGAATTTTATAAGTGTAAAATGCACAAAAAATGGTCAGAAAATAATAGATATCAAAATGCACCTACAGTAATTTTTTTGGGATTTTTAGGCAATTTTTCGAATTTTTATGAATTTTCAAAGTTTGGAAATGCAAAAAGGCATCGTTTTTTATTTTTGAAAAATGTCAAATGGCAACAAAAATTAATGAAAAATTTATACCATGATATAAAACATAGCAGGAGCATACATGAATTTTCTCAAAATTTTTGGATCATGAATAACATTTATTCCAATGAAAAGAAACATGCAAAGTTATTGTTCTGAATAGGGACTAAAATGTAATTTAGGAAAGTTTTTGAATCAGAAATTGACAAGAAATAAAATGTATGGAAAGGAATGCAGTTTACCCAATATTTTTTTATTTTAAAAACCAAAACCCCCTCTAGGGCTTTTTTCTCGATCTTTTCTTCCTTCAGAAGAGAGAGGGCATCACGGGTGGTGGCCGCCGCCGCCGTTGACGAGGGGGGCAAGCTGGAGGCTCGCGCACGGGGAGAGACGCACCGCACGCGGCGGGAGGTCAGCCACGCGGCGCAGCGAGACTCGGGCGCGGGGAGCACAAGCGTGCCTGCGCAGCTTGGTGCGTGCGGGGGTGCGTGCATAGCGCAGCCGCACTTGGAGGAAGTCGCGTGCGCACGGGGATCGCGGAGAGGGGCCGCGGCCTGCGGCGACGCACGGGTTAGCGCACGGCGGTGGGGTTGGCCTAAAGGGGGCTCGCGCACGGTTGGCGGAAGAGGGAGGCGGTGCAACGGCTGGTGCGGGCCGCAAAGGTGGCGGAGGGAGGCGACCTCGGAGGTCTGGAGCGTCGCGCGGCCGGACCGTGGCGCGATCTGGAGAAGCGCGCGGACGGGTGCGGTGCTTCCGCGTGGGCTGGTCGGCGGCGCGTGGGCGTGGGCCTGGGGGTCAGAGCGGTTGGTGGGCCGCGTGGCTTTGGGAGGCGCGGCCGCCTGTGTCGTGCAGTGGCGGCCGATGGGAGTGGAGGCGGGCCTGAGCGGCGGCGTCGGGCGGCGACACAACCGCCGTGACCTGCGGGTGGTGCGGGCGACGGAGGTGGTTGCCCGCAGCCTGCTGCAAGATTTTTTTAATTTTTTTTTTTGGTTTTTTATTATGTAAACGGATGTTAGAGGAAAAATTATTTTTTTTAATCTTTTTTTTAAATGTAAACAAAAATAGAAGCAGATTTTTTTATTTTTTTTTATTTTCCTGCAAAATAAAGGTTAGAAATAAAAAGATATTTTTTTTGTTTTTTTAAACAGGAAATGTAAATAGAAATAGAAAGAGGGAAAGAATCTTTTTATTTTTTTATATATGTTTTTTTATTTTGATTTTCTTGCAAAAACGAGGATTAGAGACAAACAACCAAAAAGATAATTTTTTTATTCTTTTTATTTATGCATAAATGGAATATGTGAATGGACGGATCTCGACGAGATGGAAGAGAGATCCAAGGCTTCGGTCACCGTGCGTGACCTAAGGTGGAGGATTGCGTGAGATAGAACGTGAATATGTGGGGATAACGAAAATGATGTGGAAAATCGATGTCGGGATGGAAATGGTGGGATAAAAATTTTGGTTTTAAGATCTAAAATTTAATAAAAAACTAAGTGATGAATAAACCTATGATCTACCAACGAAAAATACAGGAAATAAAGTTGGGATCTCACCTTGGGATTGGATGTGCCGTGATGGCCTCGACGAAGCGCAAATCGCTTTCACCGAATGGATCGGAGGCTGGGTACCCTTCTGCAACAAGAAATTCTCGGAGATCGAGCTGCTCTCTTCAAAGATTGATCAAGTTTGAATGAGGGAGGAGGAGCCCATTAAAAAGAAGATGAAAGTCAAAAAATGGTAAAAAATCTACAAATAAGGAAGGTGTTTATTGGGTGGATTAATAAAATAATTAAATTAATAAATTAATTAAATAATTAATTACATTCGAAATAAATAAATTAAATAAGTAAATAAATAAATTGGAAATTAATTGGCCACCTTAATGGTGGCCATTAAAGGTATGAAATCAAATCTAATATATATGGCATGTTATAAAATCAAATAAATCAAATAAAATCAAATTATTAAATACAAAATTCGGATCTAAATTAAATTAAATTAATTAATGTTAGATAATTAATTTTTTTGGTGGTTTTTTTATAAAAGGAAGTTAGTTAGTTACATATATTATATACATATAATACAATACACATAGGTTCAAATAAGGAAGTAATTTTTATAAAAGAATTTTTTTAATTTTAATTTTTTTAAATTTTTATTTTTATTGAAAAAAATATTTACAATATATACATTATGTAAAAATAAAATTAATAATTATATACAACAAATATATGGGTAAACTGCACAATACACCCCAGAAAACCGACTTTTTAACCGATCTCCAAAAAATACGAAACCACAGCCATTTGAAAGATAATTTAATTTATAGTATGATGGACGTGAGTTTGGTTCAATTTGAGCTTGTATGGAGCCGGAATTGATGTTTCAATTATCACTTTACATCTTTTTCTGGGTGTAATTATTTGCAATATATACAATATTTTATTTTACAAATATTTTTATTATTTACAACATAGTTTTATTTACAAAAATAATTGATTTGAGGTCAAATTATATACAAATAAAATAATACAAGTTTTGTACAGATATACATGAAAAATATGTACAAGATATTTTTTAGATTTTCTGACAGACAACCTTATCTCCCCTACTTTATTCCTGGTCGATCAGGTCTAGTCTTGACCTTCTTTCGGGGTTCAGGTCAGTCTGTATTTATTGCATAAATACTTCCTTTTCTTTTTCTTTTCTTCTTTATTCTTTTATTTATGCACAAAAAGTGTTAAAAATGCATAATTAACAAATGCATGCAAAATGGTAATTTTATGAAATTATTGGGTATTTACAGGTATTTGACTAAGGAAAAGAGGCTAAAATAAAAGAATAAAGACGATGAATCATGGATTCATCATTCCCCTATACTTTACCTTTGCTAGTCCCTTAGCAAACACTTATTTGAAAAATAAGTGAAAACAAAAATAAAGAAAAGAAAAAGGAAAGAAGTTAGAACAACATTGACATTCAAACTTATCTTCATAAAAATGTAGTCTGGAGCTCTGTCGGACCTTTGGATTATTAATGTGTCGGAACCTTAATGGGAAATGGATTTAAAACCTAACAGCCTCTAAGTTCCATAAGACTCATATTCAGGTCTCCTCAACAGTCAGATCAGAACAAGTCTACAGACACAAATTCTTATGACTATGAATTCTTACTTGTACATGCAAGTAAAATTTAGCTCTTCATCTCAAAAGTAGCAAAGATTCAGCCTCTCTCAATAAGGTAGCTCAAATAACCCGGTCTGATAACTCTTTCCTCGAGGAGCGGGGATATTCCCTTCTAAGTTCAAGTACAACCAGCTCAAGAAGAGGGGATGGAGAAGAGAATGGACGGTAACCAGTGTAGTTACCAATCCTTCGATGCATGACCAGTGTAGCCATGTCACCCGCTGCAAGCTCATATATATGACTTTGAATCTCTTATTCTTTTTTTTTTCTTTCTTTTTTTTACAGGAATTTTATTTTTCTATCAAGCCTGTCCACTTTTGGAGATTTCGCATTTTTTTTCTTTTTTTCTTTTTTACTATATACAAGGTGCAGCATGTACATAAGGAGTTTTTCCTCTTGAGCTAGTAGAATATCCCTTTTTTGAAGCATTATTGCAACCCCACAGCTCCTTAAAGACCTCAACATCACCAGACTTGGTTGAGACGCACATCCCTCCCTAGAGGAGGACGAGAGTTTCCGCCTAGATGTACTACCCTCGTATGCTACCCCAAGCTAAAAGATTCTGCTCCCTCACTACCTCATCCATGAAGAGCTACGTGTAAGTGTAGTGTCCAAGATAAGCCACGGTCTGAAAGAATCATGCGTGTGTTGTTAAATATTCTAATTAGACTTATCAAGATGACATGTGAACATAGTCTTATGGACTCAAAAAATTAAGTCACTAGGACCTGAAAAGTCTTAACTCCAAATCTTATAAGGTTCCTCTGAAATTAAGTGCATTTAGGTCCACCAAAGCTCCATTCTTCAAATTTATTCCAGACTTAGTCTAAATGTCAAGATCATCATGAAAAATGCTCATGCAAATGCAAAAAAATATGTACATGCAAGGAAAAGAAAATAAAATCTTTTTGTGAAATAATTTTCAAAATTTTGAATTTTTTATGGATTTTTGAAAATGATGATGCACATGCAAAAAGTTTTTTTAATGCAAAAAGTTAGTAATATATACAAATATATACAATATTTTTTTTGTTTTGTTTTTTTTGTGTGTGTGTTTTTTTTTGTTTTTTTATAAGGGTTAGAGAAGATACATATTTACACAAGAGTGAGTTGATTATTTCACAAGAATGAGATGCAAGAATTTACAACTTGAGTAATTTATACAAGTATATATAGAGTTGGGTTTTTTTAATTCATTTTTTACAAGTTTTTTTAAGAATTTGTTTTGAGTATTTACACAGTGATTTAGCCATATTACAAAAATATGAAAGTACGAGTTATGGCTAAAGTATATATACCATATATACGACACCCCCCTATACATAGCTCGAACTATGTCCTCATAGTGATCAAAGAGCTAAAAAGAAAGACATAACTCGTGCCGCGTATAGAAAAGTGAAAAGAATAATATACTACAACAATGAATAAATAATAGAAGTCGGTGATCCCCCTATACTTAGTATCAAGTAATCCTAAATATAGCAGACTGTACACAAAGGGAAAACCGAGGAGTAGAATGTACAGAGTCTACCTCCCCTATACTTAGGGTAAAATATCCCTAAGTATAGGCAGCAAAATAGAGGTAAAAAGAATGAAACGAATAATCACAAGTCGGACACCCCCCTATACTTAGGGTAAAGTACACCATAAGTATGGAATGATCATGCAATGGAGATGGGGTGTGAGACAGAAAGAATATATGATATGGACAGATGGTCTATACAGACGTGAAAAATCAATGTTGAGGTGCCTCTCAACAAGCGGTAGAGTTTACGCCCCTAGCTGGGCGCAAATGTTAGGACAACGTAGTATCAAGGTTCAGGACGGCATATGTCAGGCGAATACCGTACTGTTGTTGTCGTCTCGGTGGGAGAACAACAACGGAGTCAGGAGGGTCAAGAGAGTAAATGATAACACCCATGTAATCAATCAGGCGGGTGTCTTCTACCGGGTCAAGATCTGGGCAGATGAGGTTGGGCTCCGGTAGCACAAAAGAAATCGTCGGCTCAAGATCTGTATGGAGTGAAAGGGCAGAGCCGATGAAGTCGAACGTGGAGAAAGAAGGATTTGTCAGTGAATCCTCCATGTTAATCATAGTCTCAAATAGATATGGAAGATCATGATTAAGAGACTCACTATAAAGGCTGATATCCGATGCATGGTATGTAGACAAATTAGTGAAATCATCGAATACCTCAAAGATCGGGTCATCCTCGCGAGAATCGTCGAGGAGAGAAATATCAAACTCATTATCAGAAATATAAAAATACTCGATCTCGTGATCCGACAGATCGGATGCAGTCTCAGAAAGTGACCGAGTACGTATGGTCCATGGCATCCTCCCGCAGATAACCCTCGGGGAGTAATGCCGAATCATCAGGGAACTTGGGATCAATGCTGCCAAATGTCATGTTCTCCAAAAATGTATCGACCTCATCAAATGGGAGGACACATGGCTCAAATATAGGACTATGAAGGTCTGTCGAATAAAAAATCGGTCCCTCATCAAGCTCTCTCTACTGAGATGAATCCAAGTAAATCTCCGAATATGAGAAGATCTCCTGAAGACAAGATACTGAATCAACTGCGTATGGATACTAGAAAGATTCAGAGGATGGCTGAGATGTGGGTTCCTCCTCTATCTCTTAGGATCCTGGCAGATCTAGAATCGAAGAATCTTTTACATGATAGAGCAGGACTGGCTCAAAATCTGATTGTAAATCCAATGAAAACTCAACCAATGTCCGGCTCTCAGAACTCACAGTAGTAGTCAACACATCCATCAAATGAGAAGTAGAAGCATCCATATCCTCGGATTTCTGTGTGCTATCAAGATCGGTATGGTTTGTCACACACTCAGGTGTTGTCGTCTCTCCATCATGTGTCATCTCAAATAAAACATCTCGTGTATATGAAAGATCAGAAAGTGTTCCCAAGATGGTCTCAACTAAATCCAGGTCAGGACTGTGGTGTGAACCACCACACGAGGTAATGACATATGCAATCTGCTCTGCGGTCCTCCCCCTCATAGCGATATGGATAAGGTCAGTCATCGAAAATCCATGATCCAGAAATCGCCTCTCAAGTTCTTGTAACCTCAACCATGAATCTATCAATGGTTTTTGGGGGTTAACTGAAAAATCACGAATACAAGACCGCATTATCTCTGCTCTACACTGGGGGTAAAATTTCTTCAAAAATAATGATCTTAAATCTCCCCATGTAGTGATCTTCCTTCCCAATCGTCTATGCCAACTCTTGGCTCTAATCTGAAGTGTAAATGGGAAGGTGATCAACATCATGTCCTCAGAAGTTATATCAGAATATGATCGTGATCCACAAATATCCTCAAACTCTTCGATATGCAAGTAAGGTTCCTCGTGCACTTCCCCTAAAAACTTGGGCAGTATATTAATTAACTCTAAATCCAAAATGAAGGGGCTCAGTGTAGAAGCGGAGTATGCTTCTTGATCGGTGTACTCATCCATCATCTTAGGATTAAAGTCATCTAAAACATGCCACTGCCCCATTTGATCGCCTATGGGATGCACTCTCATCTCAGCAAGGTGAACGCCCGAATTTCTTATTTGGTCAATCTGATCTCCGCGGACTTCACTCACAGCATGTCCCGAATGGGCGGGTGGGTAGGGAGAAGATAGAAAATCAGATGGAGTTCTGACCTCCCAAGAAAGTGGGCGGGAAATGATGGGCGTGAGATGTAGAAGCCGCAAAATTTGGTTGGAATGGAATGCGACCCATCATGAAGCGAGGAAAATGAAGGGAGGGATGGAGGGATAGAAGGAAGTGAAAGAAAGAAAAGGCAGGAACAAAGAGAGAGATAGAAGGGAGGGAGGGTGGGATAGAGACAGAAGGTGACTGCTAATGATATCAGAGAATGACCGTAACTGACTCACACCAAGGACATACAAAACACAAAGCAAACGCCCAATTCACCAACTCAACACAAATCTGACCGTGAAAGTTGGGTCTTTATCTTTTCAATTTTACGAGTTAGGTGATAAACGAAAGTTGTACAAACACTTAGGAGGCTTGAATAGGATTTGGGCACTACTCCTTAGTGTGTACGCGAGCAATTAAATGCACAAACAATGAGGGGATTGCTCTCCCAATACAATGATATGAATCAATTACGTTCGATTTTAGAGTCAAGTTCAATTAGCAGTCCCAATTTTTTTTTATTTTTTGATTTTGTAAATTTTTTTTGGATATTTTCAATAACAACGCCTAATGAGCTTTCCGATTTCCTCTTTGATTAATTTGAATCCAAAAACAGGGGGAGCGATCGAGAAAGCCAATGCACGGTCAAAAACGATGATGCATGTAGAGATAGAAAATGCGTACCTTACTCCAGCACTCTACATGCAATATGATCCGTGCAGAAATTTAAATAAAGAAATAAAACTACCTAAATGATGCAAGCGGAAATCCGAGCCCTAAGCAGCAGTTCTACTCGAAAGAACGTCTAGTCGACCACCAGCCTCCGATCCAAAGGCCCGATCTAGGCTCACCCCTCCTCCTCTCGACAAATCGAGTTCAGGAGCAGCGCTTGGCAGGGTGGGCTCGCGATGCATAGGCTCGAAGGTAGTGGATCGACTATATATATATATTTTAGATTTTTATTCTTGGTCCAATTACCGAGCTATAGGTACAGGCAATGTTATTAAGGTATTTGGATCCTATTTATTACGTCACAGTCAAGCAAAAATCCTAAGACTAGGGGCTCAAATCCTGCGTGAATCAAAAAATAAAAAAAACGAGAAAACAAAACCGGAGAAAAACAACGGTGAGGTCCCCCAAGTGCACCGGTACTTGGCGAAACAGACCCCAAATAAAGTTCAAGTCCACAGGTTAAGAGTCCTAAATTATTACAATAAAAATATTGTTCTCTCTCAACAAATGGAATTCTTCTTCTTCTCCCTGCTCTTCTTCCCGTGCGGGTCCTCAAAAAGTAAACTCCACGTCGTGTCCAAGTAGTACCTCGCACAAAAAATTTCAAGAGAGAAGATCATAAAATAATTATGGTATATAGAGAGACAAAAATAGAAAAATGACTACAAAGCCGTACTCCCCGGCAACGGCGCCATTCTGATGAGCCGAAAATTGACGGACTAAGGTAGAAAACAAATCACAATGTCATTGTACTTAATAGATCAATTCGGTCAACAGAAAAATAATGTTTTTACTTAAGAGAAGATAAATCAAACAAGACAAATGTAAGCAGCTTTCGCTATTCTTTTTACCTTGTATAGTGACCAGGGTCGAACACAAGGAGCACGTTTGAAAAACTAAGCAGTCAAATTTCAGAAATCAATTTTTAGTGGTTTTAGAGTTTTTAATTTTTTTTATTTTTAAAAGATGAACAATGCACAATATTCACAAGTGATAAAAAGGCACACGCAATCTTTTTTGTATTTTTTTAAAATAATAAAAAATGCACAGAAAATTAAAAAGAAAATATTTCTGTGTTTTATATATATTAAAATATTTTTGGTAATTTTTTCGCTATTTTTTGATGTTTTTAGAATTTTATAAAAATAAAACAGTGAAAAATAAAAAGACTCTTCACAACAATGAGTATTTTTTAATTTACAAATTCTTTAAAGCTCAAAAATCCTGAAGATTATTTTTAAGAGAAACTAAAAGACCATATCTACAATCAGAAACTGAAATTACTATTTTTGGATTTTCCGATAATTTTCCACAACTTTTTTAAGATTTTTCATATTTTATAATTTTTTTGGAATTTTATAAGTGGAAAATGCACAAAAATGGTCAGAAAATAAAAGATATCAAAATGCACCTACGGTAATTTTTTTGGGGATTTTTAGGCAATTTTTCGAATTTTTATGAATTTTCAAAGTTTGGACATGCAAAAAGGCATTGTTTTTTATTTTTTAATAATGTCAAATGGCAACAAAAATTAATGAAAAATTTATACCATGATATAAAACATAGCAGGAGCATACATGAATTTTCTCAAAATTTCTGGATCATGAATAACATTTATTCCAATGAAAAGAAACATGCAAAGTTATTGTTCTGAACAGGGACTAAAACGTAATTTAGGAAAGTCTTTGAATCAGAAATTGATAAGAAATAAAATGTATGGAAAGGAATGCAGTTTACCTAATATTTTTTTATTTTAAAAACCAAAACCCCCTCTAGGGCTTTTTTCTCGATCTTTTCTTCCTTCACAAGAGAGAGGGCATCACGGGTGGTGGTCGCCGCCGCCGTTGATGAGGGGGGCAAGCTGGAGGCTCGCGAGCGGGGAGAGACGCGCCGCACGCGGCGGGAGGTCGGCCACGCGTCGCAGCGGGACTCGGGCGCGGGGAGCACAGGCGCGCCTGCGTGGCTTGGTGCGTGCGGGGGTGCGCGCACAGCGCGGCCGCACTTGGAGGAAGTCGCGTGCGCGCAGGGATCGTGCAGAGGGGCCGTGGCCTGCGGCGGCGCACGGGTCAGCGCGCGGCAGTGCGGTTGGCCTGAAGGGGGCCCGCGTGCGGTTGGCAGAAGAGGGAGTCGGTGCAGCGGCTGGTGCGGGCCGCAAAGGTGGCGGAGGGAGGCGGCCTCGGAGGTTTGGAGCGTCGCGCGGTCGGACCGCGGCACGATCTGGAGAAGCGCGCAGATGCGCACGGTGCTTCTGCGTGGGCTTATCGACGGTGCGTGGGCGCAGGCTTGGGGGTCGGCACGATTGGTGGGCAGCGTGGCTTCGGGCGGTGGCGGCCGATGGGAGTGGAGGCGGGTCTGAACGCCGGCGTCGGGCGGCGACGCAGCCGCTGTGACCTGCGGGTGGTGCGGGCGGCGGGGGTGGTTGCCCGCAGCCTGCTGCAAGATTTTTTTAATTTTTTTGTTTTTTGTTTATTATGTAAACGGATGTTAGAGGGAAAAAATATTTTTTTAATCTTTTTTTAAATGTAAACAGAAATAGATGCATATTTTTTATTTTTTTATTTTCCTACAAAATAAAGATTAGAAATAAAAAGATATTTTTTTTAAAACAAGAAATGTAAATAGAAATAGAAAGAGGGAAAGGATTTTTTATTTTTTTTAATATATGTTTTTTTATTTTGATTTTCCTGCAAAAATGAGGATTAGAGACAAACAACCAAGAAGATAATTTTTTTATTCCTTTTATTTATGCACAAATGGAATATGTGAATGGACGGATCTCGACGAGATGGAAGAGAGATCCAAGGCTTCGGTCACCGTGCGTGACCAAAGGTGGAGGACTGCGTGAGATAGAACGTGAATATGTGGGGATAACGAAAATGATGTGGAAAATCGATGTCGGGATGGAAATGGTGGGATAAAAATTTTGGTTTTAAGATCTAAAATTTAATAAAAAAACTAAGTAACGAATAAACCTACGATCTACCTATGAAAAATATAGGAAATAAAGTTGGGATCTCACCGTGAGATTGGATGCGCCGTGATGGCCTCGACGAAGCGCAAATCGCTGTCACCGAATGGATCGAAGGCTGGGCGCCCTTCTGCAACAAGAAATTCTCGGAGATCGGGCTCCTCTCTCCAAAGATTGATCAAGTTTGAATGAGGGAGGAGGAACCCATTAAAAAGAAGACGAAAGTCAAAAAATGGAAAAAATCTATAAATAAGGAAGGTGTTTATTTGGTGGATTAACAAAATAATTAAATTAATAAATTAAATAAATAATTAATTACGAAATTCGAAATAAATAAATTAAATAAATAAATAAATTGGAAATTAACTGGCCACCTTAATGGTGACCATTAAAGGTATGAAATCAAATCTAATATATATGGCATGTTATAAAATCAAATAATTAAATACAAAATTCGGAATTAAATTAAATTAATTAATTAATGTTAGATTAAATTTTTTGGTGGTTTTTTTTTAAAAGGAAGTTAGTTAGTTACATATATTTTATACATATAATACAATACACAAAGGTTCAAATAAGGAAGTAATTTTTATAAAAGAATTTTTTTAATTTTAATTTTTTTTAATTTTTATTTTTATTGAAAACAATATTTACAATATATATATATATATATATTATGTAAAAATAAATATTAATAATTATATACAACAAATATATGGGTAAAGTGCACAATACACCTCAGAAAACCAACTTTTTAACCGTAACTCCAAAAAATACGAAACCACAACCATTTGAAAGATAATTTAATTTATAGTATGATGGAAGTGAGTTTGGTTCAATTTGAGCTTGTATGGAGCCGGAATTGATGTTTCAATTATCACTTTACGGCTTTTTCTGGGTGTAATTATTTGCAATATATACAATATTTTATTTTACAAATATTTTTATTATTTACAACATAATTTTATTTACAACTTTTATTTACAAAAATAATTGATTTGAGGTCAAATTATATACAAATAAAATAATACAAGTTTTGTACAAATTTACATGAAAAATATGTACAAGATATTTTTTAGATTTTCTAACAGACAACCTTATCTCCCCCTGCTTTATTCCTGGTCGATCAGGTCAAGGCTTGGCCTTCTCTCGGGGTTCAGGTCAGTCTGTATTTATTGCATAAATACTTCCTTTTCTTTTTCTTTTCTTCTTTATTCTTTTATTTATGCACAAAAAGTGTTAAAAATGCATAATTAACCAATGCATGTAAAATGGTAATTTTGTGAAATTAATGGGTATTTACAGGTATTTGACTAAGGAAAAAAGGCTAAAATAAAAGAATAAAGGCGATGAATCGTGGATTCATCACTAGTGTAATTACCATATTACTCAGGGTTATGGGTGTAAATATCCCTTATAAATAATAAGAAGCAAAGGGTATAGAGTGCAAAAAATTTAACGAATACTGTTATAATTAACGGAAAATTCGATGGAAGTTAACACATGGTTTTGAATGTAAGAGTTAAGCACTATTGGAGGTCATGAGTGTAATTCGTGACTATCGTCGGTACCTAGGGTAATTACCGAATTACTCAGGGTTATGGGTGTAAATATCCCTTTTACTTATTTATGTCTATTTATTTAAAATAGCTCCAATACATGTGAAATCTTGGGAAAATTGTTATACATGCTAAAAATCATGCTTATTAACATCTTATAATAGAATTTTGCATTTTCACCATTTTTCCATTTATTAAAATTACAGTACGAGCTGTTTTTTCATTGTTTAACTTAAAAAATTCCTTGAAAATATAAAACCTCATTCAAAAATTACAAAAAGAATAGAGTATTTATATTTAGCTATATTATATAATCATACCAAAAATCACTAAAAAAATAAATAAAACCATAAAAATTGAAAACTATAAAAAACTCATAAAAATTCTCAAAATTAAACTAAAAACCAAAATATGTGTTTTCTTCTTTATATTTTTAGTTAGTATATATTATCTATAAACATTAGTTTTGGGATTTTTGGATGAATTTAGCTATTTTAAACCCTTAAAACATTCACATAAATTTATTATACCTATTAGAATATTCAAGTCTTTTACAAAAAATCACAAAAATATTATAAAATTACAAAATAACAAAATATTTTTTTCTATATTATATATATCTTCACACATATATATCTATGTACATATATATATTTATGACATATATATATCCATATACATATATTATTATTATATTACCTATATAGAATATTAAATATTATTTATAATTTATATTAAAACTAAAAAAGAAATTAAAAATTTGCAAAAATAAAAAGAAAATAAAATTTAAAATAAAACCCACAAAACATTAAGTTGATAGCATTATGTACATACTTCTAGTGATTAGAAATAATTAATTCACTACACCTGTCTATCTTCCTATGTTCGACATCCTACACATTTATCAACTTTACACTTTTTTTTATGGTTATAATAAATTGTAACTCACTCCTAGTTTTATTAATTAATCGTTCATTTGTGGGTTTACTTGTTTATTTAATCGAGTGTCGCATTCAATCAATTCAGCCACTGTGATATCGCCTTGTGATAACACACGACCACTCTATGTATCTCAAACATTTCAAATGGCATTGTTGCCAAAGAGCAACATGTAGTGTATCGTAGTTGTACATATTTTATCTGCTATCCTTTTTATTTTCTACCTTATTATTTCTTTATATGTATATGATATGTCTAATCCCATTTCCTTGTTGTGGACTGCCAAGCGTGGATGACTTTCTAGGAAGCCGAGCAGCCGGGCGAGGCGAAGACTGGTGGTCTTGGCAAACCAGTTGGAGAGAGCTTCAGAGCCAACTTGGAGACAGATTAGCATAACACTAGATTAGATTTTATTTTATTTGTGAGAGTGCTATATACTTTGTAATAATATAGATAGACTCTCTCCAAGACACTCAGACTTCCGAGGTCCATTTCCCAGGTGTCTCTTCACCTAGGGGCCTCATAGAGTTTTCCGAGTTTTCTTCGCATTTTACCTTTATTTCTCCCCATTTCCCATTTATTTCTACTTGATTTCCAAGATTTGTATCTACTGCCTATACTGGCCCTGTTGACCCTACCAATACTGTTGTGGGTGGGATTGTGAGACGTAAGGTGGTGGTGGGACCTGCTGGCCCGAGTGGAACGTGTAGTGCTATTGATGCTGTTGAGGCTGGTATCCTTGTTCTGGCCGGGACTACACAAAATGAAGTGTTGGGGTGGATCCGGTGTCCTCGTAAGCTAGGGAGGGTCGGTATGGTTGACCACTCCCTATCCCCAACTCTTTACCGACGGGGTTGTGGCTGTACCACAACCTGTTGATCTCAAGCACATGCGAGGGCTCCTCGTAGATTGACTCCACCTGTGGGGGTGTGTGCTTCTCCTGCTGAGTGTATTGTTGCTCTTCAACCCAGCTACTTTGAGGCCCTTGTACTTTCTCCTGTATGAGATAAACTCGATGTACATGTGCGAGTGGTGCAGAAGGGGTAGGTAGTCGTATCTTGGCTACGTTCTCAGATAATCCATCCACTTGTTCCCGCAATCGTAAAAGTGCCTCAAGTTCAATGGCCTTCTTGTGGATCTTCTCTACCATGGTAACCTTATCAGCTATTATCCCTGAGCTGGGGTGAGGTCATCAGTTAGATCCGCTACAGTCCTCCTAGGTGTCTCCTGAGATAGGCTTGAGGGAGACACTTGATAAGCTTTGGTGGCTTGAGATCTGTCCGTTTCTGCCATATGCTCTAGGAAATTCCATACAACATCTTCGTTCTTATTCATATAGCTACCTCCACAATCTACACTCACTAACCCCTACATCTCAGGGGTCATGCCACATAAAAAGATCTAGACTAAGATCGCCTTGGTAATATCATGGCAAGGGTAATTCTGTGTCAAATCATTGAATCTATCCTAGGCTTCATGAAATGGCTCGTGGAGGACCTGGGAGAAACTAGCAATCTTTGTCCTCATATGGTAATTCCTACTGAGTGGGTAGAACTTTTCAAAAATAGGCCTTTAATTTGCAACCAGGTCGTACATCTAACCCCAAGATTCTTCAACCAATGGGTAGCCTTATCTCCAAAGGCAAACAGGGTGACCTTCAGCATGATGTAATCTTTTCCAATCCTAAGATGGATAAGGTTGTTATACACTAACTCAAACTCTCTCAAGAACGCATATGGTTCTTCTGTTGCATTCTCATTAAACTTTGGTAGCAGCCCAAGGAAATGGGGCTTAAGCTCAAATGCCTCTAGTGGAACCTCAGGTACGAGCCAACTGTGTATCTAATTCTCTACTGGGTTGTAGGCATCTACCATCGGCCTGTCTATACCACCTACCTCAATCACTTGTCCCATCCTACTTATAAGATCTGCATTCAATTGCTCAGTTCTAGATAAACGGGCAAGGACTTGCTGCACAGGGTCATCTCTGTGCTCCTCATCCTCAGGGTTTCTCTTAGGAGGCATCTTGGTCTTCGATTCATCTTCTTCACCTTCAGAATAAAGAGGGTTAGTATTAATAGAGTTGAAAGAATTAGATCTAGAAGCATAGAGGGGAGGGTCTTCCTCGATGTTGTGAGAGAATAGAGGATTGGCCTTGGTCAGATCACCCTTAAGAAGAAAGAATGATTTATTGACCATGGTCTCATGGGAGGAGTCTCCATGAAGCAAAAGGGGCTGGGGACGAGAGTGACCCTATCCCATGAGGATGGACATGTTGGGATAGTCAACGAGAGGCTCGCAAAGTCCGAGCAAACATCACCCCAATCCTCCATTCTCAATGTCAAGCAGTTCAGAGAGAGATCACGAGTAATGAATTCAAGAAAGATGGTGAAGGCATAAATTTGTAGTTTTTGATGATGATCCAGATACAATGCAAACACAATACAAAGACCAATTTCACCAGTTGTACATGGTGAAGGACGTAATGGTTCAGACAAATTATCTTGTCAATTTTATTTGTGATAAATACAATCTTTGAAAGAGTTAACGAGCTAGTAGGTGACTGTATATCCCTTCAGACTGGCCCATTATGACTAGTTGCTCGTACTTTCAGCTAGTATGGGAGTAAGTACGTACCGTAAAAATACGACTACCCATTATTTGAGGATGGAGCCTTACACAGTGTCCTCTAAACCACCCACTCTGCTAAGGAAATCCGGACCGTTTACTGGCTTCCCATAGATTCTTATTGAGAAGTAGCTAATCATTTGTGTAGAACCAGTAGCCTATATGAAAATCCTAGCTTGGATCTATCCTAGTGTCGTTTCGCTATCACTTGCAAGTAAATGAAAATAATGAGGTTGTTATTCTCCCCAAAATAATTTCAGTTTTTAATGATTTTTTTGTCAAAACTGTATTAACAGTCGTGATTTTAAGTTTCATTATTACTTAATTAGTCCACCAAACACAACACACCTACCGTCCAGTCCTGATTTCCTTTAATCCTAAGTTATAAAATCAAGATGAAAGAAGTCGAGAAAAGCCAATGCAATCGAATAAATCAATGATGAATGCATAGTTCAGAAGACTTATAGTGATCCTCGCGCTCTATATATGAGATGCAATATAAAATTGAAATTTTTATGCTAAATGAATGCAGACAATGAAACCACACATAGCAGGAACTTCTATTAACCGGGAAGAATATGAATTAATTTTGACTCAATAGAACATCCCAAGTGCATATTTGTTAAATGTGATTATGAGGTCCTAGATTTTATGAGCACAAACAGATAAAAAGCTCTAAGAGCTGCAAAAATTAGTAAAAATTCTATAAAAACCTAAAAATATTTATTTCCATTTCCAAATTTTTTCTATATTACATATTATATATTAAAAATAGTTTTGGAATTTTTGAGACATTTATCTATTTTTAAATACCAAAACAATACAACCTAATATAATTGGTCCATGTTTTGATATTCATAATTAATTAAAATGCGTAAAAATTAAAACAAAATACAAGAAAATCCATAAAAATTGAGAAAAAAGTATAAAAACCCTAAAAACTTCTTTTTTGAAAATTTTGAGTACCTATATAAATAGAAACCCTATAAATTTATTACTTATAATTACATTGTTATTATAAATACCTTGTAAATATTTTTAAAAACTTAAATCAAATAAAAGGATTGTTTTATTTGTATTTAATGAATATTTATATACTTATTGGTCTAACCTACGAGCCACTCAAATCGAGCCCCACCCTCATCGGAGAGTGAAACAGTTCTCGACACACCACAAAATAATGTCCAAGTTCGTGTATACATGTGAGATCCCAAATGGAATACGCTGTAAATATGCAATGATTACAAATTTAAATAAATGAAGAAAAATTATAGAATCTGCACTCTCTAATGGTGGACTCCCTTAAATTTATGTGTTCCTTTAGTCATCTTATCACAAGAAAAGCAGGCCTCTGAAGCTCCTGAGATGCTCAGCCACCTCAGCGATCTCCTCATCACGTTAGTTCCCTCGTACAAAAAGAAGATGGTGGTCAACGAGATAGACACACAATAAAGAAAAAATAATAAAAAAATTTGGAAAATAGAGAAATATTCACAAGAAAAACCGGGGGTCAGACTACACTGGGTGAAAAATCTAAAATCTGGATTTTCTAAAATTTAGCCTAAGTCGCGTCTCCCCGACAATGGTGCCATTTAAAGAACCACAAATCACCCTCAGTTAATTATGGGGAATTAACGTTTATTTTCATTGCAATCGGGCAAATTCAGATTACTCAAAAAATGCTAAATTAATTAGTTATCCAAATAAAGCGAGCAGTCAAATTTTTTTACTTGGGTAAGCCCAAGGTCGAACTGAGGGATGCAACCATCTCCTTAGGTTTTTAAAGATGATCTAGAATTAAGTTTTCAAGAAAGTAATTTTTAAATTTTTATGTAATTAGCAAGATGCAATGCAAATTCAGGCAAGTTAATGGGTTAAAATGTAATTTACATCAAATCAAGTTCAAAAATCCTCAAACATGATCAGAATGAGAAATATGATTAAATAGGCCATTATAATTATTTGGAATTTTTGGATGCACTATAAATTAATTATGAATTAAATAATGTAGACTAGATGGTTTTGAGAAAAAAATAATTTTAATAAATACCAAAAGTCAATATTTTCCAAAAATTAATTCATACCAGATTTGCCTTGTGAAAGATATCTAGAATAGTTTTCAATTCCTAAAAATACTAAGTGTGTATATAACTAAAAATTAATTAATAAAATCACCACTGGATTTATTGTAATCTAGATATGTATGCAAATGAGATGATTTTTGGGTAAACTGAGAAATAACCTATAATCTACTTATTGTGATTTTTTTGGATTTTTTGGATTAACAAATAATTTAATACTAATTAAAGATCACATAGAGGAAAAAATATGCCATTTTCCACAATAATAATTATATTAAATAATCCGCTGCTCATAAAATTACAAATAAATATCCACATGATAAAGAAAAAGTTGTTCTACTGAATGCAATTTTAAAATGACAAAATGAGGCTAGCATGTTCAAATTAATGTTCAAACATAGGGGTATATAAGAAAAATAAAAAATAAAAGTAAAATAAAAATAACGCACAAGGGCACCTCTTTAATTATCGAGTAGTCCAACGACCCCCTTAAAATTTTTGCATGACACACACTTGTGTAGCGTGTAACATCCAAGTGGCAGGGACACTGGTGTGATTCTCTAGAAACTCAAGGGGCTCCAGAACAATCTAGCCAAGATATAAAATGCACCTCACGTGATACTGGAGACAGGGGCGATTATGGGAACGACTAGATCTAGGGGATGCTTTTGCAATTTAACCTGACCTCATATGCCTCACACATGAGGTGGAAATAAAAGGAGGGTAGGCGGACGTGCGGACGAGTCAAGGTAGCTGGAGCACGACTTGGCGGAGGCGCTTCGGTTGCTCGAGGATGCTGAGGGAGGCAGTGTTCATAGGCGGAATGGAGGGGGCAAATGCGTGGATGACAGAACGTCAGTGTTGGAGCTCGATGGAGGTTTGATGTGAAGCGTAGGTGGAAGCCACACACAGAGTGGGCAGTGGAGGGACAATGACGAAGGTTGGAGGAAATCGATGAAGTAGCACGGTGCCATCAATTTAATCATGGCAAATTCATAATTTCTTTGATTGATATTGAATGATAAAAACGTAAAGAAAGTTTTACGATTATCCAATCATCATCCTACACATCCACTAAAATATAGAATATCTAGTTAAAATGGAGTTGTAATGGTGCAAAATAAATTCATGCAGTTTGCTAATTCAATTATCTATTTAAAGTGTTTCTAACATGTTTTATTGTAGAAAAATAATAACAAAAAAATATATGTTACAGATCCGAGTTTACATGCAAAATTAACATTGCATGAATTTTTTGAATCTTAATTAATGCACCTTTGGTGCCAACTTTTGGAAAATAGTTTCGGGACATATTTATAAATTGTAGATACATTTAATTACCTAGAATTTTTTCCAATAGAGCATGAATAATAGCTTTTGATTTTAGTGAAAAATCATTCGAAACAAACATCTTATGAAAAAACAAAGAGTCCCTACGCAATAGATATACAAAACCTTGTCCCCTTAAAGTTTGGATCCGATCCAAGACCTTTTAACCTGACTCTGATACCACTTGAATGATATGGTTTAAGGCCTTCACACATCATGTAAGTGTGAAGATTGCATCATTTGCAATCAAGAGAAACTAGTCATACTAGTTGCAAGGGGCAGTTGAATTTTAAAAAAAATAATAAGATGAAACCACATGTTATGAGAATCTTTCTCATGTCATTTCATTAAGATCACAAATGAACAAAAAAATTACTTCTTGGAGCGTGTTTGCAATTACATGTCTCTAAACAAAGAGACATCTTGTCTCAGGTCTGATCGATTGAAGGATGCACTTGTGGGCGCGTGGATGAGATGTGTGATTCTTGCAATTCGAGTTGATGTTTCGAGCGATGAACCTCTTGATTTTGTCTCACATAATCCGTATCCATTCTTTAAAGTATGGAGTATCGATGAAGGTGAAGATTCACAAGCAATCGATCCAGTAATACAACAACCGTGCAACGACGGTGATGCTCTCAACAACAATATAATGGATGCCCACAATATTGAGAGAGAGAGAGAAAGACGATGCTTGGACATGTATGAGCGAGAGAGAGAGAGAGAGAGAGAGTTGTTGCTTTCAACTTGTGAGTTGATGTTATATGAGAAAGAGATAGGACTAGCCTCTCTTTTATAAGATATTTGATGGTGGAGATGCATTCCTAGTTGAAATCAATGATTGAGATTTTATTGAAACAATAATTAATTAATTTAAATATAAATAAATAAGTTATTATAATCTTCAACATGTTTAATTTCAACTAAATCAATAGATTATAATGAATAAAGTAGGAATATAGAGCCACCTTCCATTAAAGGGGAAAGGAGATAGCTTCCTTCCCCTTATACCATGGTAGACATCCGAGCTAGATTGGAGAGATAATTTTCTCTCTCCAATCTCTCTCCATCTAATGTAATCTTATTACATTAAATATTTATTCATTAAATTATTTGTCTATAAAATATCACCAGAATTATTGAAAATTATTTATCACAATTGCTATCAAACCAATGATTAAATATGAATCTCTTCATGATATTAGAAATCATGTATATAATATTTATGATTATAATGGATAGTGATATCAACATTAGTCATATCTCTTATAATTAAATTATATTTAATTATCCTAAATGACTCTTCTCATTTGTACAAATAATATGAATCATATTCACATTATTTATGATAATTAAATCATAAATAATGCTCAGATATATTATCAACAATAGAATTATTCTTGAACTCTTCAAGAATAATGTGCTTTGTTCATGGATACTTGAAAATAAGGACATGACGATTGTATACATGTATAGTGACTTGGATATTAAGATTTTATCTCAAATCTAAAATCGAGGGGGACCTCTCAAAGATGTTTGATTAAATCAAAACGTAAATCTGATTTTCTTATTACATCTGAATCATATTTAGTTCAATATTCAACATTTGGGCTACGATTAGATTACTAATTTATTGAGAGGAGTCAATAAAATCTTAACTTGTTTCATGACTCCATCGGAATGGAAGTGTCATGGTTGTACAATCGTTTACGATCACATAACCATCGAGTATTCCTAATACTTTTACATCCTGCATACTGGGAGACCTAGAATAAACCCGAAATTTTAGGTCATATTAAAACTATCTTTTTCAGGATTTCATCATTAAGTATCTTATTTGATCATTGAGAGTTGGTATCGATCGTATGCTTTCCAAAAGCGTATATCATAGCTACAAATTTTGTCATGCTTCAAAATCAAGACGACCATGCATGGAATTTTGTCGATCCCAATATTTCATGAGTGAGCTCATGTCTTCCGATTCAATAGTGAAACTATATGATCCCTTCGAGAGATCGTATTACTCATATGCCCATATATGCACAACAGCGTACCGGTGTATAGATCTTGATTATGTAATCAACCTCATGGTATGCCTAATGTAATACTTATACATATAATAACGCATTTATCTACGATCAGAGGACATGTGCCTGTATCGTGACAGTATATGACATAGATCTTGATTATCTCGATCTTGTTAAATCAATTATTTGACCTAACTTATCTAACACCTCTGAATCTCTATTCCTATACAAAGGATATGCATCAAGAAGTCGGTCATATATCAGCATTTAGAGTGGGATTGCCATCTCCTTCTCTTACTGAAGATCCTTTCTTAATAATCATTTGACGGTGTGTGCCTCAATTTAACTCTTTAGATATCATCAAGCAACAACCTCTATGATTCAACCATTGAATCAACAGCTGTATGATTATTAAGATGGTCATGGTACATAACTCTAATTATACTAAGGGATCTTATAAGTGCATTCATTAATTTAATCTCAGACAATGAGTAAAATAAACCAATAACATTTATTAATACACCAATAGATTACAATAACATTTATTGTTAGAAATAGTTGGTCGGGGTCTCACATGGCTAACATATAAAGCATTATAATGTCTACATCACCGTACTTTTAAATTCCAAAACTAAACCCAATACGCACATTATAAAAAAATCACATAGTCAAAATCTTAACAGGCACTGGGAACAAAATCTGTCGATGTTTTTTAGAGAATAGTTGTTAGGTGATCATATAGACTGCAACATATCTAAGTTTCAACAACAAATCATCGGCGCAAATGCTTGACTACAAGGTGAAATGGCCACTTTGAACCATTCAACAATGACGAACTCAACGGATGTTGGGCGGGGCCGGAGGTGCAAGCCACTCTCCTGATGGCGAGCCACTCTCAAGGGCCTTAGGTGACAAGGGCTTAAAACCCCGGAGAAGGGAAACTGGATTGCTGCAAACAATTAATTCCGTTTTCACGTATAAACCGGATCCCGGCTTTCTCTAATTTCCATGATTAGTTAGAAACAAATAGACGAGGTTGCTTGCAGCATTTTATATTATTGGGGATTGTGCCACGAGACTGCACATTCCCGTAGAGGAAATTGCATCCATGGCCCCAACATTGCATCCCGGTTTCTACTAACCAATGTGCGAGGCATGCTGGAAAGCCTTTAGATTCATTTGCAACTGTCATCGCAATGACTATCATCTAGTATAGCTAACCATTTCTCTGTTTAGGCGCGGATGTAACAGAATCGATATGTATTAAAAATAATGGTGTAAACGCCATTCAATGATGGAATACTTGCAATACGAGAATCAATAACAGAATCAATAAGTTTTTTTTAAAAAATAAGATTATTCAACACCCACGACACGTAAGAGCCCTCATGACGAGAAAGTAGATAATTGATAGTAACAACAATTAAAAGGACACACATATTAAGAAGGGAAGCTCATGGATATCTTGATCTGCACCAACAATCTTTAAATCGCGGAATCATCACAAGGAACGAGAGCGGTAGCAGACCATCACGGATGATGTGGTAGGCATCGGCACGATACATGCACCAGATGCTTCACCCGTGGTCTCCGCTGATCCCGATTGAACAGCAGTGCTTTCCAAAGTCCCTGTGGTCTGCCTCCCTGCCACAGAGGATCCGCTCCGACGGTGAACATGAGGTGGATCTGTCAATAAATTTCGAATGGCCTCTGTTTCTCCAAGCACTAGCGCAGCCTTTCTCACATGTGACTCCCTTGAGCCATAGCTTCCACGGGAGCATTCTCGGAAGATAGCAAGCGGTAGTTTCGTGAGGAATTCTGATAGGACATGACCCAACGCTACTCTCCATTCCTCGAAGCTTATAATGGGTCGATTACCGTTCTCATCAGCAAACGTCGACATGGCATCCATTATGTAATACGCACTTTTCGCAGCAATGAGATCTACTGGCCATTCATCACCGTTCTCACGGCCGCTGTGTTTTATGATGACTTTATCGCACATACGCTTAAACTCTTCAATCCTTTCTGCGAAGGTGTCGAAACGACGGAATGAATTCATAGGTATGTCCACCCACTTGCGCCCGTATGTGAGGCTCTCCCACACCATCTTAGCCGCATGCCGGGTCTCCTTCAATGCCCTAGAAACATTTTTGTCGATGAACTTGGCGTATCTGAACCCCTCTGTGACCCCAAAATTTAGCGCCTTCAGGAGCCCCATATGTTCATCGGTTGGAAAGCCGGCATTGATAATGCACGCTATGGTAATGACGTGAAGAGACCGGCAGTCACGAAGAACCGGAATCTGCCCATCGGAAGGTATAATATCGATGTCTTCGAAGATGCGCACCAGATACTGTCCCATTCTTCCTCCAAGCCTTGTAGTACGGCTCTGAGTCTGACTCCGCCAAGCCTCGTCTAAAAGATTTTGCAAGTTAGCCGGAGGATTCCCCTGTCCACTTCGGATCCATTTCTCCGGATGCTCTTTCCATTTTTTTGCAATAAGTCCTCGAGTGTCCTCTACCCCATCTAGAATCAAGACGTAGTCACCCAAAGTATCTGTCTGGTCTCCCTCTTGGGTATTAGCAACTGAGCAGCAACTCGAATACAAGTAGCTCAGCAGTAGACACGGACAAAGGATAATATTATCCACTATTATATTAAGGCACAGAAAAAGCTTGCAAATTATTATAATCGTATACTGCAGAGGTTTAACAACGAATTGAACGAGTACATTTCTTGCACGGAAGACTACTCTCCCCAGTATCTTGTTATCAATAGGTAAGGGGTGTTTTCTCCACTCTTCCAGCTTTTGCAACTTATTATTTTCAACGTCGATCAGAGCTGTGCAGCTTCCAAATCCATTTCCAGGTTTCCAAGTCCAAAGACGGAGAAAAGATTCCGCGAGACCAAGCAATATTGCCATCACATGGACGACAAGAACGGCGGAGATGGATCCGCCGTAGTGGGAAACCACCAAGCATCCTTGATATTCAGCGCTTAGCATTGACAATACATCATTAGCGTTGGTAACGAAAAAAGTTATGAATGAACTTATGACTGTTATACACAGCAATGCCACGACCTGGGCTATACCAGAGGCCCGTAAGATGTAGTCTGGACTGGACGTGAGAGTCATCAGCCAATACTTCTGAATATACAGTTTGAGCTTGGGTGAACGCATGGAAGGGGTCTCATTATCCACTTCTGTCATGAGATTCTTGTGCCTGAACTCGTACCGAGATTCCACGAATTTCTTGGTAGTGGGCACGCTCAAACAGTGCGAGACCAAAATCACGAATATGATATTCATAACTGCTGAGAAATAAGTAATACCTCTAGCGAAATCCAAGATCAATTTGGTATGGATTTGGCTCCGCAGGTAGTAAAACGTGGTGATTATAACCACGAAAAGGGCGAGCATGTTCTGGAGAAGGGCTTCCCCCTCCATCAAAGACAAGGATGGCATGACATGATTCATACAGACGCAGATCAGAAGAATTCCACTTACCTTGGCAAATTGCTCCAAAAGCCCCGGCATGGGCTCGATGATCTCGGATGTGATGGACGTGGAAAATCCCAACAGGGCAATCGTAATGGCATTTAAGGTGAACCACTCGCAGCTTATCCACGGCTTCTTGCACCTGACGCTTCTTACTATGTCGAGGAAAATCCCGACGACGCAAAAGAACGAGCAAGCAGCCGCAAAGATACCTGTCCAAAGCTTACCCTCCCCGTAATCAGCTGGCAGACTTGTCCGTCCATAGAGACTTGGACAATTCGACATCTTTTTCCGCTTTCTTCTTTCCGATTGTCTGTTGTTACCACTGCTATCACATACAGAACTGCCCTTGCCTTGCTGCCCGCAGTGGAAACCACAGGAATTAGGTAGAGATTACACGGGCGGATCCCGACTTTTTTTGGGAGAGTTCTAGTTGGAGAGTTCTGAAGGGATAACTATTGAGGGATACCCTCCAGCCCATGAGAGGATTGGACACAAATGTGTCCTTTGTGCACTTGACAGATTTTTCCTCATTTGTCAGCTTCTGGCGGATAGAACGTGATCCACTAAAAGAAAAAACTGGAAGTTGACTCGTGTATTGCACGGGTATGGAAATGTGTGTACTGTTGGATTCGTTGGGTCTGGATGCATGGAGTTTCGTATTGTGAAATAAAGGTGAAAAAATTGCTGCTATGTTGCGTTAATACGAGGTAATAATAAGATTGCAATAATGTAAATTGCATGTAAAGCAGTGTTTTTGAAACATGATCGAATCGGTTGGTTCGGCCGGAGAACCGGGCATGGACCGGTCCGGTTAACCGGTTTATACCGGTTTGGTTCGACTATTCAAATTTTAATTAACCCGTCCAATTCAACCTATCTTTTGATCCGGTTTAACAAGCTCCAACCGAAGTTGAACCACATTTAATTTTTAAATTATTTAAAAATTGGATTTATATCAGTTGTGCCCCTTTGAGATATCGCAATTTCAGTTATGCCCCTATCTTTTTGGTAATATCAATTGTGTCTCTCACTTCTTCCCATTCTATCACTTATGCCCCTCGGGTTAGTTTCCACCCATCCCTAATACAAACAGACGCTAACTTCAAGGACACAAGTGGAATTAATTGAAAAATGGACTGAAATGTCCAACTCTTCTTCTTCCTCCCCCTTCTCTTTCTTCTCCCAGCCACCTGCTCCTCCAGCGGCTCCTCCCGACCACCCTCAGCCTATCCCTCCGCCCCGAGCTCCTCCCCGGCCCTTGCACCTCCGCCCCAGCTCCTCCATGGCGCCCCTACTCCCCGCCGCCCCCGCCCCCTGGGCCTCCCCCTCCCCCGTGCCTCCCCCTGCCCCCCGTCGCCGCTGCCCCCTAGGCTTCCCCCTCCCCCTGCCCCACGCCTCCACCTGCTCCCCGTCGTCCCCTCCCCTTAGGCCTCCCCCACCACCTGCCCCGCGCCTCCCCCTGCTCCCCGCCGCCCCCGCCCTCTGGGCCTCCCCCTCCCCTGATCCGTGTCGTCCCCTGCTCCCTGCCGCCCCCGCCCCCTGGGCCTCCCCCTGCCCCGCGCCTCCCTCGCTCCCCATCGCCCCCACCCTTGGGCCTCCCCCTCCCCCTGCCCTGTGCCTCCACCTGCTCCCCACTGCCCCCACACCCTGGGCCTCCCCCTCCCTTGCCCCATGCCTCTAGTGCTCCCCGTGCCTCCCCCTGCTCCCCGTCGCCCCACCCTCTGGGCCTCCCCCTCCCCCTGCCCCGCGCCGCCCCTTGCTCCCCACCGCCCCTGCATGCAGGTTCTACCCTCCAGCGGTAGCCTTCCACGTGCACGTACCCCTCCTCCCCAACCCGCCCCTCCTACCTGCCCGACCCCTTCCAGCCTCGAGCTCCACCCCGAGCTCCTCCTCCACCCCTCTTCCCCGACCCAACCTCTCCCGCACCATGCTCTACTCCGTCCTCCCCAGATCGGCCCCTGATTTTATTTTGACCATAATACCCTTCTTAACCACATCATGGTTTGAATAAACCATGGTTATTTTAATTTTTTGACGGTCAATCTGACAGAAGGGCACAAGTGATAACGGAGAAAGAAGTGAGGGGCACAATTGAAATTACCAAAAAGATAGGGGCATAACTGAATCGATATCTCAGAGGGGCACAACTGATAAATACCCTTAAAAATTTTGTTGGTAGTGGGAGTTGAACCCATGACCTTTGGTTACCTATTTCACACTTCTAACAAACTACACTAACACAACTTTTTGCATATATTGGGTTTTAAATATGATTAAACTATTATCATGTTATATAGCATCTAGTCCAAATAATATATATATATATATATATTATATGTATGATATTTGATGGTGTATAAGAAAAATACTTTATGTATAGTGTAAAATATATAGATTATTTATGTATTATATATATATTTCAAGTATATTAAGTGTATATTGTATATATATTATTTCGATTTGATTAGCCGATTCAACTACTGTTTTTTTCACCGGTCCGATTTAATCCGATTTTAAATAATGATGACATCATCACCCGATTGAACCGATCATTTCAACTAGATTTCCGGTTCGGTGTCCGGTTCGGTTTCAAAAACCTTGATGTAAAGTTGTAGAGTTAGTAGCAATGATATATATGATGAATGAAAATTCAATGAGGAGGCTGTAATCGCGATGGTTGAATAACACAACCATCCTTTAACTGTATTGTAATTTGTGTTGTCATTGAAATTTGTTTGAGGTAACATAAAAATATTGAATGCTTCACTGAAATTTGTGAATCTCGGTGCAATGCAAGGTAAAGACAATAGTGATAATCTCTCTTCCACACAAATATATTTGACAATTCTAATAAGTGAGCAATGTTTCACAATGTTTAGATTAGAAAGTAAGCAAATGTACCTAGCTATAATATACAACTCACTAATTGAGCAAAGGCTACTTCGTTCTGAAAGGAAGCAAAGGAATATGGTTCATGCACTACAGAATTCACTAACAGTAATTATAAATTTATTTAGTAAAGTAACATCACGCATAACATCTAGTGCATGGAAGACATGATACAAGTTTAAAGGTGATTTTATCATTGCATGAATACCTTTTTAAGTGGTTGAGAGCATGACCACTGAAGTCAAAATAGTCATATATAGTCAATAGTAATAAATTTATTAGAAAGTAACAGTATGAAAGAAACATATCACTGTGCAATGCGGTAGAACTAAAATGATGTAGTGGAACTTTATAATAAAATTTATTTTTTTTTGCACTAACTATGACTTGATAATTTGAATTTTATTGCTGCAATTTGAACAATGAAATGGTGTATATACTAAAGGAAGAACATATATTATCCCTTTTTAATGTCACAACCGGGCCCATTAATTGTGAGGAACACAAATTAATATTACCCATAATTAGCATGTATATAAAGAAATTATATTCTTAACTCTTAAAAAAATTGGCAGTAATTCCTCTATATTATGGTCTCCCAAATACTATCCCGTACTTGAAATAAATTATACCAAAAATCCACAAGTATTTCTGATGAATCCGTGATTCAACATCTTTATTCTTTTACTTTAGCTAAAATCCTTAGTAAATCACTTATAAATAGCCATTCATTTCAATAAATTACCATTCATCATGCTTTTGTTAATATTTTATAATTAATACCTATTTACCCAAAATAAAAATGTAAAGTAGAAAAGAAAAAAAAGGAAAGAAATAAACTATAATTATGTAATTAGTATAGACTAACTTGGACCCCAAGAGAAGGTCAAATATTGACCTGATCGACAAGGAATAAAGTAGGAAGAGACAGGGTCCTTGTTTATTTTGTGTATATTCATAACTACTCATCTTGTATATATATATATCTTCTACCTATTTTATTTTTCAATAGAAAGACCTCAAAATGAATAATTTTCCTAATAAAATCTGTAAATAAAAATATGTCTAAATAATAAAAATAATTACAAAACCAATTTGTGTACTTAATTAAAATAACACCACTCATAAAAGCCGTAAAGTGATGACATGAGTTCCCTAATCATCTTGTACTTCTGCAAATGCTGAACAGATTTGTGGTCATTCTGTCGACCAGGAGAATTTCATAGAGAACTTATTTTTTTATTTATACTTCTAAACTAACGTGTATAGCAATAAGTACGGAAGTATCGAACTCATGGAGGTAAATTGTTAAAACTAAGGTAGAATTATAGAAAACTAAGGTATAATGGCTTCCTAAATTTTATTTATTTTTAGGGGATTTTCTGATTTTTTTATTAATTTTATATTATTTTTATGGTTTGTAATATCTATAAGTAAAAAACATATGTATTGTGTTATATTTTTTATTTAGTTTTTATTTTGTAATTTTATATTTTTAATTTGTTTTACTGTTTTTATGTTTTTTTATAGATTTTTAAAATTTTTAATGGATTTTGAATTATTTTTAAGATGAAAAATGAGATTTTGATAAAAACCTATGAGGTATTTTGAATTTTAAAAATAGAAAACAGAGTAAAAATATTTTTCTTTGAAGGTAGATGAAAATACCTTTCTAACAAGGTATTATACATATTTTTGTGAATTTTCTTGAATTAGTTATGAATTTTTGAAGTTTTTATGTATTTTAAATTTTTTTATTGATTTTAGATTCACTTTTAATTTTATTTTTAGTTTTTTGTGTAAAATATAGTAAAACATACTGTACGTAATTTTTTGTAGTATTTTTAAAAGTGTTTTTGTATTTTTTATGTACTTTATGAGTTTGTTATATTTTTTGTATTTTTAAATAATGTATTAAAAATAGAAGCTCTTTTTAGTTTTCAAAATTGATTTTATACTGTATATAATATAGTAATATGTATTTATAAAATTTTTATTTGTTTTTTATATTTGTATTTTTTTATCATGAAATTATTATGTGTAGTTTATTATACTATATAGCAGTGTATATGTAATTAATAGGAAAAGATAGGGGCGTGCGTGAAATGATGAAAGCTTGCAGGGTCTTCTGCGTAGTCCATCCAGTGATAACATGTTGTCGATGTGTGGTCTGCCTATTAGGGACCTGTCCGTTATATCAAGGAGAAGAGGGATATATGCAAAGTTTTCAGATGTCAGATGCATGCGTACGTGTTCTCAACCACCTACAAGGATCTATACATAATATCGTAGGATTTAGAAGGGAACTTCGCAATTTTCCCAAAAGATATCTCCCGGCATGTGCAGAGGAGTGCACCAGAAGAGCGGAAAAGCCGTGGGGTGGTATGATATTTAGATCTTCCGATCTTCGCACGATCGGATGGATGCTCAATTAACCAGAAATGCCCTCAGTTATTTGGTCGGAATTAACGTTTGAATTTTCATTGCAGGCAGGCAATTCATGATTGATCAAAACAAACATTAATTTAGTTATTTGTATCAATTAAAGCGAGTGGTCAATTTATATTTTTTTACTTGAAAAGTCCAAGGTTGAACTCATGGAGGCAACTGTCTCTTAAGATTGATTCATAGTTGATCTCGATGTTAGGTTTTCAAGAGGTATTTTTTTAGTATTTTTATAATTGATAAATGAGTTAAATGCAAATTACATGAAGTTCAAGGACTAAAAATGCAATTTTTTTAAACAAGGGATTTTACACCATTAACCCTGAGTAATTCTGCAATTACAATCATAGCCATGCATAATCGTGAATTATATCTAGAATCCTCAATAGTCTTATCTCTTACACCCATAACCCCCGACTTAATTTCCATCTAATATTATTTTAACTATGATGGTATCCATCAAATATTTTACATTTTTACCCTTTAAATTATATTATTTACAAATGAGTACGCTCCCCCCCCCCTCCTCGTCGACAACCACCTCCCCCCCTCCTCCTCCTCCCCAACTACCTCCTCCCCCTCTCTTCCTCCTCCCCGTCGATAACTAGCACCGTGTTACTGACCTCCTCCTCTCCTCCCTCCCCCCGAGCCGATCCTTGGACACGACCCGACCCACCCTCCCCCGACCCCTGCTTTCCAGCTCAGGCAGAGATGCGCCCCCATCCCTCTCCCAATGCCCCACCTGTTGCGAGCCCCGACCTCCTGTGCCCCTGCCCGTGGAAGCTGATCCTGGGGATGCCCTGACCCTGCACATCCTCCAGCCCAGGCACTGCTCTGAACCCCCGCCCACTGTCCAGGCTAGGAAGAAGCTCATCGTGGAAGCTGAGGAACTGCCCCAACCCCGCCCACCCTCCAGGCAGAGGAGCACATGTTCATCCCTCTCTATTTTGCTGAACGTCGATGCCTCGACCTCGAGCCATTTATTTATTCATAGGTTGTTCTTCAACATCTGGAGGAAGCAGTGATAAGAGCTACACCATATGGAGTCTTCCATCAGCAACAAACTACATATCGGAGATCTAACCACTACAGATCTGAAGATTCATTTGATATCCCACAACTAAAGAACAACGTCATTCCAAGGATCCGGCTATCGAGCACCATCATGACACCACATCGAATCATCGTGTCTATCTACCCGAGGGAAGAAAATAAGGTGAGATTCATCATGCATCTGATCATGAATGACTTGGTGATCAATTCATCAAGTAACACTGTAATACATCATATGATCTGAAAGCCATCGCCACTTGGAACAATCGAGTCCATCCAACCCTTCCTCTGACCCCTCGCCTCCCCACAAGCCCGCCATGGAAGCTGATCTCACCCATCCTTCAACACAGGCAAGCCTCGACTCCACCCACCCTCCATGTAGAGAAGCCCCCTCCCCCTGAGCCTAGTCCCATCCTCCGACCCCCACCTCCTCGTCGAGCCCGTGAAGCCGATCTAGCCTGATCCCTTGCCCCCCCGAGATTAGACCCCTCCTCCAATCCCCTCCCCCGCCTCCCCTCGAGCTCGCCTCCTTGTCGAACCTGCCCCCCGATCCCCCACCTCACCCCCACTGCCCAGGCCCCACCTCACCCACCACTGCCCAGGCCCCACCTCCGCCCCCGCCTCCCCGTCAAGCCCACTCATGGAAGCCGATCTAACCATATGCCACTTTTTTATTTTTTTATTTTTTGTTTTTTTTAAAGCAGTGGGATAGATGATGGGTTATATTGACCAAATGATATGGTTGGGATAACCAAAAAGCTAACGAAGGGTTATGAGTGTAAGACGGAGAGACTATTTGAGGTTTATTGTGTAATTCACGACTATGCAGTGTTATGATTGTGATTGTAGAATTACTGAGGGTTATGGGTGTAAAAATCCCTTTAAACAATGTCCAAAATTATGAAACTTGGTTAGTATGTGAAATATGACGGAGTTAGCCTACTGGAATGTTTGAGAATCTTTGGATGCATTATGAATTACTTTTTATAAAATGAATGCAAATAGTGAGATTTTCAATAATTAATTTTTAATAAATATTAAATATACTTATTTTCAAGAGATAAAAATATCCAAGATATATCAATAGAAATATATCTCAAAAAAGCCCTAATCCATAAAAATGATGAATTAATACCTAGAAAAAATTAATTAGTGAAATATACAAAATGATTTTTATAGAGGAAAATATGCATGAAATGTAATACATTTTGGGAACTATGTAAATAATGATTAATTATACTATCACTGAATTTTTGGCAATTTTTAGACTAATAAAATGATGCAATAAATAGATTCAAAATAAAATGACAAGTCAAGGACCTATCTGCAATTATTGCAATAAGTAGAATGAAAAAACAAATGTAGAGAAGGGACTGAAAAGTTAATTACCTAAACCATGGAGGGGGATAATGCAAAATTCCCAAGGGGCACATGCACAACACATGCCCTTGGAGGCAGGGGGTGCTTCTGGTAATTGAATATTCTTCTAGGTGGCTCGAAGCAATTAATCAGCCGAGCACGTGTCACGCGTGTGTTCCCTTGAGCGGTGGCAGGACTAGGTAAGATATTTCAAGGAGCTCGAGGGGTATGACTATAAATAACCCCTAGTGGGGGATGTTGAGAACGAGAGAGGTTCTTGGATGTCCTCCTTCATTAGATCCAAAGAGTGTCGGAGGGGGCAGCGAAGCCTCCGATTGGCTGAGGTGTGGAGGTGGCATGAAGGGAAGGATGATGGCGATGGAGGCAAAGCACACTACTGCAGAGCATCGAAGCAGTGGCGAGCTCCAAGGCTGCAATTGGAAGGAATGGCGAGGGAGGGCTGCTCGGTGAGACACAAAGACGATCAGGTAGCTATGAGCGACATACACTCGGTGAAGGCACTCTCTGCAGGTGTCGATGGCGAGCAAACTTGCGTGGCTGTTGGAGCGTGGGTGTACGGTAGAGAGGATGGTGAGATGGTCGATTCGACCTAGGCCGTGGGCAAAGTGACCGTGCTGGTGGTGATGATGCAATGCAAATGGAAGTGAAGATGGGTGGCGATAGTGATCGCGGAAGGAGATATGAGGTGATATGGAGTTTGATTATGAGATAGGAAGTATGCAGGGATGTAGAGAAGAAGAAGAAGATGAAAAGAGGGAGTAGAGGGAGGAGAATAAAGGAAGAAGAAGGAAGAAAGGTTGATCACCTGAAGGTTGATTCACCTAGGAATGAGGGAACCGAGAGCTCGAAGGAGTTCTTCTCCCAAAGTTATTGCCTCGAAGAGCTCCAGTGAAGCATAATCTGAAGCTTTAATAGCAAGATAGTGCAGTTGCTGCCACAAGAATATTGACGACCTTCTTGATCATGCCCTGTTTTGAGAAGTTCAGCCGTCGTTGCCTGAAGACAAATCTCACCCGCTATCACTAGCATAGTACAAGGTGGTGGCCTAGATATGGTTAATGGCATATGATCTGCTCGAGTCATCGGGATGGCTTTTATAAGAGGAGAGTTATATTGTTGATGAAGCCTAGTTTCATGGTCTTAATTCACAGATATTAACCCCCGTGCTTAATTTAATGTCAATAAAACCAGATTAATCCTTGTATTTATCTGAGCCATAGAATAAATTAAAAATACAAAAAATAACAAAATTAAAAATCAAAGTGTTTTTAGACCCTTAAAAATACTCACAAAAATATTTCTCAATTGTTTGACCTCGTCTCCGTTTTTTATCAACATGAAATTTGTATATCTCATCGAGATCTACAACTTTTACGTTTTGAGTTTTTACAAATTCAACCATTTTCACCGTCTTTTTCGAGGTTTTGCATCTGAATAATGTGATTGGGCCATGTGGTACTTTCTGGTTGCGCCACGTGGCCCGTTCACTACGCGCCACACACCCTCCAATCTCCACCGTTAGATCACCCTCTTCCTTTACAGATCTGCACCGTTCATCCCGTGGCTGTTCACAACCCTCCGATCAAAGTCTCACCCGCATCACAGCCGTTAGCTCCCGCCTGCACTGCCTCTCGCCACGTGTCCAGCTCCATCACCACCTGATCGTCTCCCTCCCCTTACATCCCAAGCACTCCTTCCTGTACTCATCCACAACCATTCGATCAATCTCCAGATTACATCTCCTCCATCCGCTCCCGCCTTCCTCTCAGTTCACCATGTGGCGCACGCTTAACCTTTGATCGTACCTTCATCGATCTAATCCAAGTTGTCCGTGAGCGCCCCTTCCTCAGCTGTTGGATCACGAGATCCAACGGTCGAGACATCTTCTTCTACCTCTGGATAGTTCTCGCCCACATCGCCCATCTTGCCAACCATCTTCGCCTATTGCGATTCCCCCGCCTCTTCCGTCATCTTCTCCACTCATGAAACACTCCAAGATGAAGCCCCATCTTCTGTCACCCTCATGGTTGTCTACGCTCGCCACATAACTTCCTCTCTTGCACCATATCTTCCATTCAACCCACACCTCCCATCATCGGAACCACAACCTTCCACCTTTAAATACTCCGTCGTCGCCCCGCTTCCTCCGGGTCCCCCTTTACGAGGGGCGAGGCCCAGCTCCATTCCACCTCCCCATGATAGGGGGAGGTTTGATAGCAGAAGCTATGATGACCTTTTGCCTCCGGTAAGACCTATGGTCATGGTAGGCTAGTATCTCGGTGATTAGCTGGCAACGAGCTGCTCCCTGTAGCCAGGGGAGTTCAACGAAGACCCGGGCTTTGCTTAAAAGCCCAAGCACATGCCCTTGATCAACCTTTTAAATTATAAAAAAACGTATGTCGTGTTGTTGCAGTCAGGCAATCATGATTGATTAAAAAATTAACTGAATAAATCGAATAATCAATGAATTAATGAATGTGCAGTTTGATGTATTTTTAACCCGGGCAAGCCCCAAGGTCGATTCAAGGAGATGAATGAACAACTTCAGATCAAGTTAGAGGAATTAGTTCACGATTTTCCAAACATATTTTTTTGTAATTTTTTTATGCAATAAAAATGTGAATGCAGAATGCAGATGAATTAGGTTATTAACAAAAAGAGATACTTAGCCAAAATTAATTTTAATGTGAAATTAATTCTATTTAGACAAGTTGTATTTTTCTTGAAAACCTAATCAAACGCTGAATGCGAAATGTATTTCTTTAAATTTTTGGGATTAAGATGCACAAATGAAAAATGCAAACTTTTTTGGGGGTTTTATGCAGTTTTTCATGCAAATAATATGCAAAAATTATGAAATTTTTAATTGAAGTGAAAGATGATGAAATGAAGCTAAACTATTTTTTTTGATTTTTCTGACAATATATGAATTTCTTAAGGAAAATAGATTGGCTGTATATATTTAATTTTCAATAAATCTTCGAAATCAAATTTTTCAGAGAGCAATTTATCGCAAGAAGATATTTTAATTAGAAATCTAGGAGATTTGAAATGTTGTAAAAATATTATTCATGGATTTAATTAAAAATCAATTACATAAATCACTCAGTAATTTATTTTAGGTAAAAGACAACTCCTATTTATATGAAATTTGGATAGTAATTAAAAATCATTTAGAGGCATCATCCCTAACTTTTTTTTCACAATTTTTATTGCAAGGAATAACTATATGCAAATTTTCAGAGCATAAATGGGTAAAATATCAGTGACTTTTAAACTCTGATTTTTAATAAATTATCCAATGCTCACAAAAATAAATATCCTAATGATAAAGAATTAGTTTCTAAACAATGTGATATTTTTCATTATAATAAATGATGTAAGAAAGATATCCAAATTATCATGCAAATTCAGGGGTGTCTTTGCAATACAAAAAGTGAAATAAATGAACTGAAATGTGCTCAGGGATGATTTTGCAAATAAAGAAAACTAACAGGTTACATATGCAATTTTTCCAAAAAAAATAAAAATAGACCTTCGTGGGTTCCAAGAAAGGAACCCACTGATGTATCCGATAATCACCCTTTTAATTTACATAAAATGTTTGTCGTCTTTGTTGTAGTCGGGTAATCAGGATCGATCAAAAATTTACCGCACAAATAAAATAATCGATTAATTAGCTAATGCTCGGTTCGATGTATTTTTAACCTGGCAAAGCCCCATGGTCGACTCAAAGAGGCATAGAAACAACTTCATTTCATATTAGGTGAATTAGGTCACGATTTTCCAAGCGGGATTTTTTTTTTGTAAATTTTTTATTCAATAAAAATATCATATGCAAAATACGACCTTGGATGAACTAGGTTATTAAGAAAATCAGCAACTTAGATAAATTGATTTTAATGTGAAATTAATCCAAATTAGCCAAGTTATAATTTTTCTGAAAACCTAATCCAATGATGAATGCAAAATGTATTTCTTTGAAATTTTTGGGCTTAAGATGCAAAAATGAAAAATGGAAACTTTTTTTGGGGTTTTTATGCATTTTTTCGTGAAAATGATATGCAAAAATGATGAAATTGTTACTGGAAATAAATTATGATGAAATGAAGTTACACTATTTCTTTTTGGAATTTTCTGACCATATATTATTTTTTATGAATTTTCAAATGCAAATAGAGTGATCGTGAGTATTTAATTCCTAATTAATCCACGAAATAAATTTTTTCAGAAAGCTATTTATATTAAATAGATATTTAAGTTAGAAATCCAAGAGACTTGAAATTTAGCAAAAATAATATTTGTAGATTTAACTAAAATTCAGTTACAGAAATTACTCTAGAATTTATTTTATGGAAAAGACCATTCCAATTTAGATGGAATTTGGAGAGTAATTAAAACACAACTAGAGGCATCATCCACAATTGTTTCATATATTTTGGAGCAAGAAATATGTCTGTGCGAATTTCGGAGCTTAAATGAGTAAAATATCACTTAATTTCAAACTCTAATTTTTAATAAATTATCTCATGCTCACAAAAATCCAAATAAATATCCAAGAGATAAAGAATTGTATGCTCAACAAAATACTATTTTTAATTAAATAAAATGATGCTAAATGACTGTCCAAATTAATGCATAAAGTTAGGGGTGTCTTTGCAATACAGAAAATGAAATAAAAAATACAATTTATTCATAGGGGTAATTTTGAAAATACAAAAATTTAAGGGTTAAATATGCAAAAGTTCCAAAAAATAGAAAATAATGAAAAGTTAACCCACCCCTTTCGTCCTGGGGCACGCACGATCTGGGGCGAAAGCAGCGGCGGAGCTCGCAAGGGTGGCGGCCACACGCAGGCAGACGAAGGGGACGGTGGCCTAGCGGAGACGCTCTGGAGCGCGGGGCGGAGGCGACGACACTGACGCAATGCGGTGGCATGCAGATTGGAGGGCCGCGCAGCGTGTGGGCTGTCCGTGAATGCCAGGAGGACAGGGGCACGACGCAGCGCAACACGGTGGGGTCGCGTTGGCGGAAAGGGGATGACGGTCGCAAGGTAACGTGATGTCGGGCGGGTGATGCAAGCACACGGAGGTGCGAGGCGTCGAACAGCGGCCACTGGTTGCCACGCACGAGACAGACGAAGGGGACGGTGGCCTGGAGGTCACGATCGTGGGCACGCGGCGGTGCGGCACTGCAACCACGTGGAGGGAGGCTGGAGCGGTTCTAGGGTGGCAGCAGCCACGCACGACCGCACGTGGATGTCGATGGCTGGTGGTGCAGGCCGACGCCGGTGGGAGTGCGGGCGCGACCAGGGTCGGTGAGTGGAGCCGCGGCTCGGGCTTCACGGTGAGGATCTGGCGATGACGGGTTGCGACCAGGGAGGAGGGTGCATGACTGGGATGACGGCATCGGGATGCGGTGGAGGTAGAGGGGGCCTGACGGCGGTGCGGCCAAGCGTGGTGGTAGGGAGATTCGACGGACGACCAACAACCTGCTTACTTTTTTTTAATTTCTTTTTGTATTTTGGTTATATTTTTTTTATTTTTTTTGTATTTTTTGTTTTGTAAACACGGAATATAAGAGTTGAATGAGTGGTGATGATGGTTTGTTGGGATAAAGGTGTTGATGGTGATTTGAGATGATCGGTGGTAATGGGGTAAATGCAATGAAGATGGTTATGTAAAAATATGATTAAGGTGGTGTGTGCAATGATGAATGTGGTGTTGTGATATGAATCAACAAGGAAAAAAATGTTAGATAAAATAAAATGATAAGGAATAGGATAAGGATAACTTATCTGAGATTTCGCTAGGTTTTTGGGGGAGCTATGCTGCACTCCTGTCATAGCCTCAAGCGGTGTGGCGAATGCATCGCGAAGGTAATGCTCTCCAAGAAGGAGGAGCGACAAAGGCTGTGAACCTTTTCTTCGCTCAAAACCGTCCTCGTCGAGCTGTCACCTGGACGAAGGGTTGGGCTAGAGATTCTCATATCGGAAGGCGGATGAAGATTAATGATGTGGATGGTGTGGATAAAAAGAGGAGGAGGAAGTTGGAAAAGAAGTGGAGAAAATGAAGGAGTGGTGGAGAAAGTGGTTGCTTGGAGTGGAAGACAAGTAAAGAAGAAGTAAAAGGAAGAAAATTAAAATTAAAATATAATATAATAAGTAAAATAAGTAGGCTACTAAAAATAAAGAAGAGAAAATAAATAAATAAATTAATTAAAATAAAATAAATAAAATAATAAAATAAATAAAAAAATAATTTAAATAATAAAATAAATAATAAAATAAAATACGAACTAAATAAATAATAAATAATTTAACACGTGGTGGCTCCAGGAGCTGCTACGTATTGCACCTGGAAAAATCAAAAAATAAATGTAATGAAAAAAAAGAAATAACAAAATGGTTCAAATAAAAAAGTATTCAACGTGAAAGTTGCTCGTCTCGACGAGATCTACAACTTTCATGAAGGACTGAAAATCAAAGGAAGTAATCTGTACAAAGTGTATTTTTGGGTGGTACCTTATAGATATAAAATACCGTATTTTTATCTTTTGCAGATTTTTTATTATTTTTAAATAAGAGAAAAATAAAAAATAAAAATAGAGAAAATATTAAAAGAATATTTACAATTTAATCTATTTTTTTAGATTTTTAATAATTCATAAAATAAAAGATAAAATTGGAGTGTATTATGGTCAATATGTACAATATACAATAGGGGCCCAAAACCCAAGCTTCACATACGATCTCCGATTTTAATGAAATTAGTCTTGTTTTTGAGGTCTTTGAATATATATTACTTTAAAAGTAAGTAGACCTAAATCAGACACTTTATGAGAGAATATGTGCATTTTAAGGCTCCTAGTTTCAAACTTGGATTTGGGTTTTATTGGTCGATTTTACAAGTTAGTATTTTTTTGATATTTTTCATTTATTAGTGTTAGTAAGATATACACAATAGAGTTGACTTTATTGGATTTGGAGTTAGTATAAAATATGGTATTTACATGGGATTTTTACAAGTGAATTGTATTTCTTTCTTATGCAAATATGAATGTTAAAATGCAGATATTATGTATGCATGCATGACTGCTAATTATGCAATATAAGTGGAAATATGCAGCTAATCACTCAAAAACAAAGCTCTATTCAACTTTTAGAGTGATGAATCACAGATTCATCACCTACCCTTTCCCACTAGAGCTTGGATTTGCTCATGGAGGGCGGCGCGACTGCGACGGTTGATGGGCGCCCGAACGATGGCACGATTTGTGATGAGGCTTGCGGGGGCGCAGCGTTGGTGACGTATGGAGGGGGGATGGAGCGGTGACACGAGCACGCGGCAGTGTGGGGCATCGAACAACGACTTCATGCGGCCGCATGAAGGAGGTGCGGTGGTCGCGACCGTGGGCACGCGGCGACACAGCGCTGCAGCTGCACGGAGGGAGGCTGGAGCGATTCTGGGGTGGCGCGCGTCAGGCGCAGCCTGTGGTGGCAGCGGCCACACGTGGATGTCATGGGCTGGTGGTGTAGGCTGGTGCAGGTGGGGGTGCGGGCGCAACTGGGGTCGGTGCGTGGAGGACACGTGGCATGCAAGGAGGCGGGTCACGTGGCGTAACCAGAAAGTGCCACGTGGCCCAATCACAATATTCAGATGCAAAACCTCAAAAAAGAGAGTGAAAGTGGCTGAATTTGGAAAGACTCAAAACATGAAAGTTGTAGATCTCGACGAGATCTACAAATTTCATGTTGACAAAAAATGGAGATGAGGTCAAACAAATTGAGAAATAGTTTTGTGAGCATTTTTAAGGGTCTTAATTTTGTTATTTTTTTGTATTTTCAATTTATTCTATGAATTAGATAAATACAAGGATTAATTTGGTTTTTATTGATATTAAATTAAGTAAGGAGGATAATATCTGTGAATTAAGACCATGAAACTAGGTTTCATCAACCCCCTATACTTAAACTATGCTCGTCCCCGAGCATCACAAAAAATGAATGAGATGGATTAACCCCCTTGTGCATGTGCGTACATGATCTGATCCATTCAAGAACTCTCAATTTTAGAGATCCAAAATCTCAGAGCTCAACTCAGACTTAATTAAGAGGCATCCAATTCCTTTATTTTTCCAGACTCTCTTTGATACATATAAACTAAGGATATGGCATTAAGTGTTGATTGTGATCACGAGAGTAGAGTCACAATGTCACCCAAGGTCCTGGTCCAAGAAACTCTCTTATGGACCTAATCCTCAACACTAGGGAATAAACCAAATATTGCGCCCAATCCATCGTCTCTTTAGTTTTCAGACTTAGAAGTGTAGCTGGCAGGCTAGTTGATCGAGGGCTTAGGATTGTGTAGTTTCTTCTCTCCCTCTCATTGGAACAAGGATCCTCTGAAGTGCTTTAATACTCAATGCAATTTTTTTTGTGTTGATCAGTGCATCCGTCAAGAGAAGTTAAAGTCGTCTGCATTTGTTTTCCTAGGAATACATCAGGGTGTGCCTTTTTTGAGTACCGATCGTACCTTCTACACCCGGACTTGTAGCATTTACGATGTAGAGACCTTTTTTGGTGCAAGCTTGACTCCTAGTCCTAATAGAAGTGGTCCAAGTGGACACTTTGAAATAGTTGGGAGCGCTCTTCTTTGATAGAAGCTCTTTGATAATTGACTTTATGGAATTAGAGCTTTTCTTTAACATTGATATTTCTTTGCTTCATTTTTTTGGCTAGCTCCACTCCTTTTACCAAGAGTTGGCGCACACTGATCAATATTTTTTATTTTATTCACACCCTGGCACTTAGGTAGATGTCAAAATATTAGTACAAGAACCAAGTTCTCATACTGGCTAGAAATGCTGACACTCAGGTTTCATGAAGCCTTCAATGATTTTATCCCATCCTCGAGCATCATTAGATCATGTCCAAACTTGAATTCCTCATCCCACTCCCTCAAGTGAAATTCCAACTCATCTCATCATGACCGTAGTCGTGTATGTGAAGTGCTGATCATATTCTTAAATAGCACACAAATCTAGCAAACTAGGAAAATGTGGATATTAAGTCTAAGACCTTGATGACTAAGGCTGGTTCACCTAAAATCTCAAGACCTTTCAAACCGAGTGTTCTCTAACATCACCGATCCTGTGTGGATGTGAAAATGTAGAGGATTTAATCCAACTCCTCCATCCAAGTTTTTTTTTTGAAAATTTTATGAAGACTTTAAATATATAATGACTGCTTAAACTCAAATGAGTAGATGCATCTGCATTCAGCTAGTATATGTAAAGTACAGGCCGGAACCCATTGCTTGAGGACGGAGCCTTATGCGATGTCCTCTAAACCACCTACTCTGCTAAGGGAAACCCTCACTGAATGCGGCTACTTATTTGGGTTTAGTAGTCAATTTTGACTTTTAAATGATTTTGTTTTTTTTTAATCATTTTGTGGATTTTTGATTAGAGTTAGAACACAATTTTGATTCACTTTCCTTTAAATCAAGAAAATAAATTTCCAAACCATGTTACACATATAAAATTTTCAAACATTTTTCAAACTATTTTTCAAAATAAGTGAAAAACTCATTTTTCAAATCATTTTCAAAAATATTTTCTTAAAAATAGTGTAACATAGTATAGAAAAACTTTGAAAACATCTCATCCACTTAGTTCAAAAGATTATACGTTAGCCAAAAAATTTTAAATTTTTCATTTTTTTTTCAAAATATAGTTAAAGTACATATACTGTATATCCGATATACACCCTATACTTAAACATTGCTGTCTTCATAGAACTAGAAGATACAAAGCCATAGGTCCATTTAAGTATAGAAGAATATACAAGAATTGGGGCGGACACCCCCTATACTTAGGTTAGAAATAACCTAAGTATTAAGGCAAGGAAAGATGAGTAAGAACATCACGGGGACTCAGGTCCCCCTATACTTAAGCTAAGAGTAGCCTATATAAAGATATGAATAAATGATGCTGGGGAGACCTGAGGTGAACGAAGAAGTATGTTGGATGTACACGTGAGCGGATGAATCTTCGAAGATGAATGGAGTACCAAAGATCTACGAGAGGGTGTCGGAGCAATCAAGGCTCAAACAAGCATGCAATACCCTTTTTAAATTCACCAACTCACACGTGAAACAACAAATGTTGGTTTATTATGTTATCATTTTTATTGGTGATTAAAACATTCTAGTTTATGTTAGGATTAAAAACATGTCGAAGAGAAAATCATCCTGTATAACAATGGTGTTTGTATCCCAAAATAATATTTTACTCCATTTTAGTCAACTTGCATTTAATAGTCCCAATTGTTTACTTAAGGTTATCATTGATTAAATGTGAGCACATAAATCAAACAATCATCGTCTACCGCTCATTCCCAATTTCCATTAACCTAGGTGATCAAGCCAGGAAGGGAGGTTGAGAAAAGCTATGCAATCGATAAAAATCATGATCTATGCTAAGCGAGAAAACTTGCAGTTCCTTGAGCAAAATTTGTGAAAATTCGAACAGAATTTAAGAACAAAATCGAATGTTTGCAAGTCGATAAGAAACCCCACCTAACATGCTTTTATTAGTGGGGAATAATAGATTGAATTTTTGGCTAAGTGAAGCGATGTTTATGTGCGTCTAGAATTAAAGTGTGTCCTACCTAGGATCAAACACATAAGATAGAATGTGAAATTCGCTTAGAGAGCCGTGTGCCTTATCCTAGGTCGACACTCAAGTGGGGCGATCCCCACAGAACCATAAATATCTCGTTCATTTACACACACGAGTCTTCGATCGAAGACCGCTGTAAAGACGATTATTACATGAAATGGAATAAAATGCAAGAATCATTTTTCTCCTTCTTTGATTTTTCTCCAATGTTGCATTTGCGGCTCCTTGCAGCGGGAACTTCTGCTCCTCACCTCCTTGAACACCAAGGTCCCTTCCACAAAAACAAACGTTAGATATCCATCGAAGAAATTTTAATAATGTAGATAACATGACCTACGAATTAAAAATAATCACTTAATTAAATAATAAAAATCTAAATACAAAAAAGATGAGCAGTGTCCGCAGCAACGACACCATTTGACGAACCGCAAATTCGGCCCTTTATAAGTCGTTTTAGTGCATTGTAGTCGGTCAGATTGGATACTTCAAAGACCGCTTGATTTAAAATAACCAATCAAAATAAAGCGGTTAAAATCTTTTACCTTGACAAGCCCAAGGTCGAACTCAGGGACACAAGCCTCTTAAGCATTTACCTAGACTCTTATTACCTAAACCAAGTGCTGAATTAGAAATCCATAGGTCAATGAATGCACAAGACCAGACACGATCCATAAAGAAACATGAGAAGGACATTTTTCATGCGACAAGATGCAAGTTTACAAATGCATCACAAATGCCCTAATTAAACATAACACTTGAGTCATTTGAACATTGGTCAATTTTGAGTTAACACCATGAAGCTATTTCCATTAATGAATTAATATAACGTATAAGAAACATTATATGTGAGACGCTTGGTTTGAATTGAGGAATCAAAATTTAGAGTGTCAAAATAGGAAATAAACTATGCCATCATTAGATTAGCTTCAAAATGAGACCAAAATTAACTCAAACAAAGATAGGACGCTCAAGATATTCACAAATGAAACCAGGGGCATAAATGCAAGGAAATCATAGAAATAATAGGAAAAATATGGCAAACAGGTTCCTAAGACGGACTAAATTGTAATTAAAATTTTGCATGAGACCTTCCCTACAAATTACCACACGCACAGGGGTATATTTTTAATTATTGAAACCCACAAGGGGTCGAGTGTAAATTACCCCAGGCACACGTGTGATGCACGTGCTTTCTGGACCTGGTTGCAATATGGAGAAATCGATGGGGCCTCCATGCAAAATACCCTGCACCCACGGGACCGGCTACGTAGGGGGGGGGGTGAGGGTCGGCTGGCACGTCGGCTCGGAGGAGGCTCGTCTAGGCTCTACTTGCAGCTCTGGCTTGGGCAAGGCTCGGGGGACCCAAGCCTGGAGGTGTGGTGTAGTGGTCCATACGATCTAGGAAGATCGAACGATGTCTAATCATGACGACACCCATCTTAGAGGCGGTTCGGGCGACGTGGCAGACTGTAATAGCTTCGATTGCTGGTATGGTTGCTCGAACCTCGGATCCTCAGAAGCAGAGACGTGGCGAAATAATGACCGTTGGATAAGCACCAGGGGGTGCCATCCAACGTCTGCTGCTATCCTCGGTGCTTCTTCCTCCTTCCCTGGTGGCGCCGTGATTGTAGCTTCGGCGAGCCCATACGAGCACCACCACCGTCACTACGGTCGCATGAAGGTCGTAGAAGGATGAGAAGGCCCCCACGAAGAAGGGATGAGCTCGAAGACGTCGTGAGGGTGGCTGGTGGAGACTGACGGTGAAGAGTCATCGGAGGTGGAGTAGGAGATCGAAGCAGGTGTACTCTCTCCGTACATCGAAGACCTACAATGTTAGTTCCCATAGCCGAAGCATAAGTACATGGTGTATGACGCGAAGAGGATGAAATGGAAGCCTATGAGGACGGAGAAGGTGAAGGCTCGGTGCTCCTCAACTGTGAAGGGAGGAGCAAATGGGTCGGTTTGGCCTGAGGTTATGAGGATAAAGAGGATGAACGGAGGATAAGGCGAGGATGGCCGTGGACGGGTGAAACTCAGGAGAAGATCAATGGAGGTGGATGCGTGTAGAATGCTAATAAAATAGGAGAAATCGGAAGAAAATACAAAGGGAGGTCGGATAAGCTTACCTGGTCAGAATGGAAGTGGATGCTTGGGCTTGAGGTCCTCGGAGGACCTCAGGTCATCGCTGGACCCCCGCAGCAACTGGGGGCAGCTTAGCGGTTGTGGAGCACTGCGATCCTGGCCTACATTGCCCACGGGTCGACGCCGAGGGTGTGCCATCGTCTTTGCTCCTCAATCTACCCTCCCCCTATCACGGAGAGGATGCGGGATGCTGGGAAGAGCCCCATGTAAAGGTAGACATGTTGATATGTTGGTGGAGATGGAGTATTTGAAGTGGAGATTTGGGGGATACGGTGGTTGGAGATGGAGTTTGCAGAGGTGATAGGGAGCTGGTTAGTGGGAGTCGTGGGTAGCGTGGGCATCCGCAAGGAAGGAGGACGACCGAGATACGTCGTGGGGCGGTTAGCGCGACGAGGGAAAGGCTGCAGAGGTGGAGGAAAAAGAACGGGGCCGACGGGTTTGCGAGATGGGAGACGTGGGAGAGAGAAGGGCTAGAGGAAGAAGACGAGGTCTTGGCCATTGGATCTCACTATCCAATGGCCAAGAGATTGGTGATCGAGTGCGGCTCAGATTAGATCTATGGAGGCCCTAATCGATGGATGAGATCACGACATGTGGTGAGCTGAGAGGAAGGCGGGAGTGGACGGAGAGATGAGATATGAGCGTAGATTGGATGGTGGAGAATCCTAGCAGGAACCGAGGATCAGGCGGTGTAGAAGGCAACACGTGGTGAGAGGGTGAAGAGGCTCAGGCAAACGACCTTGATATGATCCATCAGAAGGATCGGAGTGCCTGGAATGAAGCGAAGATGAACGACTGTGATGAGGGTGATAAGAGGGAACCTGACGGTGGAAAAATGGGGCGCGTGGTGCGTGAAGGAGCTGGCCATGTGGCATAACCACAAAGCACTACGTGTCCCAATCAGGTTATTCCGATAAAGAAAGTGAAAATGGAGGGAGAGAATGGCCGAATTTGCGAAAAAAATCAAAACATAAAAGTTGTAGATCGAGATGAGATCTACAAGTTTCATGTTTACCGAAAACAGAAACGAGGTCAAAGAAAGGGAGAAATATTTTTGTGAGCGTTTTTAAGGGTAAAAACACTACGTAATTTAGTTTTTTTATTTTTTGTATTTTTAATTTATTCTGTGACTCGAATATAAACAAGGATTTATCTATTTTTTATTGGCACTTAGTCTAAGCTAGGGGGTTAATAACCACGAATTATGACAACGAAATTGGGTTTCATCAATTGGCGAGAAGTATAATGGTGAGAAGAGATAGGATAAGGAAGGGGTTCGGCTACGATGGTTGAGGGAGTTGCGGAGGATAAGGGAGGTTGCGGCTAGTGGCCATTGGGTTGCATGCAGTTGGTCAATGCCAGAGGATACGGAGAGGTGGGCGGAAGGTGCGGGCCGTGCGGATGCAGCGCAGGAGGTTGTGCATGGGAAGGCCAGTGGGTTGACTGGGAGGAAGGAGACCTCACGTGACACACACGTGAGGGGGAAGGAAGGGGGAGGAGAGAGGAGGAAAGTCAAGTATTGGGCACATGCGGAGGGGGGCACATGACTAGCACGTGTAGTAGTTTTTTTAATTTATTTTTTTATAAAATTAAATAAAAGACCAGGGTTCAAATCCCACTCTTGCAGGGGTTGCGTTAGGTAGTCGGCGAACATCGTAAAAAATAGTCGAATCTTTCAACATGGAATTGAGCAAGAATCTATGTAGCCGACCCTACTTATAGTGGGAAAAGGCTTAGTACTTTTTTTATAAAATTAAATAAAAATATGGTCAAAGATGAATGACATGTGGTGGCTCCAAGAGCTGCCACGTGTCAACTCCAAAAAAATCGAAATAAAAAGAAAAGAAAAAAATCAAGAAGAAATAGCAAACGACCTCAGATCTAAAATATTTTTCTGTAAAAGTTGCTTGTCGCGATGAGATGTACAATTTTCATGAAGGAACTAAAAGCAAAAGAAGTCATTTGCACAAAGTGATATTTTTGTGGTACTCTATGTACATAAAATACATCGATTTTTTAGTTTTATAATTTTATCATTTTTTTTAAAAAAGATAAAATTCAAGAAAAAATACAATAAAACAAAGAACACATATTTACACATTAATCTATTTTTTGGTAATTTGTAATAAATAAAAAATAGGAAAATAAAATAAAGTTGAAAACGAGAGATATTTGTACAAACTTACACAGGAAACTCAGGCTCGGTCAGTTACTTTGACTTTAGTCTTATTTTGTGAATTGGATTTTTAGGAATTTTAATAAAACTTTCATCAACTAATATAAATGAAAAAGAAATAAAGTAAAAAAAGACATAAGTATGTACATGTAATATCAAGTCAAAAATCACTAAAATACACAATGCGCAAAAGAGGCCCAAAATCAATCTTTCACATATGAGCTCCGATTTTTATGAAATTAGTCTTGTTTTGAAGGTTTTTGAATGTATATTAATTTAAAAGTGAGTATTAAATCAGACACTATATGAGGAAGATATGTACATTTTAGTTTGTCAATTCTGAAATTAGGGTGTTGTCTCACATGCCAATTATTTGAGTTAGCAAACTTTTGTATTTTTCCTTTAATCTTGTTAGTAATATGTACATAATGGAGGTGGATTGAGGCCAATCGGAGTAGCATAATTTAAATAAAAAATGCATGAAGTTAGTTGAAAATGTGAATATGATTATGAATGCAAATATGTGTGCTAAAATGTAGATATTAATTCTAAGTGCATGAATGGTAAAAATGTAGAATAAATGGTGAATTGCAGCTCATTACTCGGGAACAAAGCTCTATTTTCATCTTTTAGTGATGAATCACAGATTCATCAACCTCCTATGCTTAAACCTTACTTGTCCTGAGCAATTAAAATGAAATTCAAAAGTGAAATGATTTTGGGTTCCATACCAAAGTCATGAACAAAAGGTGAAAATGGAGTTATACCTGACCTTTGGATAAATAGTGTGGAGGAAACTTTGTGGGAATTAGGGTTTTAAAATCAATAACCATCAAGTTCTACATATTATTGTGATCGATCGTTGGACACGTGTTTTAATTTGCATTCGTTGTAATACATGTACTTAGTGAATCTGTTAGAATTGAGAGAAGATATCTGTAAAGAGTGTCTCTGCTTTAATTTATATCCCGGGCAAGTCCAGGGTCGAATACAGAGAGGCAAAGGAATAACTTCGGGTTAATTTGGAAAATAATGTCTAGGTTTCTAAATGGTATTTTTTTAATTTTTTATGCAAAAAATAATGAAAATGCAAATGCAGATGAATTAAAACAATAAGAAAACACACTACGAGGTCAAATTAATTTTAATACGAAATTAATCAGATTTAACCTAATTGTATTTTTCCTACAATCCTAATCCAGTGATGAATGTAGAGCATATTTTTTTTGGAATTTTAGGGATTAAAAAGAAATAATAAAAAATGCATATTTTTCATGGATGTTTTTAGCAATTTTTTACACAAACAGAATGCAAAAATTATGAAAATTTTACTGGAATTAAAACATGATGCAAGAATGCTACATTAATTTTTTGGAATTTTCTGATAAAATATGAATTTTTATGGAGTTTAGTAAGAAGAGAGTGACATTGAGTAATTAATTCCTAATAAATCCACATTAATGAATTAACTAGAATGTAAATTATCTCACATAAGTATTTTTATAAGGAATCCAACAGATTTGAAATTTCACGTAAAAGATGTGTGCAGATTTAATTAAAAATAATTTACTAAAAACACTCTGCAATATATTCAAGGCACAAGATAAATCCAATTAAAATGAAATTTGGATAGTAATTTGAACGTACTTCAAGGCATCATTTGTAGTTTTTATGAAAGTTTTCGAGCAAACATGAGTTATGTATGAATTTAAGATCACTAATTGGGTAAAATATGCAGAATTTCAGTTCAATTTTTTAATTAATTCATCATTGCTCATAAAAATACAAAAAATAATCAAACTGTATACAATTAGTTGCACAACATCAATATATTTTTCATCAAAAGAAATGATGCAGTATAAAGGTCCAAATTAAAATATGAATACAAGGTTATCTGTACAAATACAGAGAATAAACAAAACATTCAAACAAATATCTACAGTGACTATTTTGTAATTACAAAAACATAAAAAAATAAAATTGCAATTTTTATGATATAAAAAATAAAAAAATAAAAGTGGCCTTCTTCTTCAACGTGGGTGGTTGGGGCACCCAAAAGGGAACGACGGGGTGGGGCGTTGGCCACAGCGGAAGGTAGCGTGGGAAGGAGCAGCGGACGGTGGTTGACGCCGAGTGGCTATGGGTTGGAGGCTGCAGGTGCGGTGGCTGGTGGCGAGCTAGTTGCAGCTAGGAGCTCCACGAGCGGAAGAGGGGGGTTGCAGGCTGGCTGCGCCGCCTGCGCTGGTGTCGACGACCGGCTGGCGGCTTGAAGGAGGGTCAGCGCGCCGGCGGTGGCTGTAAAGGGAGGGTCAGTGGCGGAGCCACTGTTGCTCCTTTTTTTATTTTTTTATTTTTTTAGTCATTTTTTTGCTATAATAATTTTTTTTAGATTGTTAATTTTTTATTATTTAAACAAAAAACAAATATGTACACAAAAGGGAAAAAATGGTAGATGAAGGTGTGAGAATAATGAAAATGATGTGAGAATAATGAAAATGATGGTGATGGTGGAAAGATGTAACAACGGTGGTTTGATAAAAAATTGCAAAAATAACAATGATGACAAAATGCGAAGAAAAATACCTACTATGGAGAGAGTCGCCTATGATGTGCTCACGAGAGCACAATTTTCGCTCGAATCATCGGCGAGCGATGAGCTCGAGCGACGCGCAGAGGCGGTTGTGATGTTGGCCAAGAGGCAAACGGATCTCACCGGAAAGAGGGTTGTCGTCGCTCGACCACGGTTGCGTCGCTGTCACTGATTCGACTCTGAAAACTAGACTCTCCTCACATAAAGATGGATCAAAGACAAAATGAGGAGAATGGGATGTATATAAAGAGAAAAAATGAGAATTTATTAAAGTGGTGGGATTTTAATAAAATAATGGGGTTGAATTAAAAGTAAGAAAATTGGGTGGAATGATGGACTTGAATGGTCGTTATTGTAGTGAATAAAAATAAAATAAAATAAATAAAATAAATCTATTTTAAATGAGAAAATAAAATAAAGAAAACAAAATGGAATATTTACAAAAGTAGGTCCATAAAAACACTATGTAGATGGATTTTTTTACTTTTCTAATTTGAATTTTTTGTATTTTCAATAAGAGATATTTATAAACTAAAAAATAAAATAAAATAGTAGAAATAAAATGAAACATAAAAGATATTTTTTGTATTTTTTAGTAATTAAGAAGTGTAAATAAAAAATGATGAAAGAAAGAAATGTACAATATATACAAAGTAAACCTAGATCCCAAAACCCAAATTTTGCAAATGAGCTCCGATTTTAATGAAACCACTTCTGTTGGATAGATAATTTTCTTGAACTTTAAAAGTGAGTTTGTGAATTTGGAGTTCATACGGAGCGTGAATTCGGCTGGAAGTTGGATTTTATGACTTTTTACCTTTGGGATTTAGGAGCATTTATTTGAGGTGAAATTTATTTTATATTTTGTTTTTTATATACATTTTTATGAACAAGATAGAGAAAGAATTAGACAAAAAGGAGTTGAAATATAATTATTAAAAATACACGAAGTTTTGGGCTATTTACAAGTGAAAAACTCCTTTAATTTTGAGGCTTTTTATTGTTAATTTATTTTGTACAATCTAATATACAATAATTAGTGTATTTTATTTACAAGATATATTTCATTAATTTATTGATTTTTCGAACATTTATTTGGGATTTTACTTGAGGATTTTGCTAAGATCAAGATATTGAAATGACGAATCACGGATTCATCACCCCCCTATACTTCAACTTTGCTAGTCCTTGAGCAAATAAAGAATGAATGTGTTGGAATAACCCCTGACTGTGCATGTGAATACAAGATTTGATATGTTCAAGAACTCTAGATTTTTGAGATCCTAAAATTCTAAGATGAACCACGCTCTAGTAAAAAGGTATCCAATTTCCCTAATCATTAGGCTCTCTCTGTATACATAAATAGTAGGGATATGACTTAAATGTGGACTGCAGTTACAAGAGTAGAGTTGCAATGTCACCCAAGGTTCCAGTCCAAGAGACTCTCCTAAGAACTCGACCCTCAACACTAGGGAATAAACCATTTCTTGCATCCAATCTACCGTCTCTTCAGTTGTCAGACTTAAAAGTTTAGATGGAAGGCCAGTTGATGGAGGGCATATAATTGTGTCATTTCTTCTCTCCCTCTCATTGGAACAAGGATTCTCTCAAGTGTCTTATTACTCAACGTATATTTTTGGTGTTGATTAGTGCGTCCGTCAAGAGAAGTTAGAGTCATCTGCACTTGTTTTCCTGCGAGTACACCGGGGTGTGCCTTTTTTGAGTACCTATGGTACCTTCTACACCCAGACTTGTAGCATTTACGATGCAGAGCTCTTTTTTGGTGCAATCCTGACTCCTGGTCCTAATAGCGGTGGTCCAAGTGGACACTTTGAAATGGTTCGGAGCGCTCGCCTTTGGTGGAAGCTCTTTGATATTTGATTTTGTGGAATGAGAGCTTTTCTATAACATTTCATTTCTTTGTAATGTTTTTGGCTACCTCCACTACTTTTACCAAGAGTTGGCGCACACTGATCAATATTTTTTTATTTTATCACACCCTGATACTTAGGTAAATGTCAAGAGATAGTACAGGAATCATGTTCTCATATTGGCTAAAGGTGCTGACACTCAGGTTTCATGAAGCCTTCATTGATTTTATCCCATCCTCGATTATCATCAAATCAGGTCCAAACTCAAATATCTGATCCCAGTTCCTCAAGTGAAATTTTAACTCATCTCATCATAACTGCAGTCGTGTATGTGAGGTGTTGATAATATTCTTAAGGTAGAGACTAAGCATGCAATATAGCACACAAATCTTTCAAACTAGACAAGCGTGAGAACTGATGTGATCTGGAGAATATACAGAGTAGGGATAATATACAAGAGTGAGTGAATCTTCTAAGCTGCTGAATCTTGATGCTGCATCTTCATGAAGAGTAATATGATGTATCTGCTCTGTTCTCACTCTGCATGAAGTTGATGACCTCGACTTGGACTAACTGCTCCTTCGAATCTACAAAATGCTTCAACAATTGTCCATTTACCACATGAGACGGTGCACCATCTATGAGATCAGCTATCTCTACACTTCCATTCCCGTGCACTTTCTTAAAAACAAAGGGACCCGTCCATTTAAATTTGAGCTTCCCATGGAACATCTTCAACCTGGCATTGAACAACCATACCTTTTGTCCAGGGACAAAGTCCTTGCACCTAATGTGCTGATCATGCCATCTCTTCACTTTGTCCTTATAAATCAAACTGTTGTCATATGCCCTATTTCGGATTTCCAAGAGCTCGTTCAAGTTCAAGTCTCGAAAAAGTTTCCCTAGGTGACAACTCCAATTAATCTGCTTAATTGCCCTTTCGGATTTGTGAATCAGTTCTGCAGGCAAATGACATGTCTTGCCATAGATCATTCTAAATGGTGAGTACTCAATGGTGTCTTGTAGGCTGTCCTATAGGCCCATAGAACTTGGTCCAAGAGCTAGGACCAGTTCTTCCTATAGGAACGAACCAATTTCTGCAAATTACTCTTCACCTCTCTGTTCGAAACCTCTGCCATGTCGTTGGACTGTGGGTGGTAAGGACTAGTAACTCTATGCTCAAATCCATAATCCTTAGCTAAAGATCTCATATTTCGGTTCACAAAGTGCCTATCGTTATCAGATATCAAAACTTTTGGCATTCGAACCTAGCAATAATATGGCCTCTCATAAACTTACAGACAGTCTTGCTGTCTGTGGTTCGGGTTGGAATAGCCTCCACACACCTAGATAGATAGTCAACCACCAACAATATGTACTCTTGTCCTTGGCGGTTGGGAAAGGGACCCATTAAATCTATGCCCATGCATAAAAAACATCACAAATAATCACCGGCTACATGGGCATCTTATCTCTCTGTCCAACTGCCCCTCCCATAATTTGACAGATCAGGCACGACTGTACAGAATCAATAGCATCTCTAAATAAGGTTGTCCAATACAATCCATATTGAAGTACTTTGTGAGCGGTTCTCTTCCCCGAATGGTGTCCTCCAGCCTCAAGTGAATGACAATATGTGAGGACACTCTAGTACTCCTCATGAGGAATACACCTTCTCCAAACACAATCCGGTCCTTCGAAGAAAAGGGAAGGATCGTCCCAGTGGTATCTCCTCGAATCCGACTTCAGTCGATCAATGCTGCTCCTAATCCAACCATGGGTAACCTGCTTGGAGACAAGATAGTTCACCATGTTGGCATACCACAGGAGTGAGTCAACAACACAAATTGACTCGTCTGGGAAGGTCTCCATAATCCGCTCATAATCAGGAGAATCCTTAAGCTCAATCCGAGAAAGGTGATCAGCCACAACATTCTTCAGTCCAGGTTTATCTTTTATCTCCAAATCAAACTCCTGGAGGAGTAATATTGATGAATCCATGATTCATTAACTTTTCTGTCGCATTTTGTCTTAAAACCCTTAACAAATGCATGTAAATAGTCATTAAGATCCATCTTTTAAAAAACTTCATTCATACATAAATATTAATTTTTAAACATGAAAATCATGTAAATAAATAAAGAACAAGAAAAAGAACAAAAAGGCAGATTGGATATATGTATATATGTACAATATGACTTAAAATATAAATATAACTATAAGGTATATTTATAGCCTAACCCCCGAGACCAAGTCAGCATGGATTGGTCGACAAACCGAAAAGTAGGGGGAGATAAGGAAAGAAAGCTGTAAAAATAAATTAAGTCATACTGTATACACCTTTCACTATTTATAAAATAAATACAAAACTTCAAAGATTCTAAATTAATCCATATGTATATATTTTTCACCAAACCCTTTTCTTAATTATTTCTAAAAATATATATAAAAATATAAAAATAAGTTAAAAATGTTACCATGTATATATGCCAAGAAACCCAGCCTGTAAATTGTCAAAATCTCAATTTCTGAACATCATAACTTCCTCATACGAATTCTAATTTCATTCTACTCACTTTTAAAGTTCATAAAAAATATTATCTAATTAATAAAGATGGTTTCATCGAATTCGGAGTTCGTTTGCAAAAAGTCGGTTTTGGGACCAGAAGACAATGTGGTTTCTGGGCTATTTATTTTATATAACACACACTATTTATAGTTTTTTTAATTTTATAATTTTTAAATTATTTCATGATCTTGTATTTTCACCCTAAATTATTTCATAATTTTTGGAGCATATTTATTATTTTAATAAAATAAAAAACCCAAAATTATAGGCATAAATGAACTAGATAACTTATACCTCTTTTTATTAAAATATGTAAATTAACTTTTTAAAATACATAAAAATTTCTACACACCTTATTTATTATTCTAATAAATAATAAAATATAAAATTAATTTTTAATTATTTATTTATTAAATTAAAAATCTAAAACCTATTTATAAATACGTATTTATTAATATAATATTTATAATTTAAATAATTTTTGATATTTATAAAAAGTATTTATTCTATATTTAAGATTATTTAATTATATACAATTCTTGTATCTACACATATTTAAAATAAAGTTATTTATTATTTAATATCTAATTTATACTGAAAATTGAACTTCTGGCCAGCCAGGTGCTGACACTTGTCAGCACTTGGGTTGTCTTCCCCAAGAAGTTGTTATTCCAGCCGCACTGACCGACCTTCTTCACTAATTTATTCTGTGAGCTTCTTCACTCCTCCAAGCCATCTGAACCTTCGATCTTAATCTCCTAACAACGAAGACCATCGCTGACCAATCGATCTTCTCTTGGAGCCCACGCAACTCATCTATTTATAGCCCCAAAGATCCACCCTTACAAGCTAACTCTCCAACAACCTGAAGCTCTGCTCCAGTTGCCCGAATACCCAACTTCCTCGCCTCGCTCCGCTCGCTCAGGAGGTGACAGCTCTGCTTGAAGGTGCTCGCGTGGAGGAGGAGACATCGAAGGAGGTTCCAAGGCTGTGCTCAGCCTTGCATCGCCGCTTCGAGCCGTGTTCCGCTCCGGCCAGGTCATCCTTCGAGCAGCTCTGTCCAGGTAATACACCTTGACTACTCACAGACCTATCCCTTCACTTCTCGGTATTTTTTCTCGATCATTGTGCGTTGATTAGCAATGCTAATCGTGTGATTAGTTAGTTTAATCACTTAGGTTAGACACCCAATCCAAATTCCCTTCTTAATCGTTTAGAATCACATTTTCAAATCGAGATTCATTTCTTCATCCTTTCATGTATCTCGCTCAATAAATCTGGAAACCTTAATTTTCATCATTTGTGGAGCTTGCAAATCTTACTCCCTCGGCCGATTCTTCGAGAATCGAGCACGTCAATCTTTTATTTGCAGGTCTAATTTGATTCAGAAGCAATAATCCAAGCTTTTGGAAGCCTCGCCATCAAAGAAAATCAACCTCAAATACGGGTTGCCGACTGTAACAACCTCCAGGTTCATTGAGACCGCCGTCTTCATCGTCGGACCACCGTCGCCTCGAGCAGCCTCCGCCAGCCTCCTACCGCGGGCGAGCTCGAGGGGTGGAGGAGCCACCCCTCTGGCCCCATCGGTGAGTCCAAGCCGTTGCCAGCTGATCGGGAAAAGTCATAGAAAAAGCGATCTTCAACAACCTTCAACCGTCAGGGCAAGAACCTCAAGAACTCCAGGTGCTACAGGCTTACGCCACGTGGCACGCGCAGAATCGTTCGATCCACGTCTTGACGTTATAATCTCATCCGTTGAAAGCGAAAAGGTGGAAAAAATGCATCATAAGTCCACCAGGTTTCCAAACATTAATACCCGCTCCTCAGTTTTCCAGTATTTGCATTTAGGTCCCTTCGTTGGGACCTAAATGTAAAACTCATTTTATTTTTCTTACAGAACAGTCTTTTGAGGACCTAATTGCAGAACAAATTCTATATTTTTTTACGCTTATGCCCCTGGGCTGTAGGGGTTCTTTTGACCACATTTGCCCTTTTTTCTTGACGATTTTTTAGGGTAGTTACGCAACTACCCCATCTAGCTCGTATTAAATTTTAGAGAGATTTTGTCGTGTTTTCGTCGTGTTTTGATTTGTCAAAAACCACATCCATTTTGTTTTGTTTTTGTGAGTTTGTTCGAGCCCGTTGCTCGAACCGTCAACCTATTATATAGTATCATCTAATTATATCCACCTATTATATAATCAATAAATCTTTTTGAAAAATATCCCTTTTTGAAAATTAGAAAACAATTTGAAAAGAATAAAATCAAATAAAAAAATAAAAATAAAACAAAAGTGTTTGGTTTCTTTGATAACTTTAAGAAGAGTTAAAATAAAAATCGCAAAAATATTTCCTAAAAAAAATCAAAAGATTCTATTCTACCTCCTTGAGTTCGACCCATGCACACTTACCTGGATAAATATTTAGTTAGGTTTTCGACCCGAAAACCGAATTTGTTTGATTAGAGCTAAGATCTGGATCTTCGCGGCTTTTTCTACAACCGACACCATTATCATCTAAAAACAAAGCCACGAACTGATTTTTAGCTTTATCAAAATGGCGCCGTTGCCGGGGAGGCGTTAGAAAATTTTGATTTTTTCATTCTTTGTGATTTTATTTTTTCTCTTCTTTTTCATTTTTTGTTGGTTTTTTTTCGTACGATTTTTCGTACAGCTTTTTCTTGACCTTCTTCTTGTTTTGTTTTCGTATTTTCTTTCGGTTTTTCTTACGGTTTTCTCAACGGTTCTCTCGATCGATTTCGTACGATTTTCGTACAACTAACTATTGTTGCAGTGCCTGCAGGATCAACCGGCTTCTTCGGAAGCCGAATCAATTGAAAGAGCAAAGGCCGGCTCCTTCTTCAAGAGTAGGCTGCAGAAGGCAAAAGTAGTTAGAATTTTTTTGTAAAAGAGAGAGAAAGGGAGAGAAACTGTAACAGACAATAAACAAACCCCCCCATTTTTTTCGGGGTCTGATTCACCGGATACCGTGTATCCGAGGGACCAGAGCACCCACCACAATTTTTCTCGCTTATCAGTTTTCTGTGGCTTTTTAGGTGCTTGCTTAGGATTTTTTCTACTCTATCTGATTGTGCCTACGTAGTTAGTTTTAGGACTCACAACCTAGGTGCATGAAATTAGGGTTTTTATAAAAAGAAAAAACAATCGGTAGACGTTTGCTTGAAAAAACCAAAAAAATTATAAAACTGCAAAATAAAATCAGGACTGCTAATCATATCTGACTTTTAAAAGCCATAAATCGATTCATCTGTTTTGGGAGAGTAATCCCTGCACAACATCTCAGAGTGCGGGAGAGAGAGCCGACCCATAAGGTTAGAGCCAAAACCACGTATTTCCCGCGAGATACTACTAGGTTCATACACCTGATCACTGTTCCTCAGTCGGTAAGCTCGGGTAGCCAGAAATGGTCCAGGTTTACTTAACAGAGTGGGAGGTTTAGAGGACACTGCGCAAGGCTCCATCCTCAAGTAACATGGGTAGCCGGAAACAATCCGTACTTACTCCCATACTGGCTGAGTGCGAGTGATCTTTTGTAAGGACTCGGGACAGTGTCTCGGAGAAACTATCGGGCACCTATTGGCTCGCTCAGCCTGCGATAACTGCAATTGTTTGCTAATTACAACCCTAAAACCAAAAAGATAAAAAGACCAAACTCTTACGCTCTTCATCGGGTTGAGTTGGTGAATACAGGGTTTGCTTTGTGTTTGCTTGTGGGGCGTGAGTTTCCGCGGCTTTCGCATTTCTCCTCTCATTTGAATCGTAAAACGTGCTCTCTCGATCAAATCTCTTGACATCGAAGATGACGTCTCGATGGCTTTTCTACTCAGACTCTGTGAGCTTTCGATCGTCCACCATTGAGCATACATCTTCATAGGCTCGGGATGACCCTCTTCCCGAGCTGGTCCCATCAGATGTCGAGGCGAGTCAGACCCAGACTCCCTCGCCTCCTGGCCAGACTATTGAGGCAGACCCTTGCCTCAATACATCATCTAGATATCCAGCTTACTTTTTGCTGAGTTCTTACGAGAGTTTTTATTTCACAGACGATCAGATGGCTCGCGAAAAGGGAACAACATCAGACGAGAGGCCACCAGCTGGGGAACATCAAGAAGGAAGATAAGATCCACCCACAAATGTTACTACTAGCATTCTCGATACACTTCAGCATATGAACTTACAAATCCATGAACAGTTTAGAGTTCAGAATGAACTGCGGGCTGAAATAGCCACGCTGCGAGCAGGGGCCGAGAACCAGTTACCGCCTGTGGTTCCCGCGACTTTACGAGATGAGTATGACCCGGGCGCGAGGACGCTCCACCATTGGATTCGGCTACCGTCGAATCAAGGGCCATACGAGCTAAAGCCGTCCTTCATTTCATTGCTTCCCAAGTTCTTTGGGAATTCTACAGAGGAGCCGTTTACTTTTTTGCAAAAAATTGAGATTATTTGTGATACGACTTGTCATCCAAGAGTTATGCAGGAAGCCGTATGCCTCAAGTCCTTCCCTTTTGCCTTAGCCAATAAGGCTCTTTACTGGCTGAGTCATCTAGGGAGGGAAATCTCTACATGGGACGATCTGAAGTCCACCTTCCTGCGCAAATATTTTCCTCTGAGAAGGACGAACATGATGAGGAGCCATTTCTCCAACTTCACGCAACTCCCGCACGAATCATTCCATGAGGCATGGGATCGATTCAAGGATCTTACTGAGAGATGCCCGCATCATGAGATCCCGATGAAGGTGCTCGTACAGAATTATTTTGGAGGACTCCAGCCAGAAATCCAGGGGCTCGTGAGTGCCGCATGTGGTGGCAGTTACTTGAACAAGGATGCCGAGTCAGTCTGGGCCATCTTCGAAGGGATGGCCGAGAACTCGAGAGTCGTGGACTCTACTCAGGCATTTCAAAAAAGCCCCGCAGCCACCACATCACCGAGAACATCACAAGGTGGCTAACATTTTAGACTCTGAATCCAACACCAACATGGGATATACTAGCGAGAAGTTGACGTTGTTAGACGTGATTCAGAAGCAGGTCCAGGACCTACAGCCGCTGCGAGAGTTGGAGAAACTCTCATCTCTACCTCAGTAGCTGAGTGATCTCTCGAAGAAGGTCTCTGATCTTCAGCTCCAGTACCAGCAGAGGCAGACTTCTTCGAATGCGCAACCAGCACGGAGGATCGCACCCGCTCCACCCACCCATCAGATCCACTACGTTCAGAGCGAATCCGAGATTCCGCAACTTGATTGGCTTGAGGATCATTCTCATGCCAATCCCAGCCAGATCACCAGCACTGCAGATATGGAGGTGGAGCCACAAGCCACTCTCGAGATCAACGGGATTTGGTATACTCCGATTCAGCAGACGAGTATACCGAATCAGCAGCAGTAGCCGTACGGTCATCCACAACATGGACGTCCGAACTTTCAGCACCGTCAAACTTTCACGCCACAGCAGTCTCACCCAAATGTCTATCATCAGAGACCGCATTCATATCAACACCCCGCTCATTATTCACAGAACTATCCTTACCAGCAGCCGCAACAGTCTTCTTCCACACCTCAGCGATACTCCCAGCCTTCCACCTCTCAGCATTACACGCCAAGGTCTCAAGCCAGGGCCACCACACCGAACCATAGATGTCTTCACAAGCCCAGGCGCTCAACCAGATCATGGATATGCTGAGTACGCTTCAGATTGCTCACAAAATCGAGATAGAACAGTAACCGTCATCTGGACGAGTTAACTGCGCCGAAGACCACTCTCCTAGCCTAGCCTCAGGTGAACCCGAACAACAAGAGGAGGCATCCAAATCAGGTAGACACTACAGGTAAGATCTCATTTCCTTAATTTTTATCTAACTTCATTCGTCTCAGGAGCGGTAGATCACCACAAGCACCTGTTGGAGAAGAGGAGAGGGCACTAGAGGAGCACGAGCAGAACCATGATTCTGAAGCCGAGGAGGAGAAACCGTAAGATGATGAGGACCACTATGCAAATTCAAGAGATGGGAGCGATGCCAACACAACAGATATGGACACTGGTGAATCAGACGATGACATCACGCCAGATCATGCAGAGAGCCCCGAGAAAAATATTTCTTCCCCTGTTTTAGAGAGTTTTGTAAATAATTATGAAACTCTTGATGTACAAGCTGATTCCAATTTAAATAAAAATTCTGATTTTCTAACTCCTGAAATTCTTCCTTTTCCCGATGCTTTGTTTGGAAGAAGAAAGAAAAACACCAAAAAGAATGTTGTCACTCCAGAAACTGAACGATTACTGAAAGATCACATATTTATGAAGATTCCACTTCACGATGCCTTGGATCATTTCCCTACGACCAAGAATCAGTTGAAGAACAAATGTACTACGCGTAGGAAAAAGAGATCATGAGTTGTGAAACATATATTGACCAAGGCAACTTCGTGTGCAATTCAGAACAAGTTACATAAGAAAAAGAAAGATTTCGGAGCTCACTATGTCAATTGTCAGATTGAAGACACTACATTCCATAAAACTCTCTTAGATAATGGTTCCTCGATCAATTTACTTCCATCCTCTTTGCTTGATAAGATCAAGCTAGGTCCTCTCTATAAATCACTAGCGATACTTCAGTTTGCAGATCGATCTATAAAGAGACCTAGAGGTGTGCTGAGGAACATTATAGTGACCATTCAGAGCTCGCAGTTTTCCATGGACTTTAAGGTCCTATACATGACATGCCCTACACAATTACACCTTGCTCCAATCATTCTCGGGAGGCCCTCCTTGCAGATTGCAAGAGCACTCTTTGACTATGATGCTGGGAGAGTATCATTCCACACAGGCAACGGAGAGATACACATTGAGATGTAGAGAGGATGTAGCAGTCCTAGATCAGTATTGTCATTTACTTCAGAGGACACCAATCTTGCAGAAGATTGCCAGAACATAGATGAGACACAGTTTCCAGATCTTGAGAGCGTCTATTTTGATACCCACGATATCCTACACGAGGATAGGGTAGATCACCTGGTACCTAGTTCTTCAGATGATTATTCACATACAGAGACAGAGTTCATATCAGACTCAGATGAGCAATCACCTGTAGTAGATATCTCAGTACCGCAGATTGAGAGTACACATATTACAGCACAAGAGTCAATTGATTATATTGCACAGATCATACAGTCTATTCAGCGTAGAGAGTCAGATGGTGTGATGCTTACAAATATAGACACCTTCTCTAGCTCGACTCCAGAGACGCATATTTTAGAAAAGAGAGCTATGCCATTTACAGAGTTTACATACATAAGAGGCTCTACTTTTGTAGCTAGCGATCAGTTCGCACATAAAAAAGTAGAAAATTCAGTATGATCCTGGCTAAAGTGATCCATTTTGTACAGGAATCATGATCATTCTTTCACTTCATCTCATCCTGTACAAATTCTTTTGAGCCATTCGTTTCTAGAGATCCGCAACACTTGTATATTCTTTGTAGACCACAATCGTCCCCATTTTTGCTCGTCTTCTATGCTTAGGATACCAGATCCTAAGTATAGGAGGGACCGATTGTTGGCTGATTTACGTTTTATTTTTTATTCTGATTCTTTTGTATGGCCTTTCTTTTTCATAAATCACTGGTCTCCGATTTTTGGCTACACTCTTGTCTATACTTAGGATGCCTTATCCTAAGTATAGGGGGGACCGAGTGATTTTGATGATTTCATATTCTTTTCCTTTTGAATTTTCGTTATTTATTCTCGTTCACTCAGTCATCCCGTTTTTTCTCTTCCGTTATACTTACGATGACATGATCGTAAGTATAGGGGGGGGGTTGACTGACTTGTAAACTCTATTCTTTTTCACCCACTTTTACTTACCACGAGTTCTGTCCGCCTTTTTCTCTTTTGACGCTATGAGGACATAGCACAAGCTAAGTATAGGGGAAGTGCGTATATATTGTATATATACTATCATCCCTAACTCGTACTTTTATGTATTTTCTATATCTATAAAATCCATAAAAAGTGGGTAAGGGTTAATTTAAAATCGACTTATATTTATATATTATTTATAAAATCCTTGTAAATAAGTAAAATATGCTTAAAACTTGTATTTAAATTTTGTAATTAAAATATATACTTAAAATTTGTATAATACTTATTTAAAATCCTATTTATTAAAACATGTGTAAAAATCATTTAATCCTTATAAAATCCTTGTAGATAAAACTTGTAAAATACATTAGACACTTAAACCGAATAAAATATATCTTGTAAAATCCTTGAATAAAAACTTGTTTATAAAAACCATAAAATCCATTAAAAAATGCAAAGTCCTAAAATTCATAAAAATTACAAAATCCTTAAAATCCATAAAAATGAGCAAAATTCAGAAAATATACTTCACAAAAACATGATTGCATTTGTATTCGCATTTTTCAGAATAACTATGATTTCTGGAACTAAGGACTGAGTCTAGTCTAAAGGATGGAGCTTGATTACGACCTTTAACTCTCATTGTAAGGAGCCTGGTTAGGATCTGGAATTTAGACTCTTCAGGTCTTGTGACTTAAAATCTTTGGGTTCCATAAGACCATATTCGAGAAATCAAGTCATATGTGCTTAAGTAGACCATTTGGAGTCATCTGTACAACTCTACACCAGTGAACCAATCTTGAACACATGCACTCCGCACTTAGCTCGACTTGCATGGAGTTTTGAAGGGCAGTACACCTTGGTAGTGCATTTCTATTCTTATCTTTGCGGCATTGACGTCTAAAGACGGGAGAGATTGGGGTTGCGATAGTTGCTTCGGATGAGGGAAGGATCTGCTGACACAATTTTTCTAAGACCTCAAAAAATGGACGGAATAAAAAGATTCTATATCCGTCGAGGCACAAAAAGATGAATGCAGTGCAAGCAAATTACAAAGTCAAAGCAAAGCAGAAGCCACCAAATAAGACAACAATGGTCCAAGCTTCCACCAAAAATGCTTGCACATCTTAGTGGAGACTCAGCTATACCGGTTGGGTTCACAAGGAGATGCGTCTACACTGGTCGCACTCCACTTCTTTTCTCATTCTTCTAACTTCTACCTATATTCAATTATGGACATAGCGTAACTGAACTCAGAAGGGAATACCTCCCTCCCTGAGGAAAGAGTAGCGGGATGAGGAAGCCATAGAAGTGTATAGCCGGGATGGACGGTTTCTTCGGTTCTCTAAGCAGGAAGAGCTAAATCAATTTACACACTGTACAAGTTGACTTCAAGGATGATAGAGTTTGCGATATGAATAAGTGAGTCTAAACTAGCCAATGAAGTGATCTTGAGTAAGGATTTGTGGAACATGAGGACTATTGAGGATAAAAGCCTAATCCTAGTTAAGGTTCCGATTAAATGCTTGTTTCAGGCCCGATCGAGCTCTGTCCTTTGTCTGTTCTCATGAATTGGTTTAGGAAAACAAATTCATTCTAACTTTCTTTCTTTTTCACTTACTTTTTCAAAATAAGTGTTTGCTAAGGGACTAGCAAAGTTTAAGTATAGGGGGTTGATGAATCCATGATTCATCAACTTTTCTGTCGCATTTTTTCTTAAAACCCTTAACAATTGCATGTAAATAGTCATTAAATTCCGTCTTTTAACAAAAATTCATTCATGCATAAATATCCATTTTTAACCATCAAAATCATGTAAATAAATAAAGAACAAGAAAAAGAACAAAAAGGCAGATTGGATATATGTATATATGTACAATATGACTTAAAATATAAATATAACTGTAAGGTATATTTATAGCCTAACCCCTGAGACCAAGTCAGCTTGGATTGGTCGAAAAATCGAAAAGTAGGGGGAGATAAGGAAAGAAAATCGTAAAAATAAATTAAGTCATATTGTATACACCTTTCACTATTCATAAAATAAATACAAAACTTCAAAGATTTTTAATTAATCCATATGCACATATTTTTCACCAAACCCTTTTCCTAAATATTTCGAAATATATATATATATAAAACTATAAAAATAAGTTAAAAATCTTATCCTGTATATATGCCAAGAAACCCAGCCTGTAAATTGTCAAAATCTCAACTTCCGAACATTATAACATCCTCATATGAACTCCAATTTCACTCTACTCACCTTTAAAATTCATAAAATAATATTCTCTAATTAATAAAGGTGGTTTCATCGAATTCGGAGTCCGTTTGCAAAATGTCGGTTTTGGGACCAATAGACAATGGGGTTTCTAGGCTATTTATTTTATGTAACACACATTATTTATAGTTTTCTTAATTTTATAATTTTTAAATTATTTCATGATCTTCTATTTTCAAGCAAAATTATTTCATAATTTTTGGAGCATATTTATTATTTTAATAAAATCAAAAAACCTAAATTATAGGTATAAATGAACTAGATAACTTATACCTATATTTATTAAAATATGTAAATTTACTTATTACAATCCATAAAAATTTCCACAAGCCTTGTTTATTATTCTAATAATTAAGAAAATATAAAATTAATTTTTAATTATTTATTTATTAAATTAAAAATCTAAAACCTATTTATAAATACATATTTATTAATATAATATTTATAATTTGAATAATATTTATTATTTATAAAAAGTATTTATTCTATAATTAAGATTATTTAATTATCTACAATTCTTGTATTTACACTTATTTAAAATAAAGTTATTTATTATTTAATATCTAATTTATACTGAAAATTGAACTTTTGGCCAGCCAGGTGCTGACACTTGTCAGCACTTGGGTTGTCTTCCCCAAGAAGTTGTTATTCCAGCTGCACTGACCGGCCTTCTTCACTAATTTATTCCGCGAGCTTCTTCACTCCTCCAAGCCATCTGAACCTTCGATCTTAATCTCCTAACAACCAAAACCATCGATGGCCATTCGATCTTCTCTTGGAGCCCACGTAACTCATCTATTTATAACCCCAAAGATCCGCCCTTACAAGCTAACCTTCCAACTAACCTGAAGATCCAGCTCCAGTAGCCGACCCCATCTTTCAAGCCTCGTACCGGCCATCCTCGATGGTGACAGGACCTTGGAGAAGCCCAGCGTGGAAGAGGAGTGTTAGAGGAAGAGTTCCAAGGCCGTGCTCAGCCTTGCATCGCCGCTTCGAGCTGCATTCTGCTCCGGCCAGGTCGTCCGTCGAGCAGCTCTGTCCAGGTAATACACCTTGACTACTCACTGACCTATCCCTTCACTTCTCGGTATTTTTTCTCGATCATCGTGCGTTGATTAGCAACGCTAATCGCATGATTAGTTAGTTTAATCACTTAGGTTAGACGCCCAATTTAAATTCCCTTCTTAATCGTTTAGAATCACATTCAAATTGAGATTCATTTCGTCATCCTTTCACGTATCTCGCACAATAAATCTGGAAACCTTAATTTTCACCATTTTTGGAGCTTGCAAATCTTACTCCTTCGGCCGATTCTTCGAGAATCGAGCACGTCAACCTTTCATTTGCAGGTCTAATTTGATTCAGGAGCAATAATCCAAGCTTTTGGAAGCCTCGCCATCAAGGAAATTCAACCTTAAAGACTGGTTGCCGACTGTAACAACCTTCAGGTTCATTGAGACCGCCGTCTTCATCGCTGGACCACCGTCGCCTAGAGCAGCCTCCGCCGGCCTCCTACCACGGGTGAGCTCGAGGGGTGGAGGAGCCACCCCTCTGGCCCCATCGGTGAGTCCAAGCCGCCACCAGTTGATCGGGAAAAGCCGGAGAAAAAACGCTCTTCAACAACCTTCAACTGCCGGAGCAAGAACCTCAAGAACTCTAGGTGCTACAGGCTTGCGCCATGTGGCATGCGCATAACCATTCGATCCGTGTCTTGACGTTATAATCTCATCCGTTGAAAGCGAAAAGGTGGAAAAATTGCATTATAAGTCCAGCAGGTTTTCAAACATTAATACCCGCTCCTCAGTTTTCCAGTATTTGCATTTAGGTGTAAAACTCATTTTATTTTTCTTACAGAACAGTCCTTTGAGGAACTAATTGCAGAACAAATTCTATATTTTTTTACGCTTATGCCCCTAGGATGTAGGGATTCTTTTGACCACATTTGACCTTGTTTCTTGACGAATTTTTTAGGGTAGTTACGCAACTACCGCATCTAGCTCGTATTAAATTTTAGAGAGTTTTTGTTGTGTTTTCGTCGTGTTTTGATTTGTCGAAAACCACATCCTTTTTGTTTTGTTTTCATGAGTTTATTCGAGCCCATTGCTCGAACCGTCAACCTATTATATAGTATCATCTACTTATATCCACCTATTATATAATCAATAAATCTTTTTGAAAAATATCCCTTTTTGAAAATTAACTAAAAATTTGAAAAGAATAAAATCAAATAAAAAAAATAAAACAAAAAGTGTTTGGTTTCTTTGAAAACATTAAGAAGAGATAAAATAAAAATCGCAAAAATATTTCCTAAAAAAAATCTAAAGATTCTATTCTGCCTCCTTGAGTTCGACCCATGCACACTTACCTGGATAAATATTTAGTGTAGGTTTTCGACCCGAAAACTGAATTTGTTTGATTAGAGCTAAGATCTGGATCTTCGCAACTTTTTCTACAACCGACACCCTTATCATCTAAAAAAATGCCGCGAAACTGATTTTTAGCTTTATCAAATATCCACCTAAGAAGATGCGCCTTCACGTCCTTCTTTTCCATTAAGTACCAAATAGCTGTGTGATTTGTGTAGATTGTTACCTTTGAGCCCAAAATATATGACATGAACTTCTCGAGGGCCCATACTACAAAGACCATTTCCTTTTCAGTTATTGTATAATTCTTCTATGTAGGATCTAATACTTTGTTCGCATAGTGTATCGCAAACGGGATCCCCTCTCGCCGTTGTCCTAACACAGCTCTCGTAGCGAAATCTGAAGCGTCAGTCATGATCTCAAAGGGGAGAGATCGGTCAGGAGCTTATAGGATAGACGAGGCACAAATCTTCCTCTTCAAGAGCTCAAAGGCCTCCAGACACCTGTGATCTACAATGAACTCTGTGTCTTTCCCTAAGAGCCCAGTCAGTGGGCGAGCGATCTTTGAAAAATCTTGAATAAATCTCCTATAAAATCCAACATGTCCTATAAAAGATCTCACTGACTTCACGTTGGTAGGTGGATCGAGTTTCTTGATCACCTCCTCCTTGGTAGGGTCAACCTCCATTCCCCTTTTGGAGATGACATGCCCCGACACGATACCCTCCATCACCATAAAGTGACTCTTCTCCCAGGAGAGTACCAGATTCACCACTCTACACCTCATGAGGACTCGATCGAAGAGTGATAAACATGTATCAAAGGAATCACCATGAACCAAGAAGTCATCCATGAACACTTCCAGGAAATCTCCCACTATCTCGGCAATTATGGCGATCATGCACTGTAGAAAAGTGCCCGGGGCATTGCAGAGCCCGAATGGCATGCGCCTGAAAGCATAAGTGTTGAATGGACATGTGAATGTGGTCTTTTCTTGGTCCTCATGGGCTATGGCCACCTGGTTGTAGCCTGAGTACCCATCAAGAAAACAGAAGAACTCTTTCCCTGCTAATCTCTCCAAGATCTGATCAATAAAAGGCAAGGGAAGGTGGTCTTTCTTTGTCGTGGCATTCAAGCGCCTGTAATCGACACAGACACACCACGACGTGGGTACTCGTATCACGATCTCTACTGTCTCCTCGTTGGTGACCATCTGAATTCCTGACTTCTTCGAGACAACTTGAAGCGAGGCCACCCACTTGGAGCCAGAAATAGGGTATATAAACCCTGCCTTGCACCATTTCTCAATCTCTTTCTTCACCATTTCTCGTAGATTGGGGTTAAGTCTCCTCTGGAACTCACGGGAAGGTCTCACATTATCCTCAGTAAAAAGGTGGTACGAGCAGAGAGCGGGGTTGATCCCCATGACACTATCCAGCATATTGCTTTGCGATTCCTCTCTAATACCTCTAACAACCTAGACTCCTATTCTAAAGTCAAGTCTGAGCTAATGATAACATGAAGGCATACTTGAGTATAGGAGGTAGTGATTTCAGTTCTGGCAATGTGGTGTCATCAAGTAAATCTGACTGAACTGAATTTTGAATCTGGTTCCGTGTTACATGAAGGTGAGCTAAGCTATGTAGTACTTGCCACCATCTCAGAAGTATCGAGATTCGAATCGCCAAAGATATGCGGTAGTTCGTCCAAAGCCACGCCCGACTCATTATCTATGTCCCATGATCGTTCCGAAGGGGATGAAACTGACAGATCCAGATGGATCTCTACATCGTCATGGGAATAGATACATACGTCTCTAACAAGATCAGACAATACGTGGCAAACTACATCATCCACTATTTTCTTTCCAGATGAAAGGGTCTCGCTCTGTCCTGAAGGAATCTGTCCCTAAATTCCAATGGTGCTATGCCTCTAATGATGAGTACTCTGTGCTACTCTCTGAATCGGATTGCTGACACTTGGTTTGCTTCATCTCTAGATTAACTTCCCCTCCTGGAGAACAGAACTTCATCATTCCCATACCATAATTAAAAGCTGCGCCTGCGGTCCTAAAAAAGGGCCGCCCGAGAGTGATATGAGATTCTCTCCAACGATTGGGGGCCTCCTTGTCCAAGACTGTGAAGTCAACCTGATAGTTCTGCCCCTTAATCGAGATAACGACGTTCTTCACTTCTCCCTTAGGTCACTTTACTAAACGATCTGTGAATTGGAGTAAATCTCTAGATTTGCGAAGTGGTCCCAACTCCAATTTCTGATATAAAGTTATGGGAAGTAAGTTGATGGAAGAATCGTTATCCAAGAGTGTGTGTGCAAACACAATGTCATCAATACAACTCTCCACATAATGAGCACCCATGTCTCTCTATTTTCTTGGCAATGTCTGATTCTTGAGACAATAGGTTGTGGCTACTGACAAGATCTGTGTCTTTATATTTTGGTTCTCTTTCTTCCTGCTAACCCTAGTAGGTGTGCATCTCAACTTAAGGTATTGCTGGAATGCCGGATGGTTAGCCATATACTCATCAAATGGCACCTTTATAATGATATTTTCTTTACAAAATCGTGCCATATCGGGATCATCTTTCTGAATCTTTTTATGTGCTTTCCTGCTGTAAGAGCACGGGAAAAAGGGATTGAAGCTAGGTAAATAGAAGATGAAGAATCTAAATCATGAACTGAAAGATCATTCTTTGCATTAACTGAAATAGAGTTCTTCATACAAGAATCTTTTTGATGCAACATGGAATCAGAATCTAAACTATCTACTATAGGTTGTGAAATGGAAGCTGGAGTGGTATCTGCCACAACCGGAGATGCAAGGTCCTCCGTAGATTCAGAAGAATATCCTTGCTACCGATACTGCATACGTGCTCTCCTTCTCCTCTCGGCTCCCTGAGTAGAAATCCTCAAATGGTGATGATGGGGCTCCGGAATATGCTGTCTCTCCTCCTCGGCCTCTAAAGACTCCTTAGGTAGAGCTCCAGAGATGCCCCTCCTGGTATCCCTCGCCTGATCAGGTATAGTCACAGTCCTTCTGCTCCTGAGTGACATGTGGTTAGCCTCGTTACATGAAAGAATCTCATGTTTAGATCTAGGAGATGGTGAATAGTATACTTGACCAAAGGGTTGCTGAGAACTAGATCGGTTCAGGATTGGGGTTAGTATGAACTTGGGCTGGGATTGAGGTAGAGGGTGCAGTCCGCTCGTCTCACCATCTGGACAGGCGGTTGACATCCACCCGTAAGTCGTGAATTTTGTTACTGTAGGAACGGAGCTCGTCGAGTATCTGCTATTGAATGTGTACGAGACCAGACGAAGAAGGAAGGGGATACGACTGGGAAGAAGAATAAGAAGACTGGCCCTGTTGTCCAGAGTACTGCCTCTGCTGCTGCTGCTGGGGTGTCTGCTGAAATTGCGAGCCCTGCTTGTCTGCCTGGTAATGGCCCTGCCGACCACATTGCTGGTACTGCCGCCGCTGCTGCTGGCATGGCTGGAATCTAGGGATATGTTGTGAAGGAGGTCGTACGATGGTGAATGTGGTGTTGTGAAAGGTCAGGGGATGTTGGTAGGTCTGACGGTCTCCTGTACTTCCCTTCCTGGAAGGGTCCTGAGTACACCATACTCCATTCACCTCCCAAACTGATGGAGGCTCCTCCTGAACTATTTCTGTTGGTGGAGGTGGCTGTTGAAAAGAGTGGGCATAGGACTGAACCTGCTCCCAGGGCTGGGGTTTCCCTGATACCAACTGCTCCTGAACATGGTGAGCTCGGTATACGGGAGCAGAGGGTGAAATCATGATAGGTATCGTTATCTTAGATACCCTATCAGTCAATTCCTCCATTTGCTTTGGAATTTTGGAGACGTTCCAATCCAGTTCATCAATCCTCCTGTCAATCCTCTCGACTACAGTAAGCTTGTCCGCAAGGAGTCCAATGCTAGGGATCACGTCCTGAGAGAGATCGACTACAACTGATTTTCCCCCTCTAAATGAGAGTGAACTGGGGGATGATGTATAGGCCCTGCTGGCCGTCTGTGAGCGGCCGGTTTTAGCCATCTGCTCGAATACCTTCCAGACGGTATCGGATCCTCGTGATGTATAGCTGCCTCCACAGAAAGCTCTCACTAAACCCTGCTTCTCAGGGTTGAGAACTGTAAAGAACGACTAGACCAAGATGTTGTCATCTAGTCCATGACAGGGACACTTCTACAAGATGTCCTTGAATCTTTCCCATGCATCACAAAAGGCTTCTTGAGGTAATTGGGAAAAACTCGTAATGCGCATCCTCATAATGTTAGTCTTACTCAGGGGGTAGAACTTCAGAATTAGGTCCTTGAATTGGGCATAAGTAGGGACAGTAATTCCCAAGTTCTTTACGCAGTAGTCGGCTTTTCCACCCAAGGAAAATGGAAGGGTTGTGAGCCTAATATAATCCTGTCTAACATTAGGATGTCTAAGTTTAGCGTAGATGAGCTTGAAGTCCCTTAAGAATGCATATGGTTCCTCAGAAGGATTCCCATCAAATTATGGCAGCAGGTTCAGAAAATGCGGCTTCTACTCGAAATCAACTGTGAGTTCGGCCGGACTCAAGTAGTTCCGAATTCTATACTGTTCGGAGTTATACGTCGCATCCATTGGTGGTTCGACCCCAATATTGAGATGTTCTAACTGAGCTCTGAGAAGTGCGTGTTGCTGCTCAGATGCAGCTAATATGGCTAGTGCCATTCTCATCGGTCCTTTACGGTGTTCTTCTTCCTCTTCTTTCTTCTTTTGAGGCATTTTACTTGAATATTCTTTATGGCCTGAATCAGCAATGTGGTCTTGATTAGAATAGGACTTATGAATCAAGATATTCTCAGCAAGATGAAGGTCTTCCTCGGTGAGGTGGGAAGAGATAAAGGGAATGGTTTGAGAGTAACCATCCCGAGAGTGGGTGATCTTGGGATTAAGAGAGTCATGAGTCCAGGTTGGCCCAAGTTGTTCTTGAACCTTTAAAGATGTACTTTTTGGAGGGTTCAACAAGATATTCACAAAGTACGAATAAATATCCCCCCAATTATTCATCTTCGATGTCAAAAGAACCGATTAGAAGACAATATTCAATGAGGTGCAAGTTCTACGATGCTCGTAAATGTGCGAAGTAAACTCACACAATATAAACGCAATTCAAACCCTCAATTTCACCAACTCAACACGTGATGGCCATAAAGGTTCGACCGAATTATCTGGTCAATTTTAATTGGTGATAAATACAATCTTGGAAAGATTAACGAGCTATTAGGTGCTCGTATTTTCCTACAGACTGGCCTGATTCTTACGACTAGTTGGACCTACTTTCAGCCAGTATAAGAGTAAGTACGGACCATATAAATACGACTACCCATTCCTTGAGGACTAAGGCATCCTCTAAACCTCCCACTCTGCTAAGGAAATCCATACCATTTACTGGCTACCCGTAGATCATTACTGAAAAGTAGCTAATCGCCTAAAAGTAAAGAACCAGTAGTAAGTAGAAATCCTAGCTTGGCTCTATCCTAGGGCCGTCTCTCTCTCTCTCTCACTTGCATGTAAATCAAACAATGAGGGCTTTATGCACCCGTGAACATGGGTTCTTTTTATTCCAATTTTTTTAATCGACCTGCTCAATTCAGTTCCAATTTTAGAGTTAGATTATCACTTGAAATTTATCTGAGCATAAAAACAAGTCTACCATTCAATCCCAATTTCCTTTTTGACCTTAATCTGTAAAACAAGAGGGGAATGCGGAATCAGAATGCAAATGTGAAACGATGATGCATGCTCAGAAGAAGGTATACTTACAGTGAATCCCAGCACTCTCCATGCATTATGCAAAACTAAATTTGTAAATTTTACACTAAATACATGTAGATCGAGAAAACCACACCTAAATAGTATACTATTAGAAAGGAAGAATCAATTTAATTTGAGCTAAATAGTACGTGTGTATGTGCGTCTCATTATGAATCTTATAAGATAAGTGAATCTTCTAAGATATGTGTGGCCTAAATTACGAAGGGCACAAATAAATTTGATGCTAAACTACCGTGTGCCTATCCTTAATTTCGCCACTCAATCCGAGCCCCACTCTCACCAGAGAGTGAAATAGGTCTTGACACACCATAAAATAAAGTCCAAGTCTCTTTACATGCGCGAGCTCTCAAACAAGAGCTGCTATAAAGAGCAAATTACCTAAATTATTAGAACACGATAATTACAAAAAAATTATAAAAATTCTCTCGAAAATAAATTAAATGTCCTCGCTATTCAGCAGTCGACGCTCGTCACATCCGCCGACCTCGATGCACTCCAAGTCCACCGGACCCTCGTAAGGAAAATAAAATTTTTATTAGAGAGTTCAAAAATAAAATATATACAAAAAATGTGCAGAAAGAAAAAAAATGGAATAAATACGAGGTGGCTCGGGGGCCAGACTACCCGAGTAGTGAAAATCTAAATCTAATCTTCTACATTAATCCCTAAGTCGTTTGCCTCCCTGGCAACGATGCCATCTGATCGATCGTTGGACACATGTTTTAATTTGCGTTCGTTGTAATACGTGTACTTAGCAAATTAGTCAGAACCAAGAGAAGATTTCCATAAAAAGTGTATCGACTTTAATTTATATCCCGAACAAGTCCGGGGTCGAACACAGGGAACTAAAGGAACAACTTTGGGTTAATTCGAAAAATAAGGTCTAGGTTACCAAATGGTATTTTTTTAATTTTTTAATGCAAAAATAAATGAAAATGCAAATACGGATGAATTAAGACAATTAGAAAACAAACTACTAGGCCAAATTAATTATAATGTGAAATTAATCATATTTAGCCTAATTATATTTTTCTACAATCCTAATCCAATGATGAATGCAGAACATATTTTTTTGGAATTTTATGGATTAAAAAGTAATAAATAAAAATGCACAATTTTTATGGGTTTTTTTAGCAATTTATCACACAAATAGAATGCAAATATTTTGAGAATTTTACTGGAAATAAAACATGATGCAAGGATACTACCATATTTTTGTGGAAATTTTTAACAAAATATGAATTTTAATGGATTTTTTAGTAAAAACAGAGTGACAGTGAGTAATTAATCCCTAATAAATCCACATTAACGAATTAGCCAGAATATAAATTATCTGACATAAGTATTTTTATAAGGAATCCAACAGATTTGAAATTTTGTAAAAAGATGTGTGTAGACTTAATTAAAAATAATTTACTAAGAGCACTATACAATTTATTTAAGGCACAAGATAATCCAATTAAAATGAAATTTGGACAGTAATTAGAACGTACTTTGAAGCATCATTTGTAATTTTTGTGAAATGTTTTGTGCAAACGTGAGTTAGATATGAATTTAAGATCACTGATTGGGTAAAATATACAGAATTTCAGCTAAACATTTTTAATTAATTCATCATTGCTCAGAAAATACAAATAAATAATCAGACTATAGACAATCAGTTGCACAACATCAAGATATTTTTCATCAAAATAAATGATGCAGTATAAAGGTCCAAATTAAAACGCAAATACAAGGTTATCCGTGAAAATACAGAGATACAAACAAAACATTCAAACAAATATATACAGGGACTGTTTTCTTATTACAAAAATATAAGAAAATAAAATTGTAAATTTTACAAAAAAATAAAAAAATAAAAAGTGAACTTCTTCTCCAGTGCGGGCGGTTGGGGTACCCAAAAGGGGACGGCGGGGCGGGGAGCTTGCCGCGGTGGAAGGCAGCACGGGAAGGAGCAGCGGACGGTGGTTGACGTCGGGTGGCTGTGGGCCAGAGGCTGGAGGCGCGGTGGCTGGTGGAGAGCCGGTCGCGGCTAGGAGCTCCACAGGCAGAAGAGGAGAGCGTTGGCTGGCTGCGCCGCCTACGCTGGCGGGTGTTGTGTGGGCAGCCAAGGCAGAGGCGTGGCGCTGCCTGCGCTAGCATCGACGACCGACAAGCAGCTGGAAGGAGGGCTGGCGTGCCAGCGATGGCTGGAAAGGGAGGGGCGATGGTAGAGCCGTTGCTTCTCCTTTTTTTATTTTTATTTTTTATCAATTTTTTAGCTGTAATAATTTTTTTGTTTTCGATTTTTATTTTTTTTAATTTTTTTAAATAGGAAACAAATATGTATACAAAAGGGGAAAAATGGTAGATGAAGGTGTGGGAATGACGAAAATGATGGTGATGGTGGAAAGCTGTAACAGTGGTGGTGTGATAAAAAAATTTGCAAAAATAACAATGGTGACAAAATGCGAAGAAAAATACCTATGATGGAAACAGTCGCCTATGATGTGCTCACAAGAGCACGGTCTTCGCTCGAATCACCGGCGAGCGATGAGCTCGAGCAGCGTGCGGAGGCAGCTGCGATGTTGGCCAAGAGGCCAACAGATCTCACCGGAGAGAGGGTTGTCATCGCTCGACCGCGGTTGCGTCGCTGTCACCGATTCAACTCTAGGAACCAGACTCTCCTCACAGAAAGACGGATCAAAGGCAAAAATGAGGAGAATGGGATGTATATAAAGAGAAAAAATGAGAAGTTATTAAAGTGGTGGGAGGTTAATAAAATAATGGGATTGAATTAGAAGTTAGAAAATTTGGTGGAATGATGGAGTTGAATGTGGTTATTGTAGAGAATGAAAAATAAAATAAATAAAAGTAGCTTACTTTAAATGAGAGATTAAAATAAAGAAAACAAAATGGAATATTTACAAAGTAGGTCCATAAAAACACTATATACATGGATTTTTTTACTTTTCTAATTTGATTTTTTTGTATTTTCAATGATAGATATTTACAAACTAAAAATAAAATAAAATAGTAGAAATAAAATGAAACATAAAAGAGATTTTTTGGATGTTTTAGTAATTAAGAAGAGTAAATAAAAAATGAAGAAAGAAAGAAATGTACAATACGTATAAAGTACACCTAGGTCCCAAAACCCAAATTTGAAAACGAGCTCCGAATTTAATGAAACCACTTCCATGGGATAGATAATTTTCTAACTTGAACTTTAAAAGTGAGTTTGGTGAATTTCGAGTTCATACGGAGCGGAAATTTGGCCGGGAAGTTGGACTTTACGGCTTTTTTGTCTTTGGGATCTAGGAACATTTATTTGAGGTGAAAGTTATTTTATATTTTTGTATTTTTATATAGATTTTTATGAACAAGATAGAGAAAGAATTAGACAAAAAGGAATTGAAATAAAATTATTAAAAATACATGAAGTTTTTGACTATTACAGGTGAAAAACCCCTTCAATTTTGTGGCTTTTTATTGTTAATTTATTTTGTGCAATCTAATATATAATAATTAGTGTGTTTTATTAACAAGAGACATTTTATTAATTTATTGATTTTATGGACATTTATTTGGGATTTTTCTCGAGGATTTTGTTAAGATCAAGATATTGAGACGATGAATCGCGGATTCATCACATTGTAACAGTTCTGGTTCAGAAGTCATCTTAGATTAATACTTCTCCTGAAGCACACCCCATGAACATTGAACACCTATCTCATGTGTGTGAAATGTTTTAGCTCTTACCATAAAGAATGCTGGACAACCATTGAAACCTCTCCTCCAATAACTCGTCCTTGGTGAGTCAGGTTTTCCTTCTAAGGTCTATCACGTTGTGTTCACAATCGAAAAGGGGGGGGGGATTGGAAGAAGGGGAAGAGAATTGGAGGGTGACCAGTGCAGTCACCTTTCCTTGTGAAGCAGACCAGTGTAGCCAAGTATCCACCAAGATCTGCATGTTGTCTTAAAGCTGGACCTTTTTTTGGTTAAATATTTATTTAGTGGTTGGCTTTTTTTTGTCATGGATTTCTGGTAACTCTGCATGGATCTTTTGTGCCTCTACAAATATAAAGTCTTTCTTTCCACACTTGTTTTAATGTCTAAGGAAATTGTGCCCAACTGTCCATCCCTCATCCAAAGCTTTATTTCAACCTGTACTCCGGTATTTAGATGTCCACACTACTAGAATAAAGACTCACACAGTCATCCAACACATCATCTGAGTTGATCAAAATGTATAGTGCGAGAGTACAGATTAATCCCCTACTCCGAAGTCATACATAGAAGGAGGAGACCAGGTTAGACACTAAGAGTCAAAGTCTGCACATTTTCATGCAGAACATCAAAGAATTAAGTCAAAGACTTGAAGCTTCTAAAATCTTCTTTCTCGATGAAGTTCCTATGAAAATTAGGTATATTAAGGCCAAGTCAAGGCCACTCAACTTCTATTCATAACTTAGTTCAGAACCCAATAGCTTTCCATTTTGCATATGCTAGATATGCAAATGAAATGCAGATGTTACAATCTGTATATGAGGTGTAGGATGCTTTTCATCTCATTTTTTGTATGAATTCTAGGATGATATGCAAGAGTAAGTAAGAATTTTTTTGGGTATATCTCATTGTGTGTGTATGTGTTTATCTGTACATAAGTTTTTTCTTCTTTTTTTACCAATTTACCCCATCCCATAATTATTACATAATATATATAAAATACACGAAAGTACAAGCTATGGGTAAAGTATATATGTAATATATACACGCCCTATACTTAGTGTGCGCTATGTACTCAAAGTATAAGAAGCGAGGAAAAGACATAGCTTGTGCTAAGTGTAGGAGAGTGAAAAACAAAAAGGAGTATCGAAGTCGACTCCCCCCCTATACTTATGTTATGGATAACCTACATATAGAAGAATATGAAAGGACGGTCAAGAGGCGAAATGGGTGAATATATACAAGATGGGCATCGGTCCCCCCTATACTTAGGCTTTGGTTAGACTAAGTGAAGGACGTGAGTGAGTATGAAGAGCGATGAGATCTGGATAATATACAGAGCAAGTAGGGAGTTAGGAAAGATTCATGGATATAATGGAAGTGGTGAGGATTCATGTGTTCCCTAAGAATGTATCATGGTATTCCAGGATGCAGATGAATGAGATCTCTTCAACTCGAGCTAACTACTCATATGATCCTATATAATGCTTCAATAGCTACCCATTCACAAGGAAAAATTATGCTCCATCTATAAGCTATGAAATCCATATATTGTCGTTCGTGTTTACTTCTCTGACAATGAAGGGTCCTGCCCACTTGGATTTTAACTTGCCCTGAAAAATCTTCAATATGGCATTAAATAACAATACTTTCTTTGGACAAAATTCTTTTGCATGATGTGCTGATGGTGCCGACGTTTAATTCTGTCCTTGTAAACCACACTATTATCATATGCCTTGTTTCTGATTTCTAGGAGCTCATTTAGATCCACCTTTCTGCTCTGTTGTCCTTCATGAGTGTCTCACTTCACTTTCTTTAATGCCCATTCGGATTTGTGTATCAGCTCAGCGGACAGATGACATTGCTTTCCATAAACCCTTCGAAATGGGGAGGCTCTAAATGGGGTCTTGTAAGTAGTCTGGTATGCCCATAGAACTTAGTCCAAGGGCTGGAACCCGTTCATCCTGTCAGGGCAGACTAGCTTCTGCAAAATTCCCTTCACTTCCGTATTCGACAACTCAGCCATGCCAATCGATTATGGGTGGTAGGACTAGTGACACAGTGTTCGATGCCATTGTCCTTTGTTAACTTTTTCATTTCTCTATTAACAAAGTGGCTACCCCCATCAGAGATGATGACTTTGGGAACCTCGAACCTTGAAATGATGTGATCTTTCATAAATTTTAGACAGTTTTGCTATGTGCAGCGCAGGTAGGGATAGCTTCCACCCACCAAGAGAGATAATCAACCGCCAAGAGAATATGCTCAAAGCCGTTGCTGTTAGGGTATGGGCCAAGCAAGCACTCTCATACTTCTCCAGTCCCTTGAAGAAAGCACTTGATGAGAGCCAGGATGAGACTTGCTTTCAGTGATGAAGACTGACTTCCAACTAGTATATAAAAGCTCCGGTCAAACCAGTGAGAAGTAGGCTCCCCGCTTCGGGTCGTACCTAGCCCCGGGGATCAAGATTGCCAGAACGCACCATCCAAGCACGAAAAACGAAAGAGGCCTCGTCATACCGAAAAAGTGCGAGAAATCTATGCCCCATGCATCGAAAACATCAACTATAATGACCGCTTGCATGGACATTTTATCTTTGGGACCGACAATCCCTCCCATTCTCTGACATATTGGAAATGACCTAATAAATGCATATGCATCGCAGAACAGGGTCGGCCAGTACAAGCCACACTGGTGCACTTTCCACGTGGTCCGCTTCCCAGAGTGATGTCCTCCTGCCTCCAAGGGATGGCAGTAGGTGAGTACACTAACGTATTTCTCCAGAGGAATACATCCCTGCCAGACACAATCCAGTCCTTTGAAGAAAGGAACAAGTCCTCCCAATGGTATTTTCTTTATTCCGACTTAAGTAGGTCAATGCTTCTCTTAGGCCAATCATATGGAACTGTCCTAGATACTAAGAAATCCACTATGTTGACATACCATGGAAGAGAGTCGATAGAACATATCGACTCGTCAGGGAAGCAGTACTTGATGGGGTCAGTCTTAAAGGAAATATGTGATTCGATGCGGGAGAGGTGATCAACCACCACATTCTTCACTCCTTACTTATCCATGATCTGTAAATCGAACTCTTGGAGTAGTAGGATCCACCTAAGAAGACACATCTTCTCATCCTTATTTTCCATGAGATACTTGATGGCTGTGTAATATGTGAACATGATAACCTTAGACCCTAAAAGATGTGACCTGAATTTATCTATGGTAAACACTATGACAAGTATTTCCTTCACTGTGAAAGAATAATTCTGTTGAGCCTGATCGAGTACTTTGCTTGTGTAGTGTACAATACAAGGAATCCCTCCTCGCCTTTGTCCTAACATGGCCCCAACTGCAAAGTCTGAAGCGTTAGTCATGATCTCGAAAGGAAGAGACCAATCTATGGCCTGAAGGATAGCATCATCCATGATTTTTCTCGTCAGGAGCTCGAAGGCCTCAAGACACCCGTAATCTACAACAAACTCCGTATCTTTCCATAAGATCTCTATTAGCGGTCGGGCAATCTTGGACAAGTCCTTCATAAATCATTGATAAAAACTGACATGCCCAAGGAATGACCGCACTTGCTTGATGTTAATTGGTAGTTGAAGTTTCTTGATCACATCCACCTTGGCAGGGTTAACCTCCATTCCCATCTTGGAGATGACATGCCCCAACACAATGCCCTCTTGAACCATAAAATGGTTCTTTCCCGAGAGAGCACCGGATTTATTTCACTACACTTTTTGAGGACTCGATCTATATGAGATAGATAAGTATCAAACGAGTCACCATGGATCGAGAAGTCATCCATGAAGACCTCCAGGAAATCGCCCACCATCTCGACAAATATTATAATCATGCATCGTAGGAAAGTCCCTGGTGGGACATGCGTCTGAATGCATACGTACCGAATGGACATGTAAAGGTGGTCTTTTCCTAATCCTCTGGAGCGATTTCTACTTGTATATAGCTTGAATACCCATATATGGTCCCTGGTGGGACATGCGTCTGAATGCATACGTACCGAATGGACATGTAAAGGTGGTCTTTTCCTAATCCCTGCAAGTCTTTCTAGGATATGGTCTAAGAAGTATGAGGGGAAATGATCCTTCTTCGTTGCGTCATTCGAGCATAGGTAATCCACATAGACACGCCAAGACATGGTACTCACGTCGCAATCTCATCTACATCCGAGTTGGTGCATCCCACTTGAAATCAGAAATGGGACATATAAATCCCGCATCACACCATTTTTGAATCTACTTCTTGATCATGTCTCGTAAGTTTGGATTCAACCTGCGCTAGTACTCATGAGAGGGTCTGACACCTTACTCAAGGTAAATATGGTGTGAGCACAAAGCAAGGTTAATCCTGCGAAGATCAGACACGCTCTAGCCTATGGCCTTGCGGTTCTTTTCAAGAATCTCTAACAAGCAATATTCTTGTACTCCAGTCAAAATAGAACTGATAATGATCAAGAATTTTTGAGGTGGGCCAAAAAGGAAGGCATATTTGAGTGTTGTAGGTAATGGTTTGAGCTCTTGTAAAGTGTAGTCATCAAGAAAATCTGGCTCAATTAACTCTAGCTCTGTGCTGATAGTGGATGGATCTTTCCATGAAGTACTGGCTACCAACTGATTCAGCTTTGGAGTCGGATCGTCAAATGTGTCCAAACAATTGACAAAAGCCACATCCGAATCATCATCCTCATCCTCTGATTGACCTGAAGGCAACATGTCTAACAAGCCTAAGTCAGCTTGTGAGTCATCAAGGGGCGTATGGAGAGGCATGAGAAAATTCTCCTGTGGAAAAGGTTTGATTCTGCAGGATCTGTCTAACGGCCTCATCTACATTATCCTCTCCTAGTGAGAGGGACTTGTCAACCCAAGCTGTCTGCTATTGCTAGTGATCAACTGTGTCAACTGTGTAGCACTCAGCTTCTGATAAGAGATACGTTGTATTGCTCTGCGAATCAGGTCTCTACCATTTCGTTTGCTGAAACTCTAACTCTACACTTTCATCGTGTGCATGAAAGTGTATCTTCCCTAGAGTATAATCAAAGATAGCTCCGACCATCCTAAAAAAAGAGAGACCAATTATGATATGGGAATCTTTCCATCTTCGGAAACACTCCATGTCTAGGATCGTGAAGTCCACCTTGTACTACTTCTACTCTATGTCAAGGATAACATCCTTTAACATTCATTTAGGCGTCTTAGTAGATCGGTCTGCGAATTATAGGAGTGCTCTGGATTTACTCATAGGTCCTAAATCTAGATGATCTAGGAGGGAATATGGCAGTAAATTGATCGAGGATCCATTATCAAGTAGAGTACGAGCAAATGATGTGTTAGCGATATGACTGGTGACAAAGTGTGCTCCTAGATCACTCTTCTTCCATGGAATCTCATTGCAGATCGCACGGGTAGTTGCTATGGACAACATATGCTCCATTATTTGAGTGTTCTTTTTCCAGCTATTCCTAACAAGTGTGCATCTTGCCTTTAGGTACTTCTTGAATGCAGGAACCATATCCACTAATTGAAGTAAAGGTATCTTGACTTTAACATTCTCATTGCACATCCTTTCCATCTCTAAAATGTTAAGATAATTTTTTGAGAAATTTTCTTCTTTCCCTTAGATAAAGACTGAGGGAAAGGGATGGAAGGCTCATGACGCGAAACAGAAATATCGTCATCTGAGTTCTTATTGAAATCAAAATTCAGCTGTACATGACTCTGACTTGGACTCGAACTCCGTACATGACTCAACTGACATGCATGAAATGGAATTGAAACTGAAGCTGAAAAAACTGCTAGTGATGCATCTAAGGTGGTCTTCTCATCTCCCAAAGACCCAATGCTCGCGGTCGTGCCTGATGCCACTTTATTCTTCTTTTAGGATTTTCTAGGTTTTTTATTTTTTGGTTTTTTAGAGATTCAAATCCCCCTGGTGACCCTGAAGGTGTTGCTAGTGCTGATGATCCTCCTCCTCTAAACTATCCATAGGGACTGGCTCATCAATATCCTCCACTCCAATCTGTCGTGCCAGATCAGGGGTATGCACGGTCCTACTGCTCTTGAGAGTAAGATGGTGAAAACCATGCGATAGGATATCATGATCTGATTCTAAGAAATCAGAAGAGTAAACCTGATCGTTATGGCGATTCTATCCTTGAAGCAGGTTATTGGGGTTAACTTGAACTTGTGCTGGGAAGGAGGTCTTGGGTGTAGTGAACTCATCATGCCATCATGAAAGCCGATTGATGTTGACTCTCTGATAATGATGCTCACTGCGGATGAGTTTTAGCTCATCTAGGATCCTTTAAAGGTTAGAGGTACCCGAAGATGAGGCTCAGTGGTCTTGTCTTTGGAACTGTTGCTGGTGGCCCTGCTGTAGTCTGTTAGGCCCCTGATGGACCTGCTGATTATACTTGCTCTACTAAGGGGGGGGGGATACTATTGTTGAGGGGGTAGAAACTGGTGATATTGAGGCTGAGAGGGTACTGTGGGTGATGTCATTGTTGCTGAGTGGCATTGGGATCATATCCCATTCACCTCCCACACTTGTAAGACATCTTAGCCAGACTTGCACAAGCTGAGCAGAGAAATGCGTTACTCAGACAAGAGCTTGGTCAGTTGAGGAATGAGGAGAGATCGATGAGAGATACCTACAATCCTAGTGCTACGAACTGGCTTAGGCTAGTTGTACCACTAAATGCTGATTGGTAGCTTGGGTGAGAATTTGGAGTAGAGAAGAAGTAGAAGGAGAAGAGAAAAAATAAAGAAAATAAAGTAAAATAAGTAGGCTACTAAAAATAATGAAGGGAAATAGGAAAAAAAATAAAAATAGGTAAATAAATATAAATAATAATAAATAAAATAAAATAAACTACGAAATTAATAAAAAATGAGGTGACATGTGGCAGCTCCAGGAGCTGCCATGTGCCGCATCTAGAAAAATCAAAAAGTAAATGTAAAGAAAATAAAAAAGAAATAACAAAAGGGGTCAAATCAAAAAGTGGTCAACACAAAAGTTTCTCTTATCGACGAGATCTACAACTTTCGTAAATGACTGAAAATCAAAAGAAGCCATATGTACAAAACTTTTTTGGGTAGTATCTTATAGGTATAAAATACCATATTTTATATTTTGTATTTTTTGTCATTTCTTAATAAGAGAAAATTCAAAATAGAAATAGAGAAAATATTAAACGAATATTTACAACTTACTCTATTTTTTTGGATTTTTAATTAATAAGAAAATAAAAAGATAAAATAAAGGGTGTTTTTGTCAATTTGTACAATATACAATAGGGGCCTAAAACCCAAGTTTTACATGCGAACTCTGATTCCCTCATCATATGTGCTCTTCTTGGGAGTCATCTTGTTGTCTTGGTTCTCTTAACCTTCAAAATCAAAAGGATTTGAATTAGTTTGCGTAGAATAAGTTCATCTAGAAACATCAAGGTGAAGGTCTTCCTCAGATAAAGGAAGTGGCTTTTTGACCTTGGCTTATTAGAAAGGATTATTTTGAAGCCAAGGGGCCTCAGGAAGAGAGTTATCCTCAGCCCCCGAGGACAATCGAGTTGGAGTAGTCAACGAGAGGCTCGTAGAGTATGGGAAAAAATTACTCCAATTCGTCATTCTCTATGTCAAGAGGTTCAATTTAAGAGCACAATGTGAAACAAGGAGATATAGGAAAGGCAATTATAAACGCACACCCCAGAATACAAACACAAAGAAAACCCTAAATTCACCAACTCAACGTTGTGAAGGCTGTAAAGGTTCAGTTGATTTATCTTGTCAGTTTTAGTTGGCGATAAATGCAAATTTCGAATGAAGTAACGAGCTATTAGGTGCATGTATTTCCTTACAGACTGGCTCGATTCATACGACTAGTTGCCCAAAAAACTACCCATTACTTGAGGATGAAGACTTATGTAGTGTCTTCTAAACCACCCACTTTGCTAAGGAAATTTGGATCATTTACCGGCTACCCATAGATCCTCACTGAGAAGTAGCTAATTGTTTTTGCAGAACTAGTAGTCTATATGAAAATTGTGACTTGTCTCTATCCTAGTGTCGTCTCTCTCTCTCTCTCTCATTTGCAAGTAAATTCAAACAATGAGGGGATTACTCTCCCTAGACAGTTTTAATTTTAGTGCATTTTTTAGTTCAAATTGTATTAGCAGTCTCGATTTTGAGTTTGATTTTCACTGAATTTAATCCACCATCCAAGGCATGCCTAACGAATAGTCTCGATTTCCTTTAATCCTAAGTTATAAAACAAAGATAAAGGGAGTCGAGAAAAGCAAATGCAATCAAATAAATTAATGATGCATACCCAGTTGAGAAGACTTACAGTGATCATCAAGCTCTATATACGGGATGCAATATAGAATTGAAGATTTTGTACTATATGGAATGCAAATGATAAAATTGCACTAAGAAAATAGTTTTAAGGAAGATGAATTGAATTTAACAAAGTTAGGACGATCTAAGGTGCGTATGATTAAAGTGAATGTGTGGTCCTAAATTATGAAGGGCACATACAAGTTTGAAAATATACTACCGTGTGCCTATCCATATTTCACCACTCAAGTCGGGCCCACCCTCACTGGAGAGTTAAACTGAAGGGAATAATCCTCAAGCTCATCTTGGAATCGTGATGATCGTATCATATACGATCAAGAGCGACTAGTTGCACTAGTCGCTTGATGCATCAGAATTTAAAAAATTTAAATGATGAAACCACATGATCCAAGAACATTTCTAGTATCGTTTCATCTAACCACATCAAAGATATAGGAATACCTCTTGGAGCATGGTTGCGATCGACCCTCTAAGGGAAGAGACCACCTGTCTCAAGTCCGATCTGTCGGAGGAGATGCTTGCAAGCACATGGATGAATCGCATGCTTCTCGCAATCCAAGTTGATGATCCAAGCAATAGATCTCCTGATCTCATCCTACGAGATCGAACGCCTTCTTCACAAGTGACACGCGCCAAATAAGACGGAGATCCAAGAATCGTCGAAGCGGGAGCACCACGACAAGGTGACGACGAAGATGAAATTCTCTATATGAGAGTGGACAACCACTCAAAGAGAGATGGGAGAGAGTGTGCACGAGTATGAGAGAGAGAGATGATCACACGATTGCATAATTTACGTATAACGTGTTACTCGAAGAGCACGGGGTGCCTCTTCTTATATAGGGTTTTGGGAGTCCATGGATCCCAATCCACGGACAACACACAATCAATGGATGAGATTGATTTGTATTTCTTTCAACAACGAAGATGTTGTTGTAAAAACACAACATCAAATGATTTAACTTAAATTAATTACATTTATAAATTAAAAAAATTAATTTGAATTCAAATAACTTTTTACTAAAGAAGAGATAATGAGGATACCAACATTACATCCTCAAGAAGTGGGTGACGACCACTCTTCTCCACAAGGAGATAAGTGGCTGTCCACTATTCTTATGTGGACTTGGTCTCTCTCCATTATCTCATAATTATCTCTTTAATTTACAACAACACTTGTTGTAAAAAATTTTCACAAAAACTAATTGCAATTATCTTGTGAAAAATTTCAATTACGCCATTGGAATTATGTGAATCTCATTCACAACCCAAAAATAAATGTAATTACATTTTCTATTAATCATTCAATGTGAATCCAATTCACATAAACAATTAATCAACAAATATAAATCATAAAAATACTCTCTCTCATATATTATAAATCCTAGTAATAATATACTTGGTTAATCAGATAGTACTATCCACATTATCCGTATCCACAATAATTAAATCAGATCCACATTATCCGTATCCACATTATACTTGACTTGGATATTGAGATCACATCTCAAATCCATATCTCATGGACCTCCCATAGATGCTTGATTTAATCAAGACCACAAATCTAATCTTCTCATTGCATCTGAATCTCATTCAGATCAATGTCCGACAGATCAGATTACTTCTCTCTGAGAGGAGTCACTAAAATCCAGACCTGTTTTATCACTCCCTCGGAATGGAAGCGTCATTGTTATATAATCGTTTAAGATCTCATTACCCTCATGTATTCCTAATAACTGTACATCCTGCATACTGGAAGACCTATGATCAACATGAAGATATAGATCAAATTTACACTGTCATCTTTAGGTTATGATCATCAAGTTTCTCATTCTTGGTCATTGATATTTGGTATCAATCTTATTCTTTCCAGAATCATATATCATACTTTAAAATTTTTTCCATTATTCCAAAGCACGGCGACCATGCATGGAATTTGGTCCCAAAAACTCATGAGTGAGCTCATGTCTTCCGGTTCATAATTGAACCTATATGATCCCTTTAAGAGATCATATTACTCATATACCTTTGCTTGCACACCAGCACTCCAGTGTATAGACCTTGGCTAGGTCATCAACCTATTGGTCTACCAAATGAACATATTCAAACATATAGCAACACATCTGTCTCCTATCAGAGGATGCGTGTCTGTATCGCGATAACATACGATATAGGACATTGGTTGTCACAATCTCGTTAAGTCAACTCCTTGACCTAGCTAATCTGATACCTCCGAATCTCTATTCCTATACAAAGGACATGCATCAAGGGGTCGGCCATATATTAACCTATGTAAGAAAGGATTGCCATCTCCTACTCAGGCTGGAGATAATCTCTTAATAATCATTTGACGATGCTTGATGAGTCCTCAATCTAACTCTTTATATATCCATCCAAAGACTAGCCTCTAGGATTCTATTACTAAATCAACAGTTGTACGATCATTAAGATGGCCATGGTACATAAGCCTAATTGTACAGAGGGACCTTATAGTGCATTCATTCATTTAATCTCAGGAAGGGAGCGAAAAACAAACAATAACTTTTATTGATAAAACAATTATTACAATAACATTTATTGTATGAATGGTTTGTCTCGGGCTCACATGGCTAACAATCTCCAACTTGCCCTCAAAACCATTCATGTACAATCCTTAAACCCATATTCATTACATGATGGTCAAAAACCTTCTGTGTTAAAGGTTTGATAAGAGGATCAGCAACGTTGTCGGCAGAGGCAACCTTGGTCATGATGATGTTACCATGCTTTTGAATCTCTTATATGATGTGGTATTTCCTTTCACTTGCTTGCTCTTTTGATGCCATATGGGTTCCTTCTCCTGGGCAATGGCTCCCATGTTATGTCAGAGTACCGAGATGGGAGTATCATAGGAAACTATGCCAAGTTCTAGAATGAACTTGCACAATCGCACTGCCTCCTTTGCAGCATCTGATGCGGTAATATATTTAGCTTCTATTGTCGAATCTGCCGTAGTGTCCTGCTTCATGCTTCCCCACCTCACTACACCATTGTTCAACAGGAACACAAACCCTGATGTCAACTTTCGATAATCAATATCAGACTAGAAATCCAAATCTGTGTATCCCAAGACTAGGAGATAACCATCTCCATATATGAAGATGTAATCTTGCATCCGTCTTAGATACTTGAAAATGTTCTTCAATGCATTCCAGTATTGTTCTCCATAACAAGATTGGTAACGACTTGCCACTCCCACTACATGGCATATATCTGGCCTAGTTGATGAATGCTAAATCCACCTCTTTAATATCGATGAATTGTAGTATAGGAGGTGAAAATCGGTCGATCAAAAACCACAAACTTTGAATGTTGTGGAATATTTTACTTGGCAAGTTTACCAAGGTCGAACACAGGGAACGGTGATTTTTAGTTGCGTGGTCTTAAATCAAATTAAATAATTAGTTAATGATCGATTAATTCCTGTGTTGAGAAATATGCACAATGCAATGAGATGCAAATGCAAAGAAATATATAGAGAAAATGAAGCACTGGATCTGCGATTTAGTGATGTTTAATCAAAATAAGATTACTCAATAACCGCGAAATGAAATCACAGATCGAATAATATCAAATCCAGTGGGATGTATCAAATTAATCCATGATGCAAGTATAGGCTATCAGATTAATCCTACAATGATTTAATCTCCAAAATACTTCAAATTATATTCTCAAGAAATGATTGCAGTCCACAAGTCAATAAACCTATAAAACTCCTTGATTTAACCCCTATAAAAATTAAGTCTTCAAATCTAAGTTCAATTACATCAATGCATAGATGAAATCCCTGCAAAAATAAATCGTTAAGTTTTCCAAGGGAGATATGGCACAGATATGTCAAACTTAGCCTGCAAAAGTCAATAAAGATCCTCAAGGAATAATTGATAGTAAACAGCCTCAGATCTGTCCACAATGTGTGCCAAATGATAGGACATGAAAATAGCTTCAAATCGACATATTATATGCTAAAAACGGAGTCCGTAAGACAAAGATATGATGAAATGTATTTTCAGGGACTAAAATTTGAATAAAATAAAGTTTTCTTTGCAAAAAGGTCCCTGGGAGGACTTATCTGTAATTTATAGAAACTTGAGGGGCTCCTCTATAATTTACCCCTGGCAGGGGTATTTCTGCAAATTCTTAAAGTGCCAAGGGCTTGAGTGCAATTTTCCCAAGAGCGCACGTACGTTGCACATGCGCCTGAGACTTGGATGCGAGGCTAAGGCAAGGGAGCCCCCAGCCTGAGGGTCGGACGGGGAGGCGCGAGGCTCGGGTGCGGGGCTCAGGGTCGGGAGCCCGAGCCTACGTAGCAGATGGTGGTGCTTCAGGGGCCCCGAGCCTCGAGGATGTGGCCGAGGCTCGGGGGGGGGGGGGGGGACGTGGCGGTGCACGGACCGTTGGATCCCCCAATCCAATGGTGGTTAGGCGAGGGGCGAAGGTCGTGGCAGGCCCAGGCGGAGGCGGTGAGGGCGAACGGCGGCGTGGGCGCGGCGGTAGGCGGAGGTGGCGAGGCCGCTAGGCGGAGGCGGCCGAAGGGAGGCCCGCCTGGAGCGGGCTGTTGGGGTGCGCGGCCGGGCGGCGGTGGAAGGCGGCGCGCACGGAGGCGCCGCAGTCTGGAGGGGGCACGTGGCGGCGCCTCCGCGGCTGAGCGTCAGCGACGGGAGAGCGCTGCTACGCCACCGGTTGGCGGCTTGCAACACGAGATGGAGGCGAAGGATGGTCGGCGGGGGTGGAAGAAAGGGGGGCCACGCGGACTGCAGGGGGCAGAAGCAGGAGGTGCGCGGCATCGCGCGTGAAGGAGGTCGGCCTCGAGGTCGGCCGTGGGGGTGCGCTGCCGCTGTGCGGCGGAGGCTGGTCGGAGGAGCAGCCCATGCGGAGGTTTCGGGCAGCGGCGCCGCTTGCTGGAGTGCGGCGGATCTGGACACGAGGCGTGGGCGAGGGGCTGCGGAGGGCCTGGAGCTAATGTCGTGTTCCTGCAAAATTAGCAACATCGAAGGGACATGGGGGCGGAGCTGGCCGGTGAATGCTGGAGGTGAGGCTCCGGCGGTGGTCGCCTCAGTGGCTGGCCGCGAAGGCCACGAAGCTCGGCCGCACGGGGCGGCAGCAGGGGTCGAGTTGACCACTGGATCACGCCTCTGCAAGGTCGCTGTCACCAACCTTCGGGTTAATGGCGGATGCGGAGGAGCTTGAGGTCGCGCGCCTTTATAGGAGGAGGAAGGTGAGCATTATGGGCGGGGGAGAGGCTGCTGTCGTAACGACCGGAGATGGGTGGTGGCGGCGGCCGTTACGAGGAGGAGCGGGCGGAGGGTGCGCAATGCCTGGGGGCGGGGTACGGGGGTCGGCTGGAAGGAGGAAGAGGCACAGGTCATGTGCTGGGCACGTGACCTGGGCGGCTGGAGAGAGGACAGCGGGGTGCCACGTGGCACGCCCAGGGGCTGCCACGTGGCGCCCCAAAAAAATTTCCAAATTTCAGATGAATAAAATTAGAAAAGAAATAGCAGGAGACCTCGGATCGAAAAATTTCCTTCACAAAAGTTGATCGTCTCTGCGAGATCTACAACTTTTATGAAGGACCCGGGAGCAAAAGAGGTCACATGTGAGAAGTGGTATTTTTCTAGCTTTCCATGTGTATAGAAAACCGTATTTTTGAGATTTTGTATTTTTTTGGTGGTTTTAGAGAGGATAAAAAATCTAGAAAAAATATGATAAAATATAAGAAAATTATTTACTTATTAATCTATTTTTTTGGATTTTTAATAAATAGGAAAATAGGAAATAAATTAGAAGTTAGAAACACACAACTTTTGTACAGACCGACAATGGACACTTGGACTTGGTCAGTTTCTTTGATCTCAGTTTAGATCTGGATTTGTATTTTTGAGTATCTTAATATAATTTCCATCAAAGAACAATAATGAAAAAGAAATAAAATTAAAAGAGTTAAATATGCACATAAAAACTCAGGTCAAAAATAGCAAAAAGTAAAAATGCGCAAAAGAGGCCCAAAACCCAACTTTCACATAAGAGCTCCGAATTTTATGAAATTGGTCTTGTTTTGAAGGTATTTGAAAATGGAGTACTTTAAAAGTGAGTAGACCAAAATTAGACACTGTATGTGGGAGATATGCTCGTTTTAGTCCGTCAGATGTGAAATTTGACTTTAGGATTATTTGACACTTATTGGGGTTAGTAATTTTTTTGTATTTTTTATTTAATAAAGTTAGTAATATCTACACAATGGAGGTGGTTTTTGGTCAATCGGAGTTAGGAAGAATTAATTAAAAATAAGAGAAGTTAGCGGCTTTTTGGGCTAATTTACACATGGGATTTTAAATGCAATTATGCATGATGAAATGCAGATAATATTCACACGTGTATGAATGCTAATAATGCTCTTTTAATGATTAATTATAAGTAGATGATGGGGGACAGAGCCTAAATGACCAATTTTAGCATGATGAGTACGAGATTCATCATACCCCTATACTTAGACCATGCTCGTCCCCGGGCATGAATGAATGACTTAGTTGATTACATCCCTGACTGTGTAAGTGAATTTACAAGGCTCAATTCATAGAAAACCCTTAATTTGAGTGATTCTAAAATTCCGTGCTCAACCAAGCTTTAATCAAAAGGAACCCAACTTCTCTAATTCTCAGACTCTCAGTTTGTACATATAATATAAAGATATGATTTTAAGTGTACTGCATTTCTTGAGAGTCGAGTGGGGGCATCACTCAAAGTTCCAATCCCAAAGATCCTCCTCTAGACCTAATCCTCAATACTAGGGAATAAGTCTAATCTTGCTTCAGTCAACCGTCTCATTAGTTTGTCAGACTTGAAAGTGTAGATGGACGACCAGATGATGGAGGGCATAGGATTGTGTCTAATTTTCTCTCCCTTACATTGGAACAAGATGCCTCTCGAGTGCCTTATTACTCAACACAAGTATATTTTATTTTGTTGATCAATGTGTCCGTCAAGAGAATTTGGAGTCGTCTACACTTGTTTTTCTGGGAGTACACCGGGGTGTGTCTCTTTGAGTATCTAAGATACCTTCGACACCCAGACTTGTATCGCCTACGATGCAGAGCCCTTTTATGGTGTCAGCCCGATTCCTTGGTCCTAATTAGTGCTTGGTCCCAGTGGACACTTTGAAAATGTTTGGGAGCGCTCGCCATTGGCTCATTTGGAATTTGACTTTGGATGATAGAGCTTTTCTTTAATATTTCTTTTTCTTTTCTTTGTTGGCTAGCTCCACTGCTTTTACCAAAAGTTGGCGCACACTGATCAACAAATTTTTCATTAAGTTTCAACACACCCTGGCACTTAGGTCAATGTAAAAAAGATAGCATATGAACTTGTTCACATACTGGCTAGGTTTTGCTGACACTCAGGTTTTCTGCAGCCTTCATTAACTTTATCCCATCCTCGAATATCATCAGATCGGGTCTAAACTCAAATCTCTAGTCCTAGTTCCTCAAGTGATATCTCAACTCATCTCATCAATCATGCCGTTGTTGGAGTGGTTGTGCTGATCATATTCTTTTTGAAGGTAGAGATGAAGAGTGCAATACAGCGGTCAAATCTTTCAAACTAGGTAAGTGTGTATTATTAAGTTCTAAAAACCCTAATGACTAAGGCAGGCTAACTCAGAATCTCAAGATCTCAGAAATCAAGTGTCCTCAAAAATTCTCAAGCCTTGAGTGATGGTGAATATGTCAGGAATATATCGATCAAGGAATGCATGAAATGCTTGATGAAATGCAAGACCATGAGTTTTTTTGATGAAAAAAGGATTTTTTTGGTTTTTTTTAAACAGATATTAAACACACTACTTGTACCCATCCCCGGTGTTAGATAAAAACGATTAAAGTACGAGCTATGGATAAAGTAGATAAAATACATACAAATACACCCCCCTATACTTAGCTTGTGCTATGTCCCCATGGCACAAAATGAAATGTTGATATAGCTCGTACTAAATACAGAAGGATTAAAAACAAAAGAAGAGAAGTGAAGTATAAACAATGGTAGCGGTCCCCCTATACTTAGGCTCAGGTCAGCCTAAGTATAATCGGATAAATACAGATGGGGAATCGGGTAGATTTGCGGATGTACAAGATCAAGGAGGTTTGCGACGGACCTTCTTGCAGGAGTGTGGAGGGAGATAGTATGGAGATGTGGAGTGTGATGAAGAGGGTGCCGATGAAGAAGACTAGCCATCGTCAGAGTCGTCCTCAGGAGAATAGTAGTCGCCTACAGAGGATCTCCAACTTTTGTCAATCAGAGGTAAGTGCCCTTGGATCAGAGCTGTACCTGTTGCACTTATCTGATGAACCACATCAGGACCGGACGAGGACTCCTCAGAAATCACCTGATGTCTAAGGTCAAAGGTGACTTTCTTGGTCAGTTTGTTTCCTTGAGAAGTATTGGGAGGAAGTTGGACAGTCTTCATCTCCCTGTCTTGAGTAACCGATGTGGCATTTGTGAGTTCCTCATCAGATGAATCCCCGTAAAACTTGACCAATTCTTGAAGGGTCATGCACTGCTTCGGTCGAGGGAGAGTGTTCCTGTGGATCTTGTGGTCTATGGCTGGGGGTGTTGATGTCACTTCCGAATGATCATGAATTTTGGTGACATCAGATGTTTCTGGAGTCGGTTCATTATAAGGTTCAAGTATCTCATGAATTACTGCCAACTCGAAGATTGGTCCACTTAGATAATCGTGACGGTCCTCAATAATATGGTCCAATTCTTCATAAGCTCCAAAATCTTGATTTTTCCTAGGAGCAGTATTAAGGTGGTGAGAATCCGAAGTTTTTTCAAAAGTCAGTCATTTAGGTGACTCTCTTAGGGTTTGTCTCAGTGTATCACGCAGAGATGTCTGATAATGTGAAATATAACTGTCGGTTTCAAGTTGATTTTCCTCAGAGCAGGACAATGCATTGGGGATTTGTTCATTGTGGTCCCAGTTCGGGAACTTGATTTCCTGAGTCTCGCAATCGACAATCGCCTTAGCGGAGGCTAAGAACGGCTTTCCTAAAATAATAGGAGACTCGGACATCCTTCCGGGGTGCCCAATGTCAAGGATCGTAAAGTCCACTTTATGTGCTTTACCTCGGAAATTTACGACGATAGAAACGATCCCTCGCGGTCTTTTGGTAGATCGATCGGGTAATTGAACGATCATCCTAGTCTTTTTGAGTTGTCCGAATTTAAGTTAATTAAAGACGGACTTCGGGAGGATGTTTAATGTATAGTCGTCATCTAACCGAACATGAGTGAATATAGAATCATCAATTTCACATGTGACCCGAGTCAACCGCTTGACTTTGCGGCTTTTGAGTTTATGATTCATCACCAAAGAACTAGCCATAGATATGACATGCTATTCAGTTCTTGATCGTTTCTTTCCCGTCTTTTTGGGGTTCAGTCGACTCTTCACAAATCTCTTAAGATCGGGCACATATTCTATGGCTTTGATTAATGGAAGCTCTAAGATCAGACTCTTGCAAAATGCTTCCATTTCAGAATTGTCCAATATTTTTGAATTTTTGAATTTTTCAATTTTTTTGGGATTTTCGGTAATATGGTTAGTAGGGGGGTCAGAGCTCAATGGTCGTGTTTGATTGTGATGATCTAGTGGTTCGCATGGTGGTGGCCTCACTTCATCTGAATTTTGCATTGACTGGATGAGATCATATATTCTCATAGTTAAAGTGTCTGCTCTATGATTAATCCGAGCAATCTCATATTCAAACATCTCATGACTAGTGATTGAATAATCAGTCTCCATGTGTCGTGATTCTGGCATGTAACCTCGAGTAGACTATTGATTGTTCATAAACATTATGGTCTGGTCATGAGTTGTATTTCCTTGACTTCGGTTTTCTCGTGGGTTGTCAAAGGAGTTATCTTGAGTAGGGGATAATTCAAGAGGCTGTAAGATTGTAGTGACCAGAAATCGTGTTCTATTATCAATATCGGTCACTCTATTGTTTATCCTCAATTCTGATCTCTCTCTTATGTCCATAAGATTCTCCGAATGTGAGAGAGGGCTAGTCCAAGAAGAAGTGTGGTCATAGGGTGGGATGTATGGGTGGGCAGAGAATGATGGCTGAGGGGAACTTGACTTGAATGGTAGGTTCCCCTGAGGAGAGTGAGAATAAGAATATCGGGACATGGTCGTGGAGATCGGGAAAGAAGACCATTGTGCCGACATCTTGTCAAGAGGGATGGACTAATCAGCGAACCACGATTTGCTTGCAATTACAAGGTCTTTGACGCACACAAATCAAACACAAAACAAACACGTTGATTTACCTACTCAACACTGGTGAAGGCACGTTAGGGTTCGGCCACCTATCTTTTCAATTTTAATTTAATTACAAAACAATCTTAAAAATTAAGCGGAGCTGTTAGGTGCCGAAATATTTCACAAAGACTGTCCTGAGTTCATACAACTAGTTGCTCCTACCTTCAGCCAGTATAGGTGTAAGTACGGACCGTAAACGGCTACCCGTGTTACTTGAGGACGGAGCCTTCCATGGTGTCCTCTAAACCACCTACTCTACTAAGGGAAGTCGGACCGTAAATGGCTACCCGAGACCCTCACTGAAAAGTAGCTAATTATTTAAACTCAGTAGTCTGAATGATGTATTTCGGTTTTGGGCTCTTTCCTAAGTGTGCGTTCTGGTCCTTACAAACAATGAGTGGGTTCCTCTCCACCAAACACAGAATAATTTTATGTCAATTTATTTACAATCACCGTGATTAGCAGTCCCAGTTTTAAGTTAAGGTTATCACTATGGTTTATGTGAGCACAAAAATTCACGCCTAACGAGCAGTCCCAATTCCTTTGAATCCTTAAGTTGTAAAACTTGAGAAGGAGAATCGGAAAAGCCAATGCAAATGTAAATCAATGATGCATGCTTAAGAGAAAGATTTACAGTGACTCCTCGCGTTCTTCATGCGGGATGCAGTACAAGGAATTAAAATTTACACTAAATGATATGCACACATGAAAAACGCCCTAGATAGATAGTTCTATTAGCGGGAAGAATTGATTGAATTTTTTGGCTAATGTTGAACGATCTACAGTGCGTTTAATTAGTGAAAAGTATGGCCTAAAAATTACGAGCACAATCAAATAATTCTAATCTAGCGTATGTGCTCCTAAATTCTACGTCTAGCCACAGAGAGTCCAGACCTGAATATTACAATTTGACAGGGTACAAGGAGAGAGGGACCCTGTGAATAATGCAGAAATTTAAACTTATGCTAACTCTCGCTCACAAAATTAAAATACAAATCTTCATCGTAGATCCTTGATTTAATATCTGTAAATTCTGCTCCAGTAGTCTGCAAAGAGAGAGATTGTGGTTAGTATCAAAAGAGAGAAAAAAAAGAGAAAAAAATAATGCAAAGGAAAAAAAATGTAAAAGAAGAAAAAAATATGTCACAAAAATTAATTATAAATATGATTCAAAACCCTAAAAATTCGCCGTTCCCCGGCAACGGCGCCATTTGATGAACGCTAAATCCACCTCTTTAATATTGATGACTTGTAGTATAGGAGGTGAAAATCGGTCGATCAAAAACCACAAACTTTGAATGTTATGAGATATTTTACTTGGCAAGTTTACCAAGGTCGAACACAGGGAACGGTGATTTTTAGTTGCATGGTCTTAAATCAAATTAAATAATTAGTTAATGATCGATTAATTCCTGTGTTGAGAAATATGCACAATGCAATGAGATGCAAATGCAAAGAAATATACAGAGAAAATGAAGCACTGGATCTGCGATTTAGTGATGTTTAATCAAAATAAGATTACTCAATAACTGCGAAATGAAATCACAGATCGAATAATATCAAATCCAATGGGATGTATCAAATTAATCCTTGATGCAAGTATAGGCTATCGGATTAATCCTGCAATGATTTAATCTCCAAAATTCTTCAAATTATATTCTCAAGAAATGATTGCAGTCCACAAGTTAATAAACCTATAAAACTCCTTGATTTAACCCCTATAAAAATTAAGTCCTCAAATCTAAGTTCAATTACATGAATGCATAGATGAAATCCCTGCAAAAATAAATCGTTAAGTTTTCCAAGGGAGATATGGCACAGATATGTCAAACTTAGCCTACAAAAGTCAATAAAGATCCTCAAGGAATAATTGATAGTAAACAACCTCAGATCTGTCCACAATGTATGCCAAATGATATGGCATGAAAATAGCTTCAAAACGGCATATTATATGCTAAAAACGGAGTCCGTAAGACAAAGATATGATAAAATGTAATTTCAGGGACTAAAATTCAAATAAAATAAAGTTTTCTTTGCAAAAAGGTCCCTGGGAGGACTATTCTGTAATTTATAGAAACTTGAGGGGCTCCTCTGTAATTTACCACTAGCGGGGGTATTTCTGCAAATTCTAGGGGCTTGAGTGCAATTTTCCCAAGAGCACACGTGCGTTGCACGTGCGCCTGAGGCTTGGATGCGAGGCTAAGGCACGGGAGCCCCCAGCCTGAGGGTCTGACGGGGAGGCGTGAGGCTCGGGTGCGGGGCTCAGGGTCGGGAGCCCGAGCCTACGTGGCAGATGGTGGTGCTTCGGGGGCCCCGAGCCTCGAGGCTGGGGCCGAGGCTCGGGGGGGGGGGGGGGGGGGACGTTGCGGGGCACGGACCGTTGGATCCCCCGATCCAACGGTGGTTAGGCGAGGGGCGAAGGCCATGGCAGGCCTAGGCGGAGGCGGTGAGGGCAAACGACGGCGTGGGCGCGGCGGTAGGCGGAGGCGGCCGAAGGGAGGCCCGCCTGGAGCGGGCTGTTGGGGTGCGCGGCCAGGCGGCGGTGGACGGCAGCGTGCACGGAGGCGCCGCAGTCTGGAGGGGGCGCATAGCGGCGCCTGCGCGGCTGAGCGTTAGCGACGGGAGGGCACAGCTGCACCGCCGGCTAGCGGCTTGCAACACGAGATGGAGGCGAAGGATGGTCGGCAGGGGTGGAAGAAAGGGGGGCCACGCGGACTGCAGGGGGCTGAAGCAGGAGGTGCACGGCATCGTGCGTGAAGGAGGTCGGCCTCGAGGTCGGCCGTGGGGGTGCGCCACCGCTGCGCGGCGGAGGCTGGTCGGCAGAGCAGCCCACGCGGAGGTTTCGGGCAGCGGCGCCGCTTGCTGGAGTACGGCGGATCTGGACACGAGGCGTGGGCGAGGGGCTGCGGAGGGCCTGGAGCTGATGTCGTGTTCCTGCAAAATTAGCAAAATCGAAGGGACATGGGGGCGGAGCTGGCCGGTGAATGCTGGAGCTGAGGCTCCGGCAATGGTCGCCTCAGTGGCTGGCCGTGAAGGCCACGAAGCTCGGCCGCACGGGGCGGCAGCAGGGGTTGAGTCGACCGCTGGATCACGCCTCTACAAGGTCGTTGTCACCAACCTTCGGGTTAATGGCGGATGCGGAGGAGCTTGAGGTCGCGCGCCTTTATAGGAGGAGGAAGGGGAGCGTTATGGGCGGGGGAGAGGCTGCTGTCGTAACGGCCGGAGATGGGTGGTGGCGGCGGCCGTTACGAGGAGGAGCGGGCGGAGGGTGCGCATCGCCTGGGGGCGGGGTACGGGGGTCGACTGGAAGGAGGAAGAGGCACAGGTCACGTGCTGGGCACGTGACCTGGGCGGCTGGAGAGAGGACAGTGGGGTGCCACGTGGCACTCCCAGGGGCTGCCACGTGGCGCCCCAAAAAAATTTCAAAATTTCAGATGAATAAAATTAGAGAAGAAATAGCAGGAGACCTCGGATCAAAAAATTTCCTTCACAAAAGTTGATTTTCTCGACGAGATCTACAACTTTAATGAAGGACCCGGGAGCAAAAGAGGTCACCTGTGAGAAGTGGTATTTTTGTGGCTTTCCATGTGTATAGAAAACCGTATTTTTGAGATTTTGTATTTTTTTGGTGGTTTTAGAGAGGATAAAAAATCTAGAAAAAATATGATAAAATATAAGAAAATTATTTACACATTAATCTAATTTTTTTGGATTTTTAATAAATAAGAAAATAGGAAAATAAATTAGAAGTTAGAAACACACAACTTTTGTACAGACCGACAATGGACACTTGGACTTGGTCAGTTTCTTTGATCTCAGTTTAGATCTGGATTTGGATTTTTGAGTCTCTTAATAAAATTTCCATCAAAGAACAATAATGAAAAATAAATAAAATTAAAAGAGTTAAATATGCACATAAAACTCAGGTCAAAAATAGCAAAAAGTTAAAATGTGCAAAAGAGGCCCAAAACCCAACTTTCACATATGAGCTCCGAATTTTATGAAATTGGTCTTCTTTTGAAGGTATTTGAAAATAGAGTACTTTAAAAGTGAGTAGACTAAAATCGAACACTGTATGTGGGAGATATGCTCGTTTTAGTCCGTCAGATGTGAAATTTGACTTTGGGATTATTTGACACTTATTGCGGTTAGTAATTTTTTTGTATTTTTTATTTAATAAAGTTAGTATTATCTACACAATGGAGGTAGTTTTGGGTCAATCGTAGTTAGGAAGAATTAATTAAAAATAAGAGAAGTTAGCGGCTTTTTTGGCTAATTTACACATGGGATTTTAAATGCAATTATGCATGATGAAATGCAGATAATATTCACACGTGTATGAATGCTAATAATGCTCTTTTAATGATTAATTACAAGTAGATGATGGGGGACAGAGCCTAAATGACCAATTTTAGCATGATGAATACGAGATTCATCACTAGTGCACATTATGGCGTACATTAAGCTTCCTACAACGATGCATAGGGGCATCCAGCCATGGCTTTCTTTTCCTCAACACTTTGAGTAGACATACCTTTAGACATGTGTATACCAAGTCTCAAGGGGAGGAAACCTTTCTTTGAACTTTCCATACGAAAATGTTCAAGAATTTTCTTAGTGTACCCATGTTGTGATAATACCAATATCCTCTTTTCTCAGTTTCTGAACATCTTCAGACCCAAGATGTAAGAGGCTTCTCCAAGATCTTTCATTTCCAAGATATGGGATAGGTAAATCTTAACACTGGTCATCATCCCTGTATCCTTCCCAATGATAAGGATGCCATCTACGTAAAGCTAACTCTTTATGGTTTCGTTAAATCTGATGTTCCATCTACGAGAAGCTGGTTTGAGCCCGTAGATGGATTTCTTCAGATTGCATACTTTGCCTTCCACGGTTATGATGCACTGGGGCTGCTCCATATAGATATCCTCCTCGAGTATCCTGATGGACATAAACATAGCCACTAGAGAGAACGTCTCATCGTAGTCGATGCCTCCACTCAATGTGTAGCCATTGGCCATGAGATGTGCCTTGAAAGTCTCCACTTCCCCATCAGGTCCCCTCTTTCTCTTAAAGATCCATTTACACCCAATGGGTTTTACCCCTTCAGGTGGATCCTCTAGGGTCCATACACCATTCCTATGCATAGAGTCAATCTCTGACTTCATTGCTAGCATCCATCTATCCATGTCATGATCCGCGAGTACTTCATCAAATGAAGCAGGATCATTGTTAGTTTCACCTGACACATGGAATCCATACCTTTTAGGTGGTGCAACCACCCTCGAACTCCTTCGAGGAGGTATGGGTGTTTCATCTTTATTTATCTCTTCATTTTCTGGATCAAGAAGCTCAGAATCCTCAGGGGACTCAATGAGTTCCTCTACTTCATTTTTGTCTTTACCTTTAAGGAAGTCATTCTCTAGAAATTTTACATCTCTAGAGATGAAAACCTTCTGGGTCTCGGGATCATAAAGCTGATGTCCAATACCATCTTTAACATACCTAATGAAGTAACACTCACGAGAGAGAGATTCTAGCTTACTTGCATCCACGTTCTTTGTATGGACCAAGCAAACCCAAGCCCTTAAGTGATTAACACAAGGTTTAGTTCAATACCAGAGCTACTTAGGAGTGTGAGGTACAGATTTGCTAGGAATCTTGTTCAGGATATATATTGTAGTCTCTATTGCTATTCCTAGAAACTAAGTGGTAATGTACTTTTCTCATCATCAAATGGACCATATCCATGATAGTCCTATTGTATCTTTCATCAACACCATTATGTTGGGGGATTCCAGGAGGAGTGAGATTGGAGACAATTTCATTCTCTTTAAGGTATTCCTCGAATTCATCTGGGAGGTACTCGCTACCTTGATCAGATTGAATCTGTTTAAACTTTCTATTGGTTTGGTTCTCAACCAAGGCCTTGAATTCTTTGAACTTTTCAAAGGTTTCAGATTTATGCTGTAGTAGGAAGATAAATCCATATCACGAATGCTCATCAACAAACGTCAAGTGATATCGATATCCATTTCGGGTCGTGATACTGAAGAGATCACATACAACAATATGTATAAGGTCAATAATACCTTCGCATCTTGTAACCTTGTTATGAAAAGGCATCCTAGTCATTTTACCTCAAATACAATATTCGTATGTAGGAAAGGGTTGAATTTGTAGAAAATCTAAGGGTCCATCCTTTATCAATCTATTGATCTTATCAATAGATAAATGACCAAGCCTATGACACCAAATCGTATTAGAATGATTTCCATCTTCCCTAGATTTTTTAGAGTTTTTATTAGTGTCAGCAACATTCATGACATATTCATTAATGCACAATTCATAGAATCCACCTGAAGTCAAAACACCATCCGCAATATACCTATCATAACAATATATGACTAGTTTATTACAGAAATGGAATGAATATCCACTTCTAACAAGTTTAGATACATATATTAAATTCCTTGGACTTCAGGTACATAAATACACTCTTTAAGTAGTAGGACTCTTCCACTAGATAATGACAATCTGCATGTCCCGATGGCGACTGCTGCAACACTTGCATCAGATCCCATTTGGATGACTATCTCCCCTTCATCGAGACTCTTAGTTTCCTTAAACAGATGCAACAGAAGCACCCGAATAAACAACACAACTTCCTTCTTATCCAACGAGAAAGATAGTTTCAATGATGAAAGTATATTTCATTCCTTTTGGGGCTTTACCCTTGTCTACCGACTTCAGGTATCCAGACAATTTTTCTTCCAACGCACCGACTTCTTGGAGTTATGACAGACATCGTTTTTCTTTGATGCTATTAGAGTGGATGCATTGGTATATGAGCCAACTCCTTGACTCTTCTTCTTTCTCTTCTGGACTGGGCCCTTCCGAGAACCATACTTCCGACCGCACTTTCCTTTGACCTATGCAACCATTGCACTGCCAAAGGGGCCATCCTTCTTCATTACATCTTCAACAAACTTTAATGCAACCAATAGACCAACATTAGTAAAATCAACTTTGCTCATGTGGAACGTGACCACGAAGTTGTTGAAAGACTTAGGGAGTGACAACAGAATGAAATCAAGCTGCATGTTAGAATCCATGAAGGCTCCCAAAGTTTCCAGTTCAGAGAGGTACCCAAATATTTTGAGTACATATTCTCTAACAGAGGTCCCTTCTTACATCTTGCAATGAATAAGTTCTTTCATTATATTATAACGTTGTCTGAGGTTCACATCACCGAACATTTATTTCATATTCAGCATGATCTTGTTAAGTGTTCATTTCAACATGCTGCTTCTGAAGCACATTGGACAATGAACCCAAAGTATAACATCTTGCCAGATTATGATCTTCATCATATTTTTCATTAAAATTAATTTCTTCTGGAGTCTTCGGGTTTATGTACTTGTCTTTTGACAGCACATACGAGATGCACTTTGCGGATAGGACAAGATCCAAATTTCAGATCCAATCCGAATAATTTGGTCCGGTCAACTGGTTGACCTCCAGAAGCTTGCTAAGTGGGTTCATGGACTTCATTTCTGAAATTAAGAATGCACTATATTAGAACATATAAATAATTATATATTAAATTACAAATATATGATTAAGGAATTTTTAATAACATTAGTCTTGCTTTGTGATGAATATGTGATTCATCACTCCTAAAGTTGAAAATAGAGCTTTGCCCCCCTATACTTAGCTTCATATTTCCCTTTATCTTGCATAAATAGCATTCATGCATCAATCCACAAAATATGCATTTTAGCATTCATCCTTGCATTTAAATAAGAAGCCAATTTCTGGTGTAAAATCCTTTGTAAATTATCCTCCTATTCATTTGTATTTTATCCCCTCTAAAATAAAATAACACCTTCCTTATAGTGTGAACACCATTAGTTAATAGTATAGGGAACAAGGCCAGAGTACTCTTTTGTAAAATACCCAGTAAAGCCCCAAACCCCCTGGACCTTAGAATGCCCATATCTCTCTCTTACAAACTCCGAATCAGGTCTACTCACCTCCAGATGAATATACATTCAAAGACCTTCAATATGAGACTAATCTCGTTCAATTCGGAGATCGTAGGCAAAAGTTGGGATTTTGGGCCTCCTTGTATACTATACATATATATATTTGTATTCTTCTATTTTTGTATCACATTTGACGTCATCTCCATTTTTGTCAACATGTAACTTGTAGATCTCATCGAGATCTAAAAATTTTATGTTTTGAGTTTTTCCAAATTCGGCCTCCTTCTCCCTCTAATCTTATTTTTCTCTTCATCCACTCACAGCTAGCCACGTGGCGCCCTATGATTGCGCCACGCGGACCGCTCCCTTTAACCTATCTGCCCGTGCCCTGGACCGTTGGATCTACATCTAGATCCAATGACCCAGTGATCTCCATGTCCACCTTAATTCACCACCGTCTGATCTAGTCCTAGATCTCATCCAAGCCGTCCGCTAGCGCCTCTTTCCCCTCACGCCACGTGACATCGCCTCACCCATCCGATTCACTCCAGATCCAACGGTTCAAACACTTCGCTCTCTCTGCCATCCGATCGATCTCCAGATGTAATCTGGACCGTCCGCTATCACAACGACCAGAGACCACCACGTGGCACTCTGAGTGCCATCCGATCTCGCTCTAAGAGTCTTGATCTAGACCGTTCATCAACGCCTTCGCTCTCCACCATCCGATCGCAGATCAGATTTAATCTCGCCCGTCCCTTCGCGTCGCATCCTCAGCACACCACGTGGTGCGGTGCGAGCCCTCCGATGTCGTGCCCTCGATCAGATCTCAGGCGACGATCTGCGCCTCCATCTGGACCGTTGGATCTCGAGATCCAACGGTCAAGACGTCGTCGTCAACCTCCGCACGCCCCGCGCCCACGTTCTCCACCGTGCACAAGGGGCCGCCCCCTTTCTATTTTCGGCTCCACGACGACCACCTTCTCCAACCACTGACACCATCACGATGTCGCCCACTCATCCCTCATCCTCTCCATCCCCCTCGATCTCCATGACAATCCTCAGAGTCGCTCCACGACATCCACGGACACCACCTCCTAGCCATCCCTGCCATCACCCTCATCCTATAAATCAGCCACTTCTGGCCACTTTCACCCCGATCCGCCACCACGGAGAGTGACTCCGAGCTCCCACTTGCAAATTGGTGACAACGATTTGACCCTAGGTCGAGCGACGATCGAGTAAACCTCTGGCGAGATCCACGGCCGACCACCGCCGTGTCGCGGCTCCTCTAAGGCGCTGCACGAGCTCAGGCCCCTCTACCAACCTTCGAGCGAAGACCTGGAAGCTTCCCTGGAGCTTCTGACCCCATGTAGACTCCTCCATCTCTCCCCCGATCTTCTTCTTCCTTTTCCTTCTCCATCTCCGATTTAATTCGCCCTCCACGAGCACCTTGTCTCTCCTCCAAGCATCCTCCGAGCTTCGCAACGGAGCTCTGATCTTCGCGCTACCATTAGTCTCCTCTGACGAGGGACTTCACCTTCCACCGACGCCAGCTCCGCCACCGTGGCGGAGCTCGATCACCGGTCACCTTCACAACTTCATAGGCCTCGCATCACACTCCATTCCACTCCACGGACACAATGCACGCTTTGGCTATCTTCTAACCCCCTTGCAGGTACTTCCATCTTGATTGGCCGGAGGCTCATTGGAGCTGCATTCGAGCTGCTCTGCCACCTTGCTCCAGAGCATCTCTGCCACTGCTGAGACCACTAGACGCTTCGCCAGCCTTCCGCGCATCTTCCGAGCTACGCTAGAGCGTTCAGAGTCCTTCACCGATGACGGGAGGACGAGGCAGAGCTAGGCCAGCCTCGCCGGAGCCCAGCCCTCTCCGCCAAAGGAGGCGGAGGGTCGTTGGGGGACGACAGCCAACAACCATTCGATCCTCCTGATCGAACGACCAGGAGCCATCCATGTCGCCTTGTTCAGTAGCTTTTGGATCATCCTTGATCCTATGGACTTGATCATGCTACGTCACCAACCGCAAGAGCATCCAAGGGTCGTTGGATTCATCCTGATCCAGCGGTGCTCGATCGTCCACGTCGCACTCTTCATTGAGCTTCAAGGACTGTTGGATCGATCTTAATCCAACGGGACAAGACACGCCACATGCCAGCCTTTCATCATAGTTGGATCATCTTTCATCCCACGGTCCAGATCCGTCCACGTCGCCTGATCTGAGCCTCTTCCCTGACCGCTAGTCTCGGATCTCCTGAAGCTTCTCTGAGCCAGATCCAAACCTCTAGTGCCACCCGAGCCTCGCTCCGAGCCTCGCTCCGAGCCTCGAAGTCCATCGAGCCTAGGACCCCCATGTGATCCGCACGTGCATCCTAGGCAAATTGCATAGAGGCCCCTGAAGGTTTTGCAAATTACATTCCAATCCCTGCTAGGCAACCCCACGTGAGCACGTGTCCCGTAGAGAAATTGCATCCACCCCCTCTGCACTATAAGTAATTGTATATTAGTCCCTGTCAGCACATTTATTTCTAGCTATTTTAATTCTTGTAATTGCATTTATACCCATGTCTTTGTACGCATATTTAGGCATTCATATTAATTCATTTCTGAGTTTGAAAAATTGCATTGTGTATTTTACATTGTCCTCTTTATTATGTGACACATAGCATAATTTTGTAATATGAGCAGGATTTTCTATTAATTAATTGGTTCATTTTTGCTATATTTTGCCCATTTTCACCTCTTAATTGATAGTAATTTCTCTGCAACTCCAAATATACCCCAAAAATCACATTAGATCTTGGATAATTAGCTTTACCTTACATAAAAATTTCATCCCAATTGCACGCATCTCGAGACCTAAATAATTCATTTGGTGAATTTTTAATTAATTTTTAATAGGTTCATTTCACATCAAAATTAAGGTTTTATAATTTTCCTTGATTCCTCAGCTTGAGATTTATCTAGGATAATTTTTATTCCCAAAATCTTGTGATTTGGTATTTATTAAAATTAATTTAGTTAAAATCACCTTGCATTCATTTTAATTCACAGTTATTTTGTTTAGTGTCAGAAAATTCCAAAAAATTAGTGTAGCATAGATTCATCCCATTTCATCATCTGGCCAAGTTTCCTAATTTTTGGACTTGATTTGATCATCTTTCTGAATTAACTTGTAAACTGGACAGTTTTTGCATGTGTCTTGCATAAAAAACCGAAAAAGACAAAAAAAATTCTTCCCCGAAAATCAAATCTTGGACTTTGCTTGAAATTTACCTAAGGAGACAGCTACCTCCCTGAGTTCGACCTTGGGCTTGCCCAAGTAAAAAAAATTGCTGCTCAAGATTAACTTACTTCTAATTAAAAGTGGTTTTTGAACTGCTCTCATTATCCGACTGCAACGAACATTCTTAATTAATTTGAGCATTAATTTGATAGAATTAACTAGGGTGGTGGGACGCTTTTCGAAATGGCATCGTTACCGGGGAGGCAAGCCTTAGGTTAATTTATAGTAATTCTGAGCGTTTGATTTTCTATCTCCTAGTAGTATGACCCCCAGTTTTCTTATGATATTTTTAGTCTTTTAATTTTTGTATTTTTATGTCATTCTCTATCAGACCTCAAATTATTTCTGTGCAAGGAACGCGAAGAGTCGAAGACATTTCGAGGAATCAGCATTTTAATTCTTTGAGTGATTTGAGAGGATTTGTAATTTATTTTTATCTTTATTTTTTCTTTATTTTTGCATCATTTACAACGGTTCCTGTTTGGATTTTCGCGTATGTAAAGATAGTGAAACCGTGTTCCCGTGTGCTGTGTGGATTGAATTGTAAATTAGGCTTGCACTAGCGGCTCCTCAAGCCACTCTAGGATTTGCTTGTGCTCGTAAATTTCTAGGACCACACAATACACGTAAAAGACGCACCTAGGCCGCAGATCTAGTCAAAATAACTTGTGCTTCACTCACTAATAGAATTGCTTGTCTAGGAGAGGATTTTGTCGCTTGCATCTGCATTTAGTATAAAAAAGATTTCAATTCTGTTTTGCATCCTGCATAAAAAGTGAAGGGATCACTGTAAGTATTCTCTACTAAGCATAGACATAATCGTTTCTCATGCATTAGCTTTTCTTGATTTCCCCCTCTATTGTTCAAACTTAAATTAAACAGAAATTGGGACTCGACAATAGGCGTGTTGTGTGGTTGGACTAACAAGTGACAACTTAACGTAGAACCGGGACTGCTAACATTATTGACCAAAAAATAAATAAAATTGGAAAATCTGTTTGCGGGAGACTAATCCCCGACCTTATTTTCAGGCTGAGTGAGAGTACTTGAGTGTGTGTGAACACCTTAGGGCAGATCCAAAATCCTCGCCTTCCATTTCACGTTCCGACTAATCCTAGCAAATATCACAAGTTGAATTTTTAAGGTTCACTGACTAGTACCAAGTAGCCTCCGCCTGTCTCAGGTAGATAGCGACGAAATTACGGTACTTTGCGACAAGTTTCCAGTAACCCCCCGACGTGAAGTTCCGGCCTTGTCATCCTCCGCCTGCTTGCAGGTAGATAGGGGCAGGTCTTTGAATCCATCACGTTGGGATAGGCGCAAAGAAAGGAAGGACCGACGGTATCTTAGGCGATAGGTTAAAATGGAAGACGCATCCGGCTCTGAGCCGACTTCCCTCTAGGCCACGTAATCCTTGCTATCTTGCTTGAAAAATCACACTTAAAATTAACAAGATTAATTGGACTTGGTTTCAGGTCCTTTACTGTGTTGAGTGTGAACTCAGGGTCTTGGATTGAATTGTTTGCTTCAGGTAGGAGTCATATCCTATCTTCACTTAGGACTCCCGATTCTTCTCGCCAAATCAAGATGAGTGACTGGGGGAATGATGAATCCGCGATTCATCATCTTAATATCTTGATCTTAGCAAAATCCCCGAGTAAAATCTCATATACATGTCAATAAAATCAATAAATTAACAAAATAAATCTTGTAAATAAAACACACTAATTATTGTATATTAGATTGTACAAAATAAATAACACTAAAAAGCCGCAAAAATAAAGGAGTTTTATACATGTAAATAACCCAAAGCTTCATGTATTTTTAATAATTTCATTTCAACTCCTTTTTGACTAATTCTTTCTCTAACTTGTTCATAATAATGTACATAAAAATACAAAAAATACAAAATAAATTATATCTCAAATAAATGCTCCTAGATCCCAATGGGAAAAAGCCGTAAAGACCAACTTCCAAGCTAAATTCCTGCTCCGTATGAACTCCAAATTCACCAAACTCACTTTTAAAGTTCATGTTAGAAAATTATCTATCCAACGGAAGTGGTTTCATTAAAATCGGAGCTCGTTTGCAAAAGTTGGGTTTTGGGACCTAGATGTACATTGCATATTATGTATATATTCATTCTTTAGTAATTTTTTATTTATCTTTCTTAATTACTAAAAAATCAAAAAAAAATCATTATGGTCTTGTATTTTGATTATACTATTTTATTGTATTTTCCTATTGTACATAGCTACTATTAAAAAGACAAAAAAAATATAAAAAAAGAAAATCAAACAAAAAAATATACATGTTGTATATCTTCTTTTTGTAAATTTCCCACTCTTTTTCTTCTCTTTATTTTATTTTCTCTTTTTAGTAGCCTACTTTATTTCATTTCATTTTTTATTTATTTAATAACATTCTCTACAATAACTTCCCTTTCTCCAATAACCTCCAAGTCTTCTTTCAACCTCCATTCCACTCCATATTCTTCATATAACCTCCCATTCAACTCCACCAATAATCTAACTCCTCATTCAACACCACCACCTCTCTAACTCCCACTATTCATCTCTTTATAATCATCTCCACATTCACATTTTTTCCCCATCCACCATTCTTATAGAATAAGGAGAGAGCTTGGAATGTTTTGTTGGTGACAGCTGCGAAGCATCGTCCTCAAGCGACGACCTCCTTCAGGTGAGATCCGCGGAGCTCCGCTTCGCGTCACGAGTTCCCCGTCGAGCTCGCTAAGCTTCTCCGATTTTATTTCGCCAATCGGATCGAGGCGACGACAGGAGTCCAGCGTAGCTGCTCCGCCAAACCGGCGAACACCAAGTAAGTTATTTCTTCTCATTTCTCTACTTATTTTATTCTTATCTCATATTTTGTTTATTTAGTCTATCACAATCGTTTTTTTTATTCACCATATCATTACCACCACCAATTTGTCCTCTTCCCATGTTGTATATATCCATATTTATTTCTTTTTTTTTAACAAAAAATATTAAAAAAAATTAAAAAATTTAAAACAAAAGAAAAAGTCCTTATTTATTACAACAGAAAAAAAATCTAAAAAAATAAAAAAAACTAAAAAAAATCATCCGCAGCAGCTCACAGCCGCCGCCCCCATCCCTTTTTCTTCCCACCGCCGCCCGCCCTCCGTTCCCCCTTTACGCGGGGAGGGGCCCAGCCCTCCTCCGCCTCTCTGTGACAGAGAGGGGCGAGGGGATCGAGCGAGAACGACCCTTTTCCCCCGGTGAGACCCTCCGCCTTCGACGGCGGAGCTGCGACGCTCCGCGACCGCTTGAGCTGCCTCCAGTTGCTGCGGAGGTTCAGCGAAGACCAGAGCTCGACCACGAGCTCGCGCATAGGCTTCTCCTCCACCCAAACCTTCGATAAGTCTTCTGCTTCCTCTCTTGATTTTTTTCTTTATTTTCTTTAATTAATCAGGCCTCTCCGGCCACCCCCTCGCTCCGATGACCACTCCAGTAGCTTCGCCTCCGTTCCCCCTTTTTCGCGCAACCTCCCGCTCACCTTCTCTCTTCCCCAAACCTTAGATCGCCTCCGACTCAACTCCTCCGCCCTCGCGGCGGAGGAGCTCCGAGCTATCCACGTTCTCCATCCCCGAAGAGCTCCCATCTCACTCCATGCACGCACGCACGCTTTCTTCCTCGATCCGCTTCATTCTCCCATCTCCCTTCCAAGATGTCAGAATTTTGGTCATCATATCCAAGTCATCCTTCTTCGACCATATTCCGATCATCTCCACCCACTTATTCCTATTCATACCCACAACACAATCGCGAAGTCAGAACTCCGACTGACTTCTCCACTTCTTCGTCCTTCTCACCTACCCCACATTCTTGCACCCCTGACCCACAACCACCTTGGATTGATTCACTATATTCTCGTCCGCTTGCTGGAATCAAGGAACAAATCAAAGAGCAAGCGACTGCTGAGATGAATGATTGGCATAATCAGTTGACCCCACATACCTCACTTTCATCTCGAGTTGGGACAGAACAACAATTGCCATACACACATCCTGACTTAACCTTAGGGTACAACATGGTCAACCAGACAAACCGAATGGAGAGGCCTGCACCGTACGATCTTCCTGACTTGATTGACCTGAGTGATAGAGACCACATTGACCAACCTTTATATCACCCATTCGGAGAGCCGACATATGCAGGGGATTGGATTCATGCGACTGATTTACACAACCCCTGTCTACTAACTCCGCCTGATGAGGCTCCGACCAACTTCTGCCATACAGAAGGGCCATACTCAACCCAGTATTACACGCTTGAGTCAAGGTGTGTTGAGTATAAGAGCCCGAATTCTCAGCAGTATCCTCCAATTGCACAGACTTCTCTCATGAGGTGTAATGAGAACTTATTGGAGGATGACATTTGTAGACCGATCAAGAGTCCAGGTAGGAATGTGGATCATGGATTTCGCGGATTGAATCTTGAAAACCTGGAAGACACTGGATTAACCACACGTCATGTACAGCTGGAGTCCCTTCTACCTCCCTCTTCTACTAACCACTTCCCCTCCAAACCAGAGTCTGTACATTCTCCTAGTCCTCCTTCACATAGCAAAAAGACCAAAAAATTGAAAACTCGGAAAATACCATAAAAATTGAAAAAGGAAAAGATCTAAAAAATTTGGATCCTGCGGTTAGGGAAGCATTGGATAGAAAGTTGATTTTTGAGCTTCCCTTAATAATGGCCATTGAGCACTTTCCCGACCTTAAAAGATTTGTGAGAAGTAAATTGATGCCTAAAAGGTCGGGCAATAAGAGAACAAGGACTGAGATACATATAGTGTCTTTGGCCACATCTTTGATGATAGGGAGAAAAACCAAGAGCCGCAGAGTAAAGCGGTTGCCTAGATTTGATTGTGAAATCAAAGATACCACATTCACCCATGCAAGAATCGATGATGACTTACCGATTAATATCCTCCCGACCTCCGTGTTTGCCAAGCTCAAACTCGGATCTGCCAAGAAGTCAAGAGATATCATTCAGTTGGCAGATCGGACCATTAAACGGTCGAGAGGAACCATTTCAGTCATTGTCACTTTTCAAGGTGCTCTACTGGATATAGACTTCATGATCATTGACATTGAGCACCGAGGAGAGTTCTCCCAGTCTCCGATCATTCTTGGGAAGCCGTTCTTAGCCTTGGCTAAGGCAACTATAGATTATGAGACTCGAGAGATCGATTTCTCTGCATTGGGAGCACTCCGACCTCACCCGATCTTTGAGGACACACGATATTCCAAGGTAACCCGTAAAGTTGCAGATAGTCGCAACCTTCGAGAGACAGTTGAGTCCCATCTCTCTACTACACCTGAGATACCGACTGTCCAGACAACCATTGGTTTAGACACTTCCTACAACCACACACCGCTTACTGCTTGCACCACCACCACGACAGCTTCTCGAGAGGACTCAAGACCAGAAGTTATCATTGAGTCGGACATGCCTTTTGTGGATTGCCTTGATCATTTCGATGATCCGACACAAGAACCCAACAGTGTCAAGCCAACTGAGAACACTGTGCCTTATCAGAGACGTGTGCTGACCTTGTAGGAGTATTACAATGCATATGATGACTCATCTGATGATGAACCTCTGGTCAGAACCTCACACACACCACATCCAGGATATACATCAAAGGAGACAACTGGGACCAAATTGACCAATCTTGATAAATCGGTTGCTCCATCCTCTAGTCGGTCATCTAGTAAGAAGAAGATGAGTGTTGATTCCTTGAGGTGTTCCCCCGAACTCCTTAAGACGTATCAATCTCCTCTTCCTCTTGATGCTTCAGGTTCTAGAAAACCGACTAAGAAGGTTACCTTCGATGTTTTAGAGAAGGAACTTTCTGAGGAGTCCTCATCAGGTCCGGATGAGGTGATCTACATGAATGAGCTTAGTTCGGCTTATTTGAAGCCATATTTGAGCAAGCAGCCGCGTGTGGACCCCCGTTGGACGTTCCCCACACCTCACTATTATTCTTCGGAGGACGATTCTGACAGAGACACATGTGTATACTACCCACCCCATCGCTCCCGCAAGAAGGTCCGTCACAAACCTTCTTGATCCTTGTATATTCTTCCTCCTCCTTGTACATATTTTCCTTCCTTTATTCACCTCCCTCCCTCGTAATTCGCATCACTCGTCCCAGTTCCGTATCGTTTTCATTTTGTGGCTATACTTAGGATGACTAGATCCTAAGTATAGGGGGGTGAGTGACCCGATTTGCTCCTTCTCTTCTTTTTATTTTCTTTTTGTATATTCTTTCCCATTCTCATCGGTCTTCCATTCTTGTGTTCTTTCCAATACTTAGGCTGACCAAAGCCTAAGTATAGGGGGGACCGATGCCCGCATGTGTATTTACTCATCATTTCTCCTCTTGACCTCGTCCGCCCCATTTTTGCTCTTCTTCTACACTTAGTCTATCCAGAGCCTAAGTATAGGGGGGGCGGATCGACTTCTATACTTTCTATTATTTTAGCTTTCCTACGCTTAGTACGAGCTATGTCTTTTTGTCACCTAGTGCCATGAGGACATAGCACAAGCTAAGTATAGGGGGGCGTGTATATATTACATATATACTTTACCCGTACCTCGTACTTTCACATATTTTTGTATATATTATACAATAATTATGGGGTGGGTCAAAAAAAACAAAAAAAAAACAAAAAAAAAATTCCTAAAAAAAACTCTTTTCTTTATTTGCTTAAAAAAAACTTTTCAAAAAAAAAACTTCTTTGCCTTTGTTTGTCAAAAAAAAAACAAAAACAAAAAAAAACCTTTTTAAAACTTATAAAAATCAAAAAATCAAAAAATCAATCAATCATCAACTTAAAAAAAAACTAACTAATAAGTTGGTTTAATCCCTGACACAATTCACTTTCACACAAGACTAGTGATGTTCAAGAACACTTGGTTTATGAGGTCTTGATGTTTTGAGTTAACCAACCTTAGTCATTAGGGTCCTTGACTTAATTATTCACATTTCCCTAGTTTGAAAGATGTGTGTGCTATATTGCATGCTTAGTCTCTACCTTAAGAATATGATCAACACCTCACATACACGACTGCAGTTATGATGAGATGAGTTGAAATTTCACTTGAGGAACTGGGATGAGGGATTTGAGTTTGGACTTGATTTAATGATGCTCGAGGATGGGATAAAATCAATGAAGGCTTCATGAAACCTGAGTGTCAGCATCTTTAGCCAGTATGAGAACATGGTTCTTGCACTATCTCTTGATATTTACCTATGTGCCAGGGTGTGATAAAATAAAAAAATGTTGATCAGTGTGCGCCAACTCTTGGTAAAAGTAGTGGAGCTAGCCAAAAATACTACAAGCAATGAAATGTCAAAGAAAAGCTCTCATTCCACAAAGTCAATTATCAAAAGAGCTTCCACCAAAGGCGAGCGCTCCCAACCATTTCAAAGTCTCCACTTGGACCACCGCTATTAGGACCAGGAGTCGGGCTTGCACCAAAAAAGGGCTCTACATCGTAAATGCTACAAGTCTGGGTGTAGAAGGTACGATAGGTACTCAAAAAAGGCACACCCCGGTGTACTCCCAGGAAAACAAGAGCAGACGGCTCCAACTTCTCTTGACGGACGCACTGATCAACACCAAAAAAATGCGTTGCGTAATAAGGCACTTGAGAGGATCCTTGTTCCAATGAGAGGGAGAGAAGAAATGACACAATCCTATGCCCTCCATCAACTGGCCTGCCATCTACACTTTCAAGTCTGACAACTAAAGAGACGGTGGATTGGATGCAAGAAATGATTTATTCCCTAGTGTTGAGGATCGGGTCCTTAGGAGAGTCTCTTGGACGGGAACCTTGGGTGACGTTGTGACTCTACTCTTATAACTGCGGTCAACACTTAAAGTCATATCCTTACTTTATATGTATATAAAGAGAGTCTGATGATTAGGGAAATTGGGCACCTTTTTACTAGAGCTTGGTTTAGCTTAGAATTTTAGGATCTCTAAAACCGAGAGTTCTTGAACGGATCAAGTCTTGTATTCACATGCACAGTCAGGGGTTAACCCAACTTATTCATTCCTTATTTGCTCGAGGACTAGCAAAGTTTAAGTATAGGGGGGTGATGAATCCGCGATTCATCATCTTAATATCTTGATCTTAGCAAAATCCCCGAGTAAAATCTCATATACATGTCAATAAAATCAATAAATTAACAAAATAAATCTTGTAAATAAAACACACTAATTATTGTATATTAGATTGTACAAAATAAATAACACTAAAAAGCCGCAAAAATAAAGGAGTTTTATACATGTAAATAACCCAAAGCTTCATGTATTTTTAATAATTTCATTTCAACTCCTTTTTGACTAATTCTTTCTCTAACTTGTTCATAATAATGTACATAAAAATACAAAAATACAAAATAAATTATATCTCAAATAAATGCTCCTAGATCCCAATGGGAAAAAGCCGTAAAGACCAACTTCCAAGCTAAATTCCCGCTCCGTATGAACTCCAAATTCACCAAACTCACTTTTAAAGTTCAAGTTAGAAAATTATCTATCCAACGGAAGTGGTTTCATTAAAATCGGAGCTCGTTTGCAAAAGTTGGGTTTTGGGACCTAGATGTACATTGTATATTATGTATATATTCATTCTTTAGTCATTTTTTATTTTATCTTTCTTAATTACTAAAAAATAAAAAAAAAATCATTATGGTCTTGTATTTTGATTATACTATTTTATTGTATTTTCCTATTGTACATAGCTACTATTAAAAAGATAAAAAAATATAAAAAAAGAAAATCAAACAAAAAAATATACATGTTGTATATCTTCTTTTTGTAAATTTCCCACTCTTTTTCTTCTCTTTATTTTATTTTCTCTTTTTAGTAGCCTACTTTATTTCATTTCATTTTTTATTTATTTAATAACATTCTCTACAATAACTTCCCTTTCTCCAATAACCTCCAAGTCTTCTTTCAACCTCCATTCCACTCCATATTCTTCATATAACCTCCCATTCAACTCCACCAATAATCTAACTCCTCATTCAACACCACCACCTCTCTAACTCCCATTATTCATCTCTTTATAATCATCTCCACATTCACATTTTTTCCCCATCCACCATTCTTATAGAATAAGGAGAGAGCTTGGAGTGTTTTGTTGGTGACAGCTGCGAAGCATCGTCCTCAAGCGACGACCTCCTTCAGGTGAGATCCGCGGAGCTCCGTTTCGCGTCACGAGTTCCCCGTCGAGCTCGCTAAGCTTCTCCGATTTTCTTTCGCCAATCGGATCGAGGCGACGACAGGAGTCCAGCGTAGCTGCTCCGCCAAACCGGCGAACACCAGGTAAGTTATTTCTTCTCATTTCTCTACTTATTTTATTCTTATCTCATATTTTGTTTATTTAGTCTATCACAATCGTTTTTTTTATTCACCATATCATTACCACCACCAATTTGTCCTCTTCCCATGTTGTATATATCCATATTTGTTTCTTTTTTTTAACAAAAATTATTAAAAAAAATTAAAAAAATTAAAACAAAAGAAAAAGTCCTTATTTATTACAACAGAAAAAAAAATCTAAAAAAAAAATTAAAAAAAAAACAAAAAAATCATCCGCAGTAGCTCACAGCCGCCGCCCCCACATCCCCTTTTCTTCCCACCGCCGCCCGCCGGCGGCGCCACCGCCACCTCCGCCCAGCCACACAGTCGGCCACCGCCGCCAGCTGCTGCGCGTCGTCCCTCCGCGCAGCCGCCGCGCGCGACGCTTCCAGTGCAGCACCAAAATCCACCGCCAAGCGGCGCTTCTAGTGCCCCACCTTCAAGCGGCGCCGGCCGCCGCCCGTCCCTCTCCACGGCCACCTCCACCGCGCGCCCCCGCGCCGCCGACCTCTCAGTCACCTGCGGGTACGCGCCGCCCTCCTCGCGGCCGCGCTCTCGCCGCCGCCGCCGTCCACTACCATTTGGGTTCTCCCCTGCGTTCAACGAAGAAGGAAGAAGGAGGTTAATTTTTTTTTATTATTATTTTGTTGTACAAATTGCAAAAATTTCTTTCAATGTTTCTGTAATTACTAATTAGTCCCTGTGCATGTTTTCTTTTGTAATTTAAGTTTCTAGATTTGCAAAGACAACCCTGTGTTCACACTTTGATTTGGACATCATTATGGCATCCTTTTATTCAATGAAAAATGTTCTTATGTTGTGCAACTAATTTTCTACATTCTGAATGTTTATTTGTATTTTTGTGAGTTGTGGGTAATTATCTATAATTGTTTAACTGAAATATTGGATATTTTACCCAATTTGAGCACTTAAATTTATATCTAAGTCACGGTTACTTCAAAAATTCCATAAAAAATATATATGATGCCTTGAAAAGTGGTTAATTTACTGTACAAATTTCAACCAAAATGGAGATGTCTTGTGCCTGAAATATGTCATAGAGTGAATTTAGTATTTGATTTTTAGTTAAATCCACATACATGCTTTTCACGAAATTTCAAGTCTCCTGGATTGCTCATCTAAATATCGTTTTGTGATAATTTGCTCTCTGACTAATTTGATAACGTGGATTTAATAGGAATTAATTACTCATTTCCACTCTGTTTTCACTAAAAAATCCATAAAAAATTCATATTTTGTCAAAAAATTCCAAAAATATTACTGTAGCTTCCTTGCATCATGTTTTCATTCATGTATTTTTTTTATAATTTTTGCTTATCGTTTGTGTGATAAATTACGAAAATACCCATAAAAAGTGTGCATTTTTAGTTGTTGCATTTTAACCCCTAAAATTCCAAAAAAATGTGTTTTGTGTTCATCACTGGACTAGGATGCTAGAAAAAATAAAATTTGGCTGAATTGGATTAATTTAACATTAAAATTAATTTGGCTAAGTTGTATGCTCTCTTAGTGTATTAATTCCGCCGCATTTGCATTTGCTTTGGTTTTTGCATAAAAAAAATCTAAAAAAAATACCGTTTGGATATCTAGATCTTAAATTTGCAAATTAAACCCAAGTTGTTCCTTTGCCTCCCTGAGTTCGACCCCGGACTTGCCCGGGATATAAATTAAGCCGAGACACTCTTCACAGAGATCTTCTCTCGGTTCTGACTGAATCGCTAAGTACACATGCTACAACGAAGACGAATTAAACATCGTATTTAGCGACACGTCAGGGGATATCAACTCTTTATTCAGCAAGCTCTCTTTCAGCCCCCCACGAAACTCCTCTTCACCGGCCCAAGTGCACCTTGGACCACCCAGGACTCATGACCCTCTTGAGTTCTGGTTCCCTCATACCCAGGGTGGTTACTCTCAAACCAACCCTTTCCTCTCCTCCGAGCTTACCGAGGAAGACCATCACCTCGTTAAGAATCCCTTCCTTGATTTGTCCTCTGACACAGACCATGTTTCATACCCAGGACTAGAGGACAAGATGCCACCTAAGCAGCCACCACCAGATGAGGACTCATTGCGACAGATTCTTAACCGCCTCGCCACAGCCAAACAGCAAAATGTAGATCTCACAGCTAGAATGGGACAGATTATTGCAGCAGGAGGGATCGACCGAGCAATGGTTGATGCCTACAACCCAGCAGAGAACGAGATGCACAGTTGGTTGGCACCAACGGTTCCCCCAGAAGCATTCGAGTTCAAGCCCCACTTCCTTAGCCTGCTACCAAAGTTCAACTGAAATGCCCATGAAGAACCATATGCCTTCCTCCGAGACTTCGAGCTGGTTTGCAACAACCTTAGTCATCCTATGGTTGGGCATGATTACATTATAGTCTGAATGCCACCCCTTTCACCTTAGGAGATAATGCAGCATATTGGCTGAAGAACCCAGGGGTGATATGTACAACCTGGATGCAGTTCAAGGACTTATTCCTGAAGAAGTTCTACCCTCTCAGTAGAACTAATCAAATGAGAACCAAGATCTCTAGTTTCTCCCAGGGACCCAGTGAACCATTCCATGAAGCTTGGGATAGGTTCAATGACCTAATTCAGAAATGTCCCTGCCATGGCATTTCTAAGGCGATCTTAGTCCAGACCTTGTTCTGTGTCATGACCCCAAAGATGTAAGGGTTAGTCAGTGCCGCCTGTGGAGGAAGTTATCTGAACAAGAACAAGAACGCTGTAAGGAAGATACTAGAGCAGATGGCGGAAATAGGCAGGTCGCAGGCCACAAGGGCCTATCAGTTGTCTCCCTCAATTTTATCCAATGAGATAACTAGGAGGACTGTAGCGGATCTGACAGAGGACCTCATCCCCAGCATGGGGATGATAGCTGATAAGTTAACCATGGTCGAGTAGATACACAAGAGGGTCACTGACCTTGAGTCTCTCTCTCACGTCTACTGAAGCAAGTGGAGGAACTTACTGAGAAGGTAGCTAAAATGAAGCTACCTGCACCTTCTGCATCACCCGCACCTGTGCACAGAGTCCATCTTGTACAGGAGCAGGCACCGGGGCCTCAGAGTGGCTGGGTAGTGGATTATACTTACACCCAGTAGGACCAGCATGCACCCCCACAAGTGGAGACCAGATACGAGGAGCCTCCGCAGGTGTTCGAAATCAACGGGCTGTGGTACATCCGTGTCCCCGTCAGCATACAGTCGGGGATGGGGAATGGTTAGCCACACTGACCTTCCCCAGCTTAACAGGAAACCAGCTCCGTCCCCGCACCGTGCTTTGTTCAGTCCAGGACCAAACGAGGGTACCAGCCTTAGCAACACTAGCAGCAATAGCGCACATTCCACTCGGGCCAGCAGGGCCTGTCACCATCCCATCAGCAGTAGTAGTATCGGCATGGCCAGTAGGGCCAGTACAGAACCCCATCCGCAAGTCAGCATCAGCCAGCCCAGCCCACCGAATTGGAGTCTCTCACCTTGGCGATCCAGACCCTGTCTGATAGGCTCCAACAGATCCAGAATGACTATCTGGATATGAGAACCGATCTGAATCGTGTTTCTCATACCCAGGATCAACAAATAGCACCAAAGACCCCAATTCTCTCATAGGTTCAGGCCAACCAGAACAGCTTAACCCAAGGCCATAACCGACCTCGTGATCATGTATACTATTCAGATAATTCTTTATCTGAACATGAGATCCTTTTGTATGATAATGTGAATCATATGTCCCTCAGGAGCGGAAGGACCGTGACCATACTTGATCGGGCACGAGCACTGAAGGAAGGAGCCGCCATGTCTCTGCCTGAGGAGAACTTGGAGGAAGAAGAGGAGAAGTACCACCATCACCACCACCAGCAGGAGAAGAGGACTTCTGGGTCCTTGAAGCTACAAACTCGCACCAGCAGAGAGTCCGACGAAACTAACGAAGAGCCCTTACCTCTATCTGAGGAGGATCGTCTAGAAGTCGCGGAAGACGCATCACCAGTTTAGCCACAACATTTTTCTTTTAGTCAGAGTCAGAGTCTGAGTCTGTTTCAGAGTCCGAGTCTTGTATAGAACTCAGTTCCAGCTTTCAATGAAAACATTTTAGTTTCAGAACATGAGTTAGAGTCAATAATCCCTTCCCCTGAGCTCTTAAGGGTGGAAAGAAGAAAATGAAAAAAAATTCAAAAAGATGACCCTGAGATGGCAGAATTTTGCAACAAATACATCAAGGTCACGATCCCCTTTGACAAGTACGTGGAAATGACTCCTGTATTTCAGAAGTACCATAAGGTGCGATGCACACCTACTAGGGTTAATAGGAAGACCAAAAGCCGTGTTGAGAAACACGTTCTGTCAGTAGCCACGACTTGTGCAATAAAGAACTCGTTTCCAAGGAAACGAAGAGACATGGGTGCGCATTATATTGTGAGTCATGTCGATGACATTGCGTTTGCACGCACTCTCCTAGACAATAGTTCCTCAATTAACTTAATGCCTACAGCTCTCTATGAGCGGCTTAATGTCGACCCTCTTAGGAAATCTAGAGCCCTCCTACAGTTTGCTGATAAATCAACCAAGAGGTCCCAAGGAGAATTGAGGAATGTTGTAATCAAAGTCGAGGGTCAAGAATATAAGGTGGACTTCACTGTCCTAGATATGGAAACCTCTCGTAATTGGAGAGACTCCCAGACCATCTTAGGCAGGCCCTTCCTCAGGACAGCGGGGCATTGTTTGATTATTAGATCGGGAAGATCTAGTTCCAAACTCCAGGCAGAGATGAGGAATTCGAGATGAAGCAAACCATATGGCAGAGATCGGATTCTGAATCCAGCAATGAATACTCTTCAACCGAAGCAGACTGCGATCATGTAGACACAATTGGGCCATGGAGACAGAACCCAGCCAGTACAGATGAGTCTCTCCCCTCCGGAGATGATCCCGTGCATGAGTCAGTTTGCAAGGTCATCTGAGATGATTACAACTCAGAACGTGCATCGCCCTACATCTTCGATGACTTAGAGGCCCAGCTGGGCCTGTCAGTCCTTCCCCCTTTAGGACTATCGGAAAATGAGGATGACGAGTCGGACGCGGATTTTGCCGATTGCATGGAGACCTTTGACGATCTGACTCCAGAGCCGAATAACTTGGTGGCAACAATTACAGAGAATGATCCAGCCACTTCCAACACCGAGCCAAATTCGATTGAGCCAGATTTCCTAGACGATCACACCTTACCTGAGCTCAAACCTTTACCCACAACACTGAAATATGCCTTCCTTGCGGGTCAAGAGAAGAAATATCCGATCATCATCAGTTCACGATTGACCGAGGAGAAGGAATCTCGCTTGCTAGAGATCCTGGAGAAAAACCGCAAGATGATAGGCTGGAGAATTTCCGATCCTGGATAAATGGTCGGCTAATTACTAGAAATCTTCATGGACGACTTCTCGGTCCACGGCGATTCCTTCGATTCTTGTCTTAGGAATCTTGAACGAGCCTTCAAACGTTGTTGTGAGATTAATCTAGTGCTCTTCTGGGAGAAAAGTTACTTCATGGTGACGAAGGGCATTTTGTTGGGGCACATCATCTCCAAGAGAGGAATGGAGCTTGACCCTGCCTAGGTGGATGTGATTAGATGACTCCATCCACCAACCAACATTAAGCAGTTGCGGTCGTTCCTCGGGCATGTCGGATTCTATAGGAGATTCATCAATGAATTTTCTAAGATTGGCCGACCGCTAACTAAACTTTTAGGCAAAGACATGGAGTTTGTTGTTGATCACAAATGTCTTGAGGCCTTTAAGCTATTACGAGGAATGATCATGGACGCCCCGATCCTACAAGCCCCAGATTGGTCTCTACCTTTTGAGATCATGACGGACACATCCGACTTTGCTGTTGGGGTTGTGTTAGGACAAAGGAGGGATGCCGTCCCGTTTGCAATTCACTATGCAAGCAAAGTACTTGATACATCTCAGCGTAACTATACAGTTACAGAAAAGGAGATGCTTGCGGTAGTGTTTGCCTTGGACAAGTTCAGATCTCATTTAATGGATACAAGGTAATCATGTTCACTGACCACACGTCGCTACAATACTTGATGGAGAAGAAGGACGTGAAGGCGCGTCTTCTTCGGTGGATTTTTCTTATCCAGGAGTTTGATTTGGACATCCGTGATAAATCTGGAAAGAAGAATGTAGTAGCCGATCATCTCTCTCATCTCTAAAATATCAATACTTCCGAGGATTCACCAACTCGAGACTCCTTCCCTGACGAGTCGATTTTTGTTGTCGACTCACTCCCATGGTATGCCAACATCGTGAACTATCTTGTCTCCAAGAAGGTTCCCGAGGGTTGGCCAAAGAGCCACATCGACCGATTGAAGTCAGATGCTAGACACTACCAATGGGAGTATCCGATCCTTTTCTTTGAAGGGCTGGATTGTGTTTGGAGATGGTGTATTCCTCAGGAGGAATACCAGAGTGTCCTTTCTTTATGCCACAACATGGAAGTTCTTTGGCCGACTCTGTTTCACGATGCTATTACCTCAACATGGAAGGAGGAATACCAATGGGGTAGCCACTTTGTAAATCGGGAGGTGAAGAAACTTCTTAAGGACTACAACATCGAACATCATGTTGCTAGTCCTTACCACCCACAAACTAATGGTATGGCTGAGGTGTCGAATCGGGAGGTGGAGACTATTTTGCAAATACATGTCCGCCCAGACAAGAAGGACTGGTCTCAGATTTTGGATCAGGTCCGATGGGCGTATATGACAGCTTACAAGACACCGTTAGGAACCTCCCCATTCTGAATGGTATTCGGAAAGCCATGCCATCTGCCCGCAGAACTAGTGCACAAATCAGAATGGGCAATCAAGAAGGTCAATTGGAACATGCACCTTGGGTAGAAGTAGAGAGATATTGATTTGAGTGAGCTTGTGGAAGTCAGAAACCGCGCATATGACAACAGTTTGGTGTACAAGGACATGGTTAAGCATTGGCACGATAGATATATCAGACGAAAGACCTTTGTTCCTGGACAAAAGGTATGGTTGTTTAGTGCTAGGCTGATGATCTTCCAAGCCAAGTTGAAGTCCAAGTGGACATGCCCATTTGTCATCCGTACGGTGCATGATAGTGGATGTATGGAGATCTCCAATCTCGTAGATGACGCACCAACATTCCTAGTGAATGGACAACTGCTGAAGCACTTCGTCGAATTCAATGAGCAGTTAGTCCATGTTGAGGAGATTGTATTTATGCACGAGACATATCCAGAAGATACAACTCGAGCCACGCATGATACCTTGCAGCAGTAAGCTCTAGCCATCAGCAGCATCTTGAAAGATTCAGACTGACTCACTTGTATATACCATCATTCCATTACATTCTGACCTTTCTCCCCTGCAACTCTTGCAACTCATTATAGCTTCATTGATCACCATCTTGGACTATACTTAGGATGACCAGATCCTAAGTATATGGGGATGAGCCACTTGAGTCGAGTCTATGTACATCCTCCAGATCACATTGGTCTTCATACTCACTTCCATCCTATACTTAGGCTGACCTGAGCCTAAGTATAAGGGGGGACCGATGCCTATATTGTATATTCATCGACTTCTCTTCTTAACCTCGCCTGCCCCATTTTTTATCTTCTTCTAAACTTAGGCTGCCGGAGCCTAAGTATAGGGGGGCAGGACGACTTCTATACTTTTTGTTATTTTAGCTCTCCTACGCTTAGCACGAGCTATGTCTTTTTCCTTGATTTTCGTGCTCTGAGGACATAGCACACGCTAAGTATAGGGGGTATGTATATATTACATATATACTTTACCCATAACTCATACTTTCACGTATTGTCCCGTAGTTTTGTATATATTTTGCAATAATTACGGGCTGTGTAATTGGAATTTTTTTGTAAAAGACACTTGTATAATTTGTATAATATTGTTATAAACTATTTACATAGGAGGTATACCAAATAATTGAAAAAAAATGTGAAGAATTCAAAGGCTTATTATTTACTCTTGCATATCATCTCTACATCAGAAAAGTAAAGAAAAAAAAGAGTCTTGCATTTAATTCATCTACATAGCATGTGATCGGCATCTCATCTGCACATCTTGCTTATGCAAGGTGAAAAGCTAGTGGGTTCTGAACCAAGTTATGAGTAGATGTTGAGGAAGGACTTGATTTGACCTTAATCCACCTAATTTCAGAGGAACCTTATAGGAACTGGAGTTAAGATTTCTCAGGTCAAGTAACTTAATTCTTTGAGTCTGCAAGTCTATGTTCACATGTCATCTTAATCAGTCTAAGTAGAATATCTCGTGCACACATATGATTGTTATAGACAGTGACCTAACTTGGACAAGCACAATGCACGTAGCTCTTCATTGATGAGGTGGTGAGGAAGTAGAATCCTTTAGCTTGGAGTAGCACACGGGTGAAAACATCTATCCTCCTCTAGGGAGGGAAGTGCATCTCAACCTAGTCTGGTAGTGTTGACGTCTAAAGATGGGACGTTGTGGGTTGCAATAATGCTTCAAAAGAGGGATAGTCTACTGGCTCAAGAGGAAAAACTGCTGATGTACATGCTGCACCTTGTATATAGTTCAAAAAAAGAAAAAAAAGAAAGAGGAAAAAAATGCAAAAACTCCAAAAAAATCAAACAGGTCCAAGTGAAAATACAATACTTGTAGGAGTGTGTATATTAGCAAATAAATGCAGCTGGATTACTTGGCTACATTGGTCAGGCATTCCGGGATAGGTAGCTACACTGGCTACCGTCCATTCTTTTCTCTACCCCCTCCTCTTGAGCTGGTTGCACTTGAACTTAGAAGGGAATACCCCGCTCCTCGAGGAAAGAGTTACTGGATCGGGTTATTTGAGTTACCTTGTTAGAGGAGGCTGGTTCTGAGCCATTTCTGATGTGGAGAGATACATTTCACTTACACCGTACAAGTAAGAATCATAGTCATCAGAAATTTGCGTTTGAGGATTTGTTCTGACCTGACTATTAAGGAGTCTTGAATAGAAGACTTGTGGAACTTGAAGTCTGTCAGGTCTTAAGTTCAGATCTCAATAAGGTTCCGCCACGCAATTAATCCAAAGGTCGAGTCAAGCTCCATTTTCAAACTTTGTTCAAGATCTTGGTATGGAACCCAAAATCATTTCACCCTTGCATTTCATTTTAGTTGCTCAGGGACGGGCAAGGTTTAAGTATAGGGGGTTGATGAATCTGTGATTCATCATGCTTAAAGTTGAAAATAGAGCTTTGTCCCCCTATACTTAGCTTCATATTTCCCTTTATCTTGCATAAATAGCATTCATGCATCAATCCACAAAATATGCATTTTAGCATTCATCCTTGCATTTAGATAAGAAGCCAATTTATGGTGTAAAATCCTCTCTAAATTATCCTCCTATTCATTTGTATTTTATCCCCTCTAAAATAAAATAACACCTTCTTTATAGTGTGAACACCATTAGTTAATAATATAGGGAAGAAGGTCAAAGTTCTCTTTTATAAAATACCCAATAAAGCCCCAAACCCCCTGGACCTTAGAATGCCCATATCTCTCTCTTACAAACTCAGAATTAGGTCTACTCACCTATAGATGAATATACATTCAGAGACCTTCAAAATGAGACTAATTTCATTCAATTCGGAGCTCATAGGTAAAAGTTGGGTTTTTGGGCCTCCTTGTATACTATACATATGTATATTTGTATTCTTATATTTTTGTATCACATTTGACCTCATCTCCATTTTTTGTTAACATGAAACTTGTAGATCTCATCGAGATCTACAACCTTTATTTTGAGTTTTTCCAAATTTGGCCTTCTTCTCCCTCTAATCTTATTTTTCTCTTCATCCACTCACAGCTGGCCATGTGACGCCCTCTGATTGCGCCACGCGGCCCGCTCCCTTTAACCTATCTGCCCACACCCAGGACTGTTGGATCTGCATCTAGATCCAACTTCCAAGTGATCTCCACGTCTGCCTTAATTCACCACCATCTGATCTAGTCCCAGATCTCATCCAAGCCGTCCGCTAGTGCCTCTTTCCCCTCACGCCACGTGGCATCGCCTTACCCATCCAATTCACTCCAGATCCAACGGTTCAAACACTTCGCTCTCTCTTCCATCCGATCGATCTCCAGATGTAATCTAGATCGTCCGCTATCGCTACGACCATAGACCACCACGTGGCACTCTGAGTGCCATCCGATCTCGCTCTGAGAGTCTTGATCTACACCGTTCATCAACGCCTTCGCTCTCCACCATCCGATCGCAGATCAGATTTAATCTCGCCTGCCCCTTCGCACAGCATCCTCAGCATACCACGTGGTATGGTGCGAGCCCTTCGATGTCGCGCCCTCGATCAGATCTCAGGCTTCGATCCGTGCCTCCATCTGGACCGTTGGATCGCGAGATCCAATGATCGAGACGTCGTCGTCAACCTCCGTACGCCCAACACCCACGTTCTCTACCATGCGCAAGGGACCGCCCCGTTTCTATTTTTGGCTCCACGCTGACCACCTTCTCCGACCACTGACACCACCACGATGTCGCCCACTCATCCCTCATCCTCGCCAACCCCCTCGATCTCCATGAAAATCCTCAGAGTCGCTCCACGACATCCACGAACACCACCTCCTAGCCATCCCTGCCGTCACCCTCATCCTATAAATCAGCCACCTCTAGCCACTTTCACCCCGATCCGCCACCACGGAGAGTGACTCCGAACTCCCACCTGCAAATTGGTGACAACGATTTGACCCTAGGTCGAGCGACGACCGAGTAAACCTCCGGCGAGATCCACATCCAACCACCGTCGTGTTGCAGCTCCCCAAGGCGCTGCACGAGCTCAGGCCCCTCTACCGACCTTCGAGCGAAGACCTGGAAGTTCCCCGGAGCTTCTGACCCCAGGTAGACTCCTCCATCTCTCCCCCGATCTTCTTCTTCCTTTTCCTTCTCCATCTCCAATTTAATTCGCCCTCCACGAGCACCTTCTCGCTCCTCCGAACATCCTCCAAGCTCTGCAACGGAGCTCCGATCTTCGCGCTACCATTAGTCTCCTCCGACGAGGGACTTCACCTTCCACCGACGCCAGCTCTGCCACCGTGGCGGAGCTCGATCGCCTATCACCTTCACAGCTTCATAGGCCTCGCATTACACTCCATTCCACTCCACGGACACAACGCACGCTTTGGCTATCTTCTAACCCCCTTGCAGGTACTTCCATCTTGATTGGCTAGAGGCCCATTGGAGCTGCATTTGAGCTCCTCCGCCACTGCGCTCTAGAGCATCTCCTCCACTTCTGAGACCACCGGATGCTTTGCCAGCCTTCCACGCATCTTCCGAGCTACGCCAGAGCCTTCAGAGTCCTTCGCCGATGACAAGAGGATGAAGCGGAGCTAGGCCAGCCTCGACGGAGCCCAGCCCTCTCCGCCGCAGGAAGTGGAGGGCCGTTGGGGGACGACAGCCAGCAGCCGTTCGATCCTCATGATCGAACGGCCATGAGCCATCCACGTCACCTTGTTCTACAGCCGTTGGATCATCCTTGATCCTACGGACTTGATCACGCCACATCACCAACCGCCAGAGCATCCGAGGGTCATTGGATTCATCCTAATCCAGCGACGCTCGGTCGTCCACGTCGCCCTTTTCATTGAGCTTCAAGTACCTTTGGATCGATCTTGATCCAATGAGTCAAGATACGCCACGCGCTAGCCTTCCATCACCGTTGGATCATCTTTTATCCCACGGCCCGGATCCGTCCTCATCGCCTGATCCGAGCCTCTTCCCCGACCGCTAGGCTCGGTTCACCCGAAGCTTCTCCGAGCCAGATTTGAACCTCCAGAGCTGCCAGAGCCTTGCTCCGAGCCTCAAAAGTCCACCGAGTCTAGTACCCCCCACGTGATCCGCATGTGCATCTTGGGAAATTGCATAGAGGCCCCTGAAGGTTTCACATATTACATTCCAATCCCTGCCAGGCGACCCCACGTGAGGAGCACGTGTCCCATGGACAAATTGCATCCACCCCCTCTACATTATAGGTAATTTCATATTAGTCCCTGTCAGCACGTTTATTTCTAGCAATTTTAATTCTAGTAATTGCATTTATACCCATGTCTTTGCACGCATATTTAGGCAATCATATTAATTCATTTTTGAGTTTGAAAAATTGCATTGTGTAGTTTACATTGTCCTCTTCATTATGTGATAGGTGGCATATTTTTGTAATATCAATAGGATTTTCTATTATTTAATTGGTTCATTTTTGCTATATTTTGCTCATTTTTGCCTCTTAATTGATAGTAATTTCCTTGGGACTCCAAAAATACCCCAAAAATCATATTAGATCTATGATAATTAGATTTACCTTGCATAAAAATTGCATATCAATTGCACGCATCCTGAGGCCTAAATAATTCATTTGGTGAATTTCTTAATTAATTTTTAATAGGTTCATTTCACATCAAAATTAAGGTTTGATAATTTTCCTGGATTCCTCACCTTCAAATTTATCTAGGATAATTTTTATTCCCAAAAATCTTGTGATTTTATATTTATTAAAATTAATTTAGTTAAAATCACCAAGCATTAATTTTTAATTCACAGTAATTTTATTTAGTGTCAGAAAATTCCAAAAAAATAGTGTAGCATAATTTCATCCCATTTCATAATCTGGCCAAGTTCCGCAATTTTTGGACTTGATTTGATCATATTTCTGAATTAACTTGTAAGCTGGCTAGTTTTTGCATGTGTCTTGCATACAAAACTGAAAAAGACCAAAAAATATTCTTCCCTGAAAATAAAATCTTTGACTTTGCTAATAATTTACCTAAGGAGATAGCTCCCTCCCTGAGTTCGACCTTGGGATTTCCCATGTAAAAAAAGTTGTCTCTCGAGATTAACTTGTTTTAATTAAAAGTGGTTTTTGAACTGCTCTCATTATCCAACTGCAACGAACATTCTTAATTAATTTGAGCATTAATTTGATCGAATTAACTAGGATGGTGGGACGCTTTTCACTTTGTCAACTTTAAAAGTCCATTCCCTTAATCACTTTCAAAGCAAGTGATATACTTACCGCTATATCTCATGCAAGAAATGGGATCTCGTCTTTACCTTTGTCACATCCCAATAATATGGAAAACTTTAATTCCAAAACTAAGAAGAGGGAACACATTTCCTCCTTGCACGTCCAACTTGCATTTCCCAATTCTGTCTTTAACATCCGAGCCCACTACCTCTAAGGTGATGTTGACCCATCGTTAATTGAACCAACCGTCAACATGATTAGAACTCGCTATGCCAATCCAATATCACCTCAATAATATGAGGAATTGTTGTTGGGGACACTACGCATATGGCCTTACTTTTTAGAGAATCAAAGAGCCCGATCCAGATGATCTTGTATGCAGGGGCTGTCACTTCGGATGGGCATCTCCTACGTACAATCCCTGGCGACGAAACCCTTCGCCTTGACGGGAGACCATGGATGTCACTTATGTGATCCTCCATCTCATATTCAAATTTTAATTAATTAACATGAAGAGTATACATGTAATTAATTCTTCCAAGGGAAATACACATCTATTCATAATAGACTGTTTTAATTGGATGCAATTATTTTAATCTCATTAAATCCATTGTCAATCTGATTGAATCAACAAACTTGATTGTTACTTGAAAGAATGGTATTATCTCAAAGTACGTATTATTCGAATTTTAATAATTAGCAAAATGCAATGTAATCTCTCATGCATTATCCCATCCCTACCCACTGTCATGGTCAGTACCGACGGAGTGGGACAGACCGCATGCGGTGCAACCTGCTACCCCAACGCTCCCCGACTAGACACCATATCCACCTCAGGAAAGGATAATGCCAAATCGATCATTGTGTACTTGAGACGTTCATCATTTTTTAACTAGAATTATATCATATAGTAATAATCCAAATCATTTTGATTAAAAGGAAATTTTCTAGACAAATTCCCAAACCTATTTAAGTATCATGTTTGTTAAAAGTGTATCAAGTAACCAATTGGTGATCTAGATCATATCTAATCATTTATTGGTTGAAGCAATGCCATTTTAGGGAATAACTTGATAAAATATTTCCCAAATATTAATCCATAATTATTCAAGGGAACTAGCCATTAATTTCACAAGTTTTGTAAATGATAATCACAAAGTTTTTTGATAAAACATGCAATTTCCAGTAGTGACCCTCACTACCTAAAATTGGCATATCTCTTTAATTTTAAATCCAAAACATGCAAAATAAATTTCCAGAGTTTGATAATTTGATTTAGGATGGAAACTATATAAATTAGTATGCATTACCGGGCATTTCAATACAGTAATTAACCCTTCAATTACGTCATGATCTGCTACCCCCGAAACAATGAATATATGGTCATTAAAAAGATCATAACTAGAGTTATAGGATCCCAAATGACGCAAACTCAAATCCCATTGATTCCTTATTTAATGAGGAACATTATTCAAATGATAGTTTTTTGTTTACATATTTTAAATAGGGCCAAAATGTATATCAAAATAGGGCTGCAAAAAAATGAAAAGCGATAAAATTTTCATGAACCTTTACGAGCCCAAATCTTCCTAGGTTTGTGGATCGTATTCAAAACCTCCAAACTATAGCTCTGATACCACTTGAATGGTTGGGAATAATATTCAAGCGCATCATAGAGCGTTATGATCGTATCAAATATGATCAAGAGTGACTAGTCACACTAGTTGCTTTGTGCAACAGAATTTGAAAAATGTTAAATGATGAAACCACATGATGCAAGAATATTTCTTGGATCGTTTCATCTAACCACATCAAAGTTATAGGAATACCTCTTCGAGCGTGTTTGCGATCGAGCCTCTAAGGGAAGAGACTTCCTGTCTCAAGTTCGATCCGTTGGAGGAGACGCTTGCGAGCGTGTGGATGAATCACATGCTTCTCGCAATCCAAGTTGATGATCCAAGCAATAGATTTCCTGATGTCATTCCATGAGACCGAATGCCTTCTTCACGAGCGACACACATCAAAGAAGTTGGAGATCCAAGAGTCGTGGAAGTGGGAGCACCACGACAATGCGACGACGAAGACTAACTTCTCTCTATGAGAGTGGACGGCCACTCAAAGAGAGATGGGAGAGAGTATGCACAAGTATGAGAGAGAGAGAGAGATGATCACATGATTGTGTAACTTGCATGTGTAGCATGTTACTCGAAGAGCATGGGGTGCCTATTCTTATATAGGGTTATGGGAGTCGATGGATCCCAATCCATGGACAACACACAATCAATGAATGAGATTGATTTGTGTTTCTTTCAATGGCTAAGTTGTTGTTGTAAAAACACAACATCAAATGATTTAATTTAAATTAATTTACACTGATAAATCAACAAAAATAATTTGAATTCAAATCATTTTTGACTAGAGAAGAGATAATGAGGAGACTAACATTATCTCCTCAAGAAGAGGGTGACAGCCACTCTTCTCCACAAGGAGATCAGTAGCGATCCACTCTTCTTGATTGGACTTGGTCTCTCTCCACTATCTCTTTAATTTATAACAACACTTGTTGTAAATGTTTTTCACAAAAAATAATTCACAATTATCTTGTGAAAAATTTCAATCAAGCCATTGAAATTATGTGAATCTCATTCACAACCCAAAACTAAATTTAATTATATTTTCAATTAATCATTCCCTATGAATCCAATTCACATCAACAATTAATCAACAAATATAAATCACAAAAATACTCTCTCTCATATATTATAAATCATATTTATAATATACATGGATGATTGGATAATACTATCCATATTATTGACGAGTCGCTAAATACGATATTTAATTTGGTCACGTTGTAATACGTGTACTTAGTGATTCGGTCAGAACCGAGAGAAGATCTCCGTGATGAGTGTCTCGGCTTTAATTTATATCCCGGGCAAGTTCGGGGTCGAACTCGGGGAGGCAAAGGAACAACTTCGGTTTAATTTAAAAACTTGGATCTAGATTTCCAATGCATATTTTTTTGAGATTAAATTTGTTTTGTATTTTTGTATTTTTATATACATTTTTATAAACAAGTTAGAGAAAGAATTAGGCAAAAAGGATCTGAAATGAAATTATTAAAAATACATGAAGTTTTGGGCTATTTACATGTATAAAACTCCTTTATTTTTGCGGCTTTTTAGGTGTAATTTATTTTGTACAATCTAATATACTGTAATTAGTGAGTTTTATTTACAAGAGATATTTTGTTAGTTTATTGATTTTATGGACATTTATATGGGAATTTACTCATGGATTTTGCTAAGATCAAGATATTAAGATGATGAATCGTTGATTCATCACCCCCCTATACTTAAACTTTGCTAGTCCTCGAGCAAATAAAGAATGAATAAGTTGAGTTAACCCCTGACTGTGCATGTGAATACAAGACTTGATCCGTTCAAGAACTCTCGGTTTTAGAGATCCTAAAATTCTAAGCTGAACCAAGCTCTAGTCAAAAGGTATCCAATTTCCCTAATCATCAGACTCTCTTTGTATACATATAAAGTAGGGATATGACTTTAAGTGTTGACCGCAGTTATAAGAGTAGAATCACAACATCACCCAAGGTTCCAGTCTAAGAGACTCTCCTATGGACCCGATCCTCAACACTAGGGAATAAATCATTTCTTGCATCCAATTCACCGTCTCTTTAGTTGTCAGACTTGAAAGTGTAGATGGCAGGCCAGTTGATGGAGGGTATAGGATTGTGTCATTTCTTCTCTCCCTCTCATTGGAACAAAGATCCTCTCAAGTGCCTTATTACGCAACACATTTTTTTGGTGTTGATCAGTGCGTCCGTCAAGAGAAGTTGGAGCTGTCTGCTCTTGTTTTCATGTGAGTACATCGGGGTGTGCCTTTTTTGAGTACCTATCGTACCTTCTACACCCAGACTTGTAGCATTTACGATGCAGAGCCCTTTTTTGGTGCAAGCCCGACTCCTGGTCCTAATAGCGGTGGTCCAAGTGGCCACTTTGAAATGGTTTAAAGCGCTCGCCTTTGATGGAAGCTCTTTTGATAATTGACTTTGTGGAATGAGAGCTTTTCTTTGACATTTCATTGCTTTGTAGTATTTTTGGCTAGCTCCACTGCTTTTACCAAGAGTTGGCGCACACTGATCAACATTTTTTCTATTTTATCACACCCTGGCACATAGGTAAATGTCAAGAGATAGTATAAGAACCATGTTCTCATACTGGCTAAAGATGCTGACACTCAGGTTTCATGAAGCCTTCATTGATTTTATCCCATCCTCGAGCATCAATAAATCAAGTCCAAAGTCAAATCCCTCATCCCAGTTCCTCAAGTGAAATTTCAACTCATCTCATCATAACTGCAGTCGTGTATGTGAGGTGTTGATCATATTCTTAAGGTAGAGACTAAGCATGCAATATAGCACACAAATCTTTCAAATTAGGGAAATGTGAATAATTAAGTCCAAGTATCCTAATGACTAAGGCTGGTTAACTCAAAATCTCAAGAGCTCGTAAACCAAGTGTTCTTGATCATCACTAGTCTTGTGTGAAAGTGAATTGTGTCAGGGATTAAACCAACTTATTAGTTAGTTTTTTTTAGTTTTTTTATGAAAGAGGATTTTTTTGAAAAGTTTTTTTAAGCGAATAAGGAAAAAGAGTTTTTTTTAGGAAAAAGTTTTTTTTATTTTGTTGTTTTTTTTACCCACCCCATAATAATTGTATAATATATACAAAAATACATGAAAGTACGAGGTATGGGTAAAGTATATATGTAATATATACACGCCCCCCTATAATTAGCTTGTGCTATGTCCTCATGGCACTAGGTGACAAAAAGACACAGCTCGTACTAAGCGTAGGAAAGCTAAAATAATAAAAAGTATAGAAGTCGATCCGCCCCCCCTATACTTAGGCTCTGGACAGCCTAAGTTTAGAAGAGGAGCAAAAATGGGGCGGATGAGGTTAAGAGGAGAAATGATGAGCAAATACACATGGCGGGCATCGGTCCCCCCCATACTTAGGCTTTGGTCAGCCTAAGTATAGGACAAGAGTAAGTGTGACAACCGATGTGATCTCAAGAATATACAAAGAAGGGAGAATATGTACAAGAGTGATTGAATCTTCTAAGATGTTGAATCTTGATGCTGCATCTTCATGAAGAGTAATAAGATGTATCTGCTTTGTGCTCTCTCTGTATGAAGTTGATGACCTCGACTTGGACTAACTGCTCTTTGGAATCAACAAAATGCTTCAACAGTTGTCCATTCACCACATGAGATTGTGCACCATCTGTGAGATCAGCTATCTCTACACTTCCATTCTCGTGCACTTTCTTAACCACAAAGGGACCCGTCCATTTAGATTTGAGCTTCCCATGAAACATCTTCAACCTGGCATTGAACAACCATACCTTTTGTCCAGGGACAAAGTCTTTACACCTAATGTGCTGATCATGCCATCTCTTTACTTTATCCTTATAAATCAAACTGTTGTCATATGCCCTGTTTCGGATTTCCACGAGCTCGTTCATGTTCAAGTCTCAGCAAAGCTTTCCTAGGTGACAACTCCAATTAATCTTCTTAATTGCCCATTCGGATTTATGAATCAATTCTACGGGCAAATGGCATGGCTTGACATAGATCATTCTAAATGGTGAAGTACCCAATGGTGTCTTGTAGGTTGTCCTATATGTCCACAGAACTTGGCCCAAGAGCTGAGACCAATTCTTCCGATCGGGACGAACCAAATTCTGCAAAATACTCTTCACCTCTCTGTTCGAAACCTCTGCCATGCCGTTGGACTGTAGGTGGTAAGGACTAGTAACTCTATGCTCAAATCCATAGTCCTTAGCTAAAGATCTCATATCTCGATTCACAAAGTGGCTACCCCCATCAGATATCAAAACTTTTGACACCCCGAACCAAGCAATAATATGATCTCTCACAAACTTACAAACAGTTTTGCTATCTGCAGTTCTGGTTGGGATAGCCTCCACCCACCTAGATAAATAATCAACCGCCAACAAAATGTACTCATGTCCTTGGCTGTTGGGAAAGGGACCCATAAAATCTATACCCCATGCATCAAAAACATCACAAATAATCATCGGTTGCATGGGCATCTCATCTCTCTGTCCAACTGTCCCTCCCATCCTTTGACAAATCGGGCATGACCGTACAAAATCAATGGCATCTCTAAACAAGGTCGGCCAATACAATCCACATTGAAGTACTCTGTGAGCGGTTCTCTTTCCCGAATGGTGTCCTCCAGCCTCAAGTGAATGACAATATGTGAGGACACTCTCGTATTCCTCGTGAGGAATACACCTTCTCCAAACACAATCCGGTCCTTCACAGAAAAGGAAAGGATCGTCCCAGTGGTATCTCCTCGAATCCGACTTCAGTCGATCAATGCTGCTCTTAGTCCAACCATGGGGAACCTGCTTGGAGACAAGATAGTTCACCATGTTGGCATACCATGGGAGTGAGTCAATAACACAAATTGACTCATCTGGGAAGGTCTCTCTAATTCGCTCATGATCAGGAGAATCCTTAAGTTCAATCTGAGAAAGGTGATCAGCCACAACATTCTTCACTCCAGGTTTATCTTTTATCTCTAAATCAAATTCTTGATGGAGTAAAATCCACCTAAGAAGACGTGCCTTCGCGTCCTTCTTTTCCATTAAGTATCGAATAGCTATGTGATAAGTATAAATTGTCACCTTAGAGCCCAAAATATATGATCTGAACTTCTCGAGGGCCCATACTACTGCGAGCATTTCTTTTTCAGTCACTGTATAATTTTTCTGTGTAGGATCTAAAACTTTGCTCGCAAAGTGAATCGCAAATGGAGTCCCCTCTCGCCGTTGTCCTAACACAGCTCCTATAGCGAAATCTGAAGCGTCAGTCATGATCTCAAAGGGGAGAGACCGACCAAGAGTTTGTAGGATAGGCGAGGCACAAATCTTCCTCTTCAAGAGCTCAAAGGCCTCCAGACACCTGTGATCTACAACGAACTCTGTGTCTTTCCCTAAGAGCTCAGTCAGTGGGTGGGCGATCTTTGAAAAGTCCTGAATGAATCTCCTATAGAATCCAAAATGCCCTGAGAATGACCGCACTGACTTCACGTTGGTAGGTGGATCGAGTTTCTCGATCACCTCCACCTTGGCAGGGTCAACCTCCATTCCCCTTATGGAGATAACATGCCCCAACACGATACCCTCTGTCACCATAAAGTGACTCTTCTCCCAGGAGAGTACCAGATTCACCTCTCTACACCTCGTGAGGATTCGGTCCAAGTGTGCTAAACATGTATCAAAAGAATCACCATGGACCGAGAAGTCATCCAGGAACACTTCCAGGAAATCTCCCACCATCTCGGCAAATATGGCTATCATGCACCGCTGAAATGTGCCCGGGGCATTGCAGAGCCTGAATGGCATGCGCTTGAAAGCATAAGTACCGAATGGACATGTGAATGTGGTCTTTTCCTGGTCCTCAGGAGCTATGGCCACCTGGTTGTAGCCTGAGTACCCGTCAAGAAAACAGAAGAACTCTTTCCCTGCAAGTCTTTCCAAGATCTGATCAATAAAAGGCAAGGGAAAGTGATCTTTCTTGGTCGCAGCATTCAGGCGCCTGTAGTCGACACAGACGTGCCACGACGTGGGTACTCATGTCACGATCTCTACCCCCTCATCGTTGGTGACCATTTGAATTCCCGACTTCTTCGAGACAACATGAGGTGGGGCCACCCACTTGGAGTTAGAAATAGGGTATATGAACCCTTCCTTGCACCATTTCTCAATTTCTTTCTTCACTTCTTCCCGTAGATTGGGGTTAAGTCTTCTCTGGAATTCACGGGAAGGTCTCACATTATCCTCAGTGAAAATGTGGTGCGAACAGAGAGCAGGGTTGATGCCTACGAGATCCGAAACTGTCCAGCCTATTGCTTTGCGGTTCCTCTCTAACACCTCTAACAACCTAGACTCATGTTCTAAAGTCAAGTCTGATCTAATGATAACAGGATATCTCTCTTTGGGTCCCGCAAGAAAGGCAACTTGAGTGTAGGAGGTAGTGATTTTAGTTCTGGCAATGTGGTATCATCAAGTAGATCTGGCTGAACTGAATTTGAATATGGTTCCGTGCTGCATGAAGGTGGGCTAAGCTGAGTAGTACTCGCCACTAAATCAAAAGTATCGGGAGTCGGATCGTCAAAAATATCCAAACAATCGGTAAAAGCCACGCCCGACTCGTCATCTATGTCCCATGATTGTTCCGAAGAGGATGGAACTGACAGATCCGGATGGATCTCTAAGTCATCAGGAGAATAGGTTGATGCATCTCTAGCAAGATCAGACAACACCTGGCAAACTGCATCATGCACTATATCCTCTCCAGATGAAAGGGTCTGTCTCTGTCCTAAAGGAATCTATCCCCAAATCCTAACTGTGCTAATCATACTGCAATTTTCCTCTGAAGATGAGTACTCTGTGCTACTCTCTGAATCAGGTCGCTGACACTTGGTTTGCTTCATCTCAAGGTTCACCTCTCTGCCTGGAGAACGGAACTTCATCATTGCCGTACCATAATCAAAACCTGCGCCTGCGGTCCTAAGGAAGGGTCGCCCGAGAATGATCTGAGATTCTCTCCAATGATTGGGGGTCTCCATGTCCAAGACTGTGAAGTCCACCTGATAGTTCTGCCCCTCAATCGAGATAATGACGTTCTTCACTTCTCCCTTAGGTCTCTCCATTGAACGATCTGCGAATTGGAGTAAAGCTCTAGATTTGCAAAGTGGTCCCAACTCCAATTTCTGATATAAGGCTAAGGGAAGTAAGTTGATCGAAGAACCATTATCTAAGAGTGTGCGTGCAAACGCAATGTCGTCAATACGACTCTCCACATAGTGAGCACCCATGTCTCTCTTTTTCTTTGGCAAAGTCTGATTCTTGAGACAATAGGTTGTGGCTACTGATAAGACATGTGTCTTTATATTTCGATTATCTTTCTTCCTGCTAACCCTTCTAGGTGTGCATCTCACCTTAAGGTATTTTTGGAAGGCAGGATGGTTAGCCACATAAATGGCACCTTAACTGTGATGTTTTCTTTACAAAACCGTGCCATATCGGGGTCATCTTTCTGAATCTTTTTGATGTGCTTTTCTGCCGTAAGAGCACGGGGGAAAGGGATTGAAGATAGGGAAATAGAGGATGAAGAATCTGAATCATGAACTGAAAGATCGTTCTTTGCATTAATGGAAACAGAGTTCTTCATACAAGAATCTTTTTGATGCAACATGGACTGTGGAATAGAAGCTGGAGTGGTATCCGCCACAACCAGAGATGCATGGTCCTCCGTAGATTCAGAAGAATATCCATGCTGACGATGTGGTATACGTGCTCTCCTCCTCCTCTCGGCTCCCTGAGTAGAAATCCTCGAATGGTGCTGATGGGGCTCTGAAATATGATGCCTCTCCTCCTCGTCCTCTGAAGACTCATCAGGTAGAGCTCCAAAGATGCCCCTCCTCGTGTCCCTCGCCCGGTCAGGTACGACCACGGTCCTTCCGCTTCTGAGTGACATGTGGTTAGCCTTGTCATACGAAAGAATCTCATGTTCAGATTTAGGAGATGCTGAATAGTATACCTGACCAAAGTGCTGTTGAGAACTAGAACGGTTCAGGCTATTGGGGTTAGCCTGAACTTGAGTTGGGATCGAGGTAGAGGGCGCAGTCTGCTCGTCTCGCCATCTGGACAGGCAGTTGACATCCACCCGTAAGTCCTGAACCTCGTTCCTGTAGGAACGTAGATCGTCGAGTATCTGCTGCTGAATATCCACGGGACTAGACGATGAAGGAAGTGGATAAGATTGGGAAGAAAAATGGGAAGACTGGCCCTGCTGGCCAATGTACTGCCTCTGTTGCTGCTGCTGCTGGGGTTGCGGGCCCTGTTGGCCCGTATGGTAATGGCCCAATCAGCCATACTGCTGGTATTGCTGCCTCTACTGCTGGGGTGGATGGAATCCAGGGCTCTGCTATGACGGAGGTGGTGCATAGGTGAATGCGGTGTTGTGAAAAGTCGGGGGACGCTGATAGGTCTGTCGGTCTCCCGTACTTCCCTGCCTGGCAGGGTCCTGAGTATACCATATCCCATTCACCTCCCAAACTGGTGGAGGCTCCTCCTGGACTATCTGTGCTACTGGAGGTGGTTGCTGGAAAGAGTGGGTGTAGGATTGGTCCTGCTCCCACGGCTGGGGTTTCCCTGACACCAACTGCTCCTGAACATGGTGAACTCGGTATACGGGAGCAGAGGGTGCAGTCACAACGGGTATCCTTATCTTAGATACCTTCTCAGTCAACTCCTCCATCTGTTTTGGAAGTTTGGAGACGCTCCGGTCTAACTCATCAATCCTCCTGTCGATGTTTGGTCGACTACAGTAAGCTTGTCAGCAAGAAGTCCCATGCTAGGGATCACGTATTGAGAGAGATCGACTACAGCTGATTTTCCCCCTCCAAATGAGAGTGAACTGGGGGAAGGTGTATAGGCCCTGCTGGCCATCTGTGAGCGGCTAGTTTCAGCCATCTGCTCGAATACCCTCCAGACGGTATCCGCTCCTCGTGATGTATAGTTGCCTCCACAGGCAGCGCTCACTAAACCCTGCATCTCAGGGTTGAGACCAGTGAAGAAAGATTGGACCAAGATGTTGTCATCTAATCCATGACATGGACACTTTTGTAGGATGTCCTTGAATCTTTCCCAAGCATCACAGAAGGCTTCATGGGGTAACTGGGAAAAACTCGTAATTCGCGTCCTCATCATGTTAGTTCTACTCAAAGGGTAGAACTTCTTTAGGAATAGATCCTTGAACTGGGCATAAGTGGTGATGATGATTCCAAGATTCTTTACCCAGTAATCGGCTTTTCCACCCAAGGCAAATGGAAGGGCTTTGAGCCTAATATAATCCTGGCTAACATTATTATGTTTGAGGTTAGCACAGATGAGGTCAAAGTCCCTTAGGAATGCATATGGCTCCTCAGAAGCATTCCCATCAAAATGTGGCAGCAAGTTCAGAAAACGCGGCTTCAATTCAAAGTCAACAGTGGGTTCTGCCGGACTCAAGTAGTTATGAATTTGATATTGTCCAGGGTTATATGCCGCATCCATTGGTAGTTGGACCCCAACATTTAACTGTCCCAACTGAGCTCTCAGTAATGCTTGTTGCTGCTCAGATGCAGCTAATCGGGCTAGTATACTTCTCATCGGGTCTTCATGGTTCTCTTCTTCCTCTTCTTTCTTCTTTGGCATTTTACTCGAATCTTCTTTATGTCCTCAATCAGCAATGTTTTCTTGATTAGAAGAGGATTTATGAATCATGATATTCTCACCAAGGCGATGGTCTTCCTCGGTGAGGTGGGAAGAGAGAAATGGAATGGTTTGAGAGTAACCATCTCGAGAGTGAGTGATCCTGGACTCAAGAGGGTCATGAGTCCAGGTTGGTCCAAGTTGCGCTTGGACCTTTGAAGACGTACTTTTTGAAGGGTTCAACGAGAGATTCGCAAAGTCCGAATAAATATCCCCCCAACCAGTCATCTTCGATGTCAAAAGAACCGATTAGATCATGATAGTCAATGAGGCACTAGTTTTACGGTGCACATAAATGTGCGGAGTGAACTCACACAATACAAACACAATTCAAACCCCCAATTTCACCAACTCAACACATGATGGCCGTAAGAGTTCGGCCGATTTATCTGGTCAATTTTAGTTGGTGAGAATACAATCTTGGAAAGATTAACGAGCTGTTAGGTGCCCGTATTTTCCTACAGACTGGCCCGGTTCTTACGACTAGTTTGACCTACTTTCAACCAGTATAGGAGTAAGTACGGACCGTATAAATACGGCTACCCGTTCCTTGAGAACTAAGGCATCCTCTAAACCTCCCACTCTGCTAAGGAATTCCGGACCGTTTACCGGCTATCCGTATTCCTCACTGAAAAGTAGCTAATCGCCTGAAAAGAAAGAACCAATAGTAAGTAAGAAATCCAGACTTGGCTCTATCCTAGGGTCGTCTCTCTCTCACTTGCAATTAAAACAAACAATGAGGGCTTTATGCACCCGAGAACAAGGGTTCTTTTTATTCCAATTAATTAGATCGACCTGCTCAATTCAGTCCCAATTTTAGAGTTAGGTTATTACTTGAAATTTATGTGAACACACAAACGCGTCTACCGTTCAGTCCCAATTTCCTTTTGACCTTAAGTTGTAAAACAAGAGGGGAATCGGAAATCAGAATGCAAACGAGAAACTATGATGCATGCTCAGAAGGAGGTATACTTACAGTGAATCGCAGCACTCTTCATGCGTTATGCAGAACATAATTTGTAAATATTACACTAAATGCATGCAGATCGAGAAAACCACACCTAAACAGTATACTATTAGCGGGGAAGAATTGATTGAATTTGAGCTAAATAGTACGTGTCTATGTGCATCTCATTATGAATCTTATAAGATAAGTGAATCTTCTAAGATAAGTGTGGCCTAAGTTACGATGGGCACAAACAAATTTGAATCTATACTACCGTGTGCCTAATCCTTAAGTTCGCCACTCAAGTCGAGCCCCACCCTCACCGGAGAGTGAAACAGGCTCGACACTCCACAAATAATGTCTGTCTTTTTTACACGCGCGGGCTCTCAAACAAGAGCCGCTATAAATGAGCAACTACCTAAATAATTACAACAATTATTACAAAGAGTTCTCTCAAAAAATAAATAGTTCTCCTCGCACTTCAGCAGTCAACGCGCGTCGCGACCGTCGACCTCCGATGCACTCCAAGTCCACCGGGCCATCGCAAGGAAAATAAGATTTATGTTAGAGAGATAAACAACAAGATATATACAAAAAATATAATAAGAAATAATTGAAAAAAAAATGGAAAAAATACAAGTGGCTCGGGGGTCAGACTACCCGAGTAAATGAAAATCTAAATCTAAATTTTTAAACCAATCCCTAAGTTGTTTGCCTCCCCGGCAACGGTGCCATCTGACGAGTCGCTAAATAGATATTTAATTTGGTCACGTTGTAATACGTGTACTTAGCGATTCGGTCAAAACCAAGAGAAGATCTCCGTGAAGAGTGTCTCAGCTTTAATTTATATCCCGGGCAAGTCCGGGGTCGAACTCGGGGAGGCAAAGGAACAACTTCGGTTTAATTTAAAAACTTAGATCTAGATTTCCAATGCGTATTTTTTTGAGATTAAATTTGTTTTGGATTTTTGTATTTTTATATACATTTTTATAAACAAGTTAGAGAAATAATTAGGCAAAAAGGAGTTGAAATGAAATTATTAAAAATACATGAAGTTTTGGGCTATTTACATGTATAAAACTCCTTTATTTTTGCGGCTTTTTATGTATAATTTAATTTGTACAATCTAATATATAGTAATTAGTGAGTTTTATATACAAGAGATATTTTGTTAGTTTATTGATTTTATGGACATTTATATGGGAATTTACTCATGGATTTTGCTAAGATCAAGATATTAAGATGATGAATCGTGGATTCATCAATTATCTATATCCATAATAAATAAATCACAATTACTTACTATGGATAATCATTCTCATACATTCAGATAATTTGAATCAAATTCACCTAATTCATGATAATTATATCACATTTAATTATCCATTTCTCAATGCTTAGATATAATTCAACTTTGGAATTATTCTTGAACTCTTTTAAGAATAATGCGCTCTCTATACAGATACTTGGAGATGAGGATATGGTGATTGCATTGTACCACATATAATGAATTGGATATTGAGATCACATCTCAAATCCATAACTCATAGACCTCCCATAGATTCTTGATTTATTCAAGACCATAAATCTAACTTCTCTTTGCATCTGAATCTCATTAGATAAGTATCCAACAATTGGACCAAGATTAGATTACTTCTCTTTGAGAGGAGTCATTAAAATCCACACCTATTTCATCACTCCGTTGGAATTGAAGCGCCATCATTATAAAATCATTTAAGATCACATCACCCTCAAGTATTTCTAATACCGGTACATCCTGCATACTTGAAGACCTATGATAAATCTGACGATATAGATCAAATTACACTGTCATATTCAGGGTTTGATCATCAACTTTCTCATTCCTAGTCATTGGGATTTGGTATCGATCATATGATTTTCGAAAGCACATATCATACCTTCAAATTCTTTTCATGCTTCTGAAGCACGCCGACCATGCATGGAATTTGGTCCCAATACCTCAAGAGTGAGCTCATGTCTACCGATTCATAATTAAAGCTATATGATCCCTTTAAGAGATCGTATTACTCATATGCCCTTGCATGCACACTAGTGCGTTTGTGTATAGACCTGCTAGGTCATCAACCAATTGGTCTGCCAAATGTACATACTCAGAAATATAGTAACACATCTATCTCTGGTCAGATGATGTGTGCCTATATCACGATAGTATACGATATAGGACTTTGGTTATCTCGATCTCGTTAAGTCAACTCCTTGACCTAACTAATCTGACAACTCCAAATCTCTATTCTTATTCAAAGGACCTGCATAAGAGGTCTGTAAAATAGTAATGTGAGAAAGGATTGCCATCTCCTACTAAGGCTGGAGATCGTCTCTTAATAATCATGTGACAGTGGTTGGTGAGTCCTCAATCTAACTCCTTTGATATTCTTCCAAACACCAGCCTCTATGGTTCTATTACTTAATCAACAACTGTACGATCTTAATATGTTATATAACCCTAATTGTACGGGGGGCCTTATAGTACATTCATTCATTTAATCTCTGAAAGGGAGTGAAAAACAATTAGTAACTTTTATTAATAAAATAATTATTACAATAACATTTATTGTAAGAATGGTTCGCCTCGGGCTTACATGGCTAGCAGAAACATGTTTGACACACCACAAAAAATCCAGTTCGATTACATACACAAGATTCCAAATGGAATCCGCTGGAAATGTGCAGTTAAAATAAATGCAGGAAAAATTAAATTTTAAAGACTTCACACTCTCTCACGAGTCATTTGATCTGAAATTTATGTGTCCATTCAGTCAGCTTATCTCCAAAAAAATCAACCTCCGAGGCTCCTGACATGCTCAGCTACCTAAACGGTCGCTCCGTCACGTCAGGTTCTTCGCACAAAAATAAAGATGGTGGTCAAAGAGATAGACACAAAATAAAGCAAAAAATGCTGGAAAAAACATATAAATATTCAATAGAAACTGGGGTAAGATTACCCAGGGTGGAAAACCTAAAAACTTGATTTTCTAAAAATTAACCTAAGTTGTGACTCCCTAGCAACGACGCCATTTGATTAACTCGAAATACCCTTAGTTAATTGTGCACAATTAACACTTGAATTTTCATTGCAGGAAAGCAATTTATGATTGATTAAAATGACCCCTAATTTAAATATTTGTCAATTAAAGAGAACCTCAATATATATTTTTTAAATTGGGAAGTCCAAGGTCGAACTCAGGGAGGCAACTGTCTCCTTAGGTTGATTTATAGTCAAACTTGAGATTATGTTTTCGAAGAAGTATTTTTTGGTATTTTAAAAGCGATAAATAAGTTAAATGCAAATTTAGTGAAGTTTAGGGATGAAAAAGTAATTTTCATTCAAAAAATTTTTAAAAAATAAGAAACTTATCCAGAATGTGAAATATGATGAAATTAGGCTACTTTATTTTTTTGAAAATTTTGGATGCATTATAAATTAATTATGATAAAATGAATGTAGATAGTGAGATTTCAATAATTAATTATAATAAATATTAAATCTACTTATTTTCAGGAGATAAAATTATCCAAGATATATCAACAGGTAATATATCTCAGAAAAATCCTAATCCCTAGAAATGTTGAATTTAATACCTATAATAAATTTATTAGTGAAATATACAAAATGAATTTTATAGAGTAAAATATGCATGCAAAGGCAATTTTTTTTGGGCACAATGTAAATAACAATTAGTTATATTATCACCAAATTTTGGCAATTTTTAGTGCAATGGTTAATTAAATATGAATTTCTGAGTGGCAATTTTGTAAAATATGCAATTTTTTTGCAAGAATAATAATTAATAATTAACCACAAATAATAAAAATATAGTGAGCAGACTACAACGTAGAGAAATAATTATAGAGCAATATGCAATTTTTAGAATAGTAAAATGATGCAATGAATAGACTCAAAATAAAATGACAAGTTAGGGTCCTATTTATAGTTATTACAATAAGTAGAATGAAGAAATAAATGTCAAGTAGAATGAAGAAATAAATGTAGAGAAGGGACTGAATTGTAATTACCTAAAACCTGAGGGGGATAATGCAAAATTCCCAAGGGGCACGTGTGCAACACGTGCCGTTGGAGGCAGGGGAGCTTTTGGTAAGTGCAGATTCTTCCAAGAGGCTCGATACAATTAATCAGCCGAGCATGTGCCGCGTGCATGCTTCCTTGAGCGGTAGCGGAACTAGGCAAGATATTTCCAGGAGATCAAGGTGTTCAAATGTAAATAACCAATAGAAGAGGATGTTGAACACATGAGAGGTTTTTGGGTGTCCTACTTCATTGGATCTGAAGAGAGGCGCAGGGGCGGCGAAGTCTCCGTTTGCCTGAGATGCAGAGGTGGTGCAAAGGGAAGGCTGATGGCAATGGAGGCAAAGCGTACTACTGTAGAGCATCGAGGCGGTGGTGAGCTCTGAGGTTGTAGATGGAATCTATGGCGAGGGAGGGCTTCTCGACGAGACACGAAGACGACTGAGTAGCTATGAGCGACACACGCCCGGTGAAGGCGCTCTCTACTGGTGTCGATGGCAAGCAGACTAGTGTGGCTACTGGAGCACGGGTGTGTGGCAGTGATGATGGTACAATAGCCAATTTGCCCTTGGCCAAGGGCGGAGTGGCCATGCTGGTGGCGATGATGCGATGCAGATGGAAGTGAAGATGGGTGGCGGTAGCTATCATAGATGGAGATAGGAGGTGATATGGAGTTTGATTGGTATGAAGGGGATGTAGAGAAGAGGAAGATGAAATGAGGGAGTAGAGGGAGGAGAAGAAATGAATAAGAAGGGAGAAAGGTCGATTATATGATGGTAGATTCGCCTGGGAACGAGGGAATCGAGAGCTCGAAGGAGCTCTTCTCCCGAAGTTACTGCCTCGAAGTGCTCCGACGAAGCAAGCTCTGAAGCTTGAACAACAATCTCGTGTAGTTGTTGTCACGAGAAGATTGAAGACCTTCTCGGATCATGCCATTGTTTGAGAAGTTAAGCCGTCATCGCCTGAAGAGAAGGCTCTCGCAGTGTCATCAACAGATAGTCCAAGCTAGTGTCCTAAATCTGGTTAATGGAAGATGATCTGCTCAAGTCGTTGGGGATTGATTTTATAGGATGAGAGTTAGGATGGCGAGAAGCGTAAAGGCAAGAAGAGATAGGATAAGGAAGTAGTTCGACCGCGATGGGAGTTGTGGAGCATAAGGAAGGCTGTGGATAGTGGACACTCGGTTGCAGGAGATTGGTCAACGTCGGAGGACGCAAAGAGGTTGGCGGAAGGCACGGGCTATGCAGATGCGACGCAAGAGGTTGCGCAGAGGAAGGCTAGTGGGTTGACTGGGATAAAGGAGACCTCACATGACACACACGTGAGGGGGAAGGAAGGGGGAGGAAAGAGAAGGAGAGGCACGTGCTCAGCACATATGGGGGGTGGGGGCATGTGAACAACACATGCATTAGTTTTTTTTAAATTGTTTTTTATAAAACAAAATAAAAATACGATCAAAGATGAGCAACACATGGCAGCTCCAAGAGCTGCCATGCGTCAGCTCCAAAAAAATCGAAAAAAAATAAAAAATAAAAAAGAAATAGCAAACTATCTTGGATCGAAAAGTCTTCTTTACGAAAGTTGCTTTTCTCGATGAGATCTACAACTTTTATGCAAGGACTAAAAGCAAAAGAGGTCATTTGCATGAAATGATATTTTTGGAGTACTCCCTGTACATAAAATACCTTGAATTTTGAGTTTTATAATTTTTTTATCATTTCTAAATAAGATAAAATTCGAGATTGATAAAATAGAGGACACATATTTACACATTAATATATTTTTTTGGATTTTTAATATATAAGAAAATTGGAAAATAAAATAAAGTGATAAAGGGAGATATTTGTACACACTCACAAGGGACACTCAGGCTCGAACAATTTCTTTGGTTTTAGTCTTATTTTGGATTTTTATTTTTTATGAATTTTAATAAAACTTTCATCAAAGTATATAAATGAAAAAGAAATAAAAGAAAAAGGATTACGTATGTACATAAAATATCAGGTCAAAAACAGCTAAAACACACAATGTGGAAAAGAGGCCCAAAAACCCGATTTTCACATATGAGATCTGATTTTTATGAAATTGGTCTAGTTGTCGATGGTCTTTGAATGTATTTACTTTGAAAGTTAGTAGACCAATATCGGACACTGTATGAGGAAGATATGCACATTTTAGTCTGTCAATTTTGAAACTATGGTATTGTCTCACATGCCAATTTTTGAGTTAGCATTTTATGTATTTTTCTAATCTTGTTAGTAGTACACATTGGAGGTGGTTTGATGCCAATCGGAGTTAGCACGATTTAATTAAAAATGCATGAAGTTAGTTAAAATATGAAGATGATTATAAATGCAATTATGCTTGCTAAAATGCATATATTAATTCTAAGTTCATGAATGGTAAAAAATGTTAAATAATTGGTGAAATGCAGCTAATTACTTGGGAACTAAGCTCTAATTTTATCTTTTAGAGTGATGAATCACAGGTTCATCAATGTTGTGTCATCATGTGGCTCAATTCTGGTCCATCCACTCGGTAAGTGATCGATGGCTGAAAGTAGATCTGGATGGACAACTGATATTCTGGCTATTTCTTTGACACGTAGCAGGTTTTAGGCCATACTTTCAGAGCGTGATCGATGGCCTAGAAGTGACGGTCTCTGGACCCTTGCATTGTATCTGATCCAAGGGTAACTATAGCATCTAAATCGAGCATGTGAATGATCTTCCACCTTTTTTTATCTGCTGGTGGCGATGGATTTCTTCGTACGTAGCGGAGCTGCTCTGATGGCTCAATGCGACAACGACTTGTCCTCACGATCACAAGATATTGTAATTCGGTTGGAGGTGGAGAGGATACGATCTCCAATGAACCAGCAAAATAAGAGCAGATCTCATGTTGAACTGATGCTTAGTCTCAGTAGGATGCAAAGGATTAGAATCAGATGTTCGTACTCCAGATGAAGTTTCGTCTTTTGCAAGTGCTTCTCTTGGTGTGTGCTTCAGATATATCTCCTCTAGGTTCTACTCAAAGTCAATCCTCATGTCAGTGATGGATGATTCTCGATTTTCATGCGAGTCTAAAGTTTTCATCACTATTTCCTACGAATAAGATCTCGACTCGAGCACAAGGCTCGGTCCCAAACCAAATGAAAAAGGTGAATGGGGGACTTCGTTGGTGATGTCGAATTGATGATCAAGCTCCGATGGTGTTCAGATATGAAGGAAGAGAAGGTGAAAATGTAGGGATTCTGGAGGTGATGATGAGTAAATCATAGATGAAATCAGAGTTAGAAGGGAAGGATTAAGAGAATAAGAGAGATGGTGAGAAGAGAAGGGAGAAAGATGAAGAATAGGGCGTAAAAGTCTTAACCTGGAAATCCTGAGGTGGATGAATGTAGTCACCTATGGATAGAGCTTGAGTAGAAGCTTCAGGTGGTTGTCTCTACAACTGGAAAAAGCTGGAGGCTAGGCACTCGGCGGACCGAGGCTACAATGCCTGAGGTGGATCTCACCGTCTCTACTTCACTTGCTCCCTAGGAGGGCTATCACCCCTCCAGATCTCGGAGCTCGGTGGAAATGGAAATGGCGGATTCCTGTAAGCGGAGGGGTTCTAGGTTTATATATAGGTTGAGATTTCTTATTGAACATAGATATGGATACGGTCACCGGAAACAATGGCGTCACCTGTGGTTAGTTAGAGGAACAACCTAACGACCGGGCTCTTTGGCGGAGGGAGAAGGAAAGACGATAGGCGGGGAAGAAGAAAGAAGAAGAAGAAGCGTTAGGGAAGAACGGGAAGAAGAGGAGGAGATGAAGGGAAAATGGAAATAATTAGTAATAAATAAATAATAATTAATTAATTAAAGTAAATAATTAAATAACATTAATAAATGAATTAATTACAATTAATGAAATAAATAATAATTAAATTAATAAGTAGTTAACTAAATAATGAAATAAATTTAGAAATAGTTAAATAAATAAAAATTATTTTAATTTAATAATAAATAAATAAATGTTTATTTATTTTAATAATAAAATATTAGTAAAATACATAAATACAATGAAATGATATATATTAAATAAGATAAAAACTAAGATACATTGTATAATTTGTACCAATATGGTCCCAAAACCAAATATTTTCGCATATTAACTCCGATTTTTGCGAAATTAGTGTCATTTGATATATATAATTCTATAAAAAGAACTTTAAAAGTGAGTTTTGTCAATTCGTAGTCCATATGGCCGAGTTATGTGGCCAGAAAATTGAGGTCACATCTTCGTGGATTCGGAATTTATTGACATTTTGGCTTAAGTTATATTTTTATATTTTTCTATTGATTTTATAAACAATTTGGAAAACAAATTAAATTAAACAAAGTTCGGAATAATTAATTAGAAAATCAGGAAGTTTCTACGTATACTACATATAGATAGCGGGGCCTAAAAACTAAAGCTCACCCATTTTATTCTAATATTTTTTAATATTTTTAATAAATAGTATTACTTATAAAACATAGTTTAAGGTAGTTTGGTCAATTTGGAGTCTTCTATAAATAGTTATGAACCTTAGAAGTCGGCTTTTACGGTTTTTTAATTCATCACAATTAATTATTTTTATATTGAATATTTTTTCTGATATTTTTATAAATTAATATATATTTTTATAAATAACTTTTATGAAGAATGTTATTTGATTTGAGATTTTCTTGGTGATAAATAAAACAGGTGAAATAATTACAAGGTAAAAAATATATAAATGTATTTTAATTATATAGGTTTTCTAACAATTTTATACATTAAGATCCTTATCCCCCCTACTTATTTATTTTGTCGACCAAGTCAGTATTGATCCAGTCTCAGGGTTAGGATCAATCTATATATATTTTATATACATCCTTCTTTTCTTTTATTTTTCACTTTTCTCTTTATCATTTTTTAGATAGAATAAGTGTTAAATACACAATATTAATAAATATAGTTAGAATGTTAATTAATGACAATTAGTGGTTATTTACATGTATTTTACCAAGGATTTTAGCCAAAATGAAAGAATAAAGTCGATGAATCATGGATTCTTCATTCCCCTATTCTATAAATAAGTGCAATAAAAAAGAAAAAAGGAAAAGGAAAAAAATAAAAGAACAGAGAACATGTTTTTTTCTTTAAACTGAATCTCACTTCACCTAAAATCTAGAACTTGGAGTTAGACTTGTATAATTAGTGTGTTGAGACTTTATTAGAATTGAGGTTTAAGCTCAACAATACTCAAGTTTCACAAATACTCATCTAGGTTCACCTCAACAGTCAGCTTAGATCCACTATCCATCACGTAAACTTTTCGACTTTGAAGTCAATTTATATTGTGTGAAAGGTGTTAGCTCTTCATGATTAAAGAAGTCAAGAAACCACCCATCGTAGTTATACACTCCCATTGGGCCCTCATATAGCAACTCGATTCTCGAGGAGGGGGTATTTCCTTCTAAGGTCAAGTTGTGCCATGTCCAGAATCGAGTAAGGAGAGAAAAAGAAGAATGGGAAGAGAACTGGAGTGTGATCAGTGTAGTCACATCTTCTGTGAAGCTCGGCCAGTGTAGCCAAGTCTCCACTAAGACATGCATGCTTTCTGAAGCTTAGACCATTTGGTCATATTTGTATTTGTTGTATTTGCTTCTTTTTGGCAGAAAATGATTGTTGCTATATTTGCTTCTTTTTGTTATATCTTTTGTGCCTTGAGGATTATAGATTCTTATATTTCTATTCATGTTTTGAGGTCTTGGAAAAAAAATGTTCCAACAAATCCTTCCCTCATGTGAAGCTTTATTTCAACTCCAAACTCTCCTGTCTTTAAACATCTGCACCACTAGACAAGGATGGAAACACACCACTGAAATGGACTGCCCTTCGCAACCCCATACAAGTTGAGCTAAGTGTAGAGTGAAAGAGTTCAAAATTGGTTCAAATGGAGAGGATTTAAACGAATGACACTAGGTGTCTGACTTAGGCATGTTTAAGTTGAATTTAGAACATGATCTCATGGAACCCAAAGAATTAAGTCGAAATGACCTGCAGATTCCTAATTCCAGTTCCTAATAAAGACTCTTTAGAATTATGTGGATTAAGGCCTCAACCAAGCTCCATCTCGCAGACTTAGATCCACTTGGTTTAAGAATCAAAGTTATTCTAAAAAATGCGAATGAATACAACACCTTTTTTTATGAAATGAATTTTCCAGATTAAACTTTTTATGTAATTTATAAAGAATTTTGCAAATTTTTATTGAGTTTTAAAATTTCAATGTTTTAGTAATTTAATGATGGATTTAGTGGATTAAATCAATTTACACGAATTTACAAGTATTATGTACATTTTTTACAAAGGATTTATACACATTTTCTAACAATTTATATATGATTTAAAAAAGAATTTATTTACAAATTTTATATAATTAAGAATTTTATCCAATAATTTTACAACACATTTTTTATGTACAACTTTTAATATTTTTCTACTCATATTTACAGTTTTCTATCATCTTTTAAAAACCTAAAAATATTCACCCATAATTTCAAAGCCATATTATTAAAAATACAATACAGTATGAGTTATTTCTTCTAAAGTATATTTAAAATATATATACGACAACCCCTATACTTTGCGTGAACTATGTCCTCATAGTGACCGAAGAAGCAATAAAGAAAGACATTACTTGTGCTAAGTATAGACTGGTGAAAATAACTCTATATTACAACGATTCAAAAGAATAATGAATAAAGAATAGAAGTCAATCATCCCCTCTATACTTTGTATCAAATAATCCTTAGGACAAAAGACTCAAAAATGAAGATGATCGAGGTCAAGAGAATGTACACAATCAACGACTTAGCTTGTCCCCCCTATACTTAGGATAAAATATCCCTAAGTATAGCAAAAATCCTAAGTGAAATCTAGGGGCATAAGGCAAACGAAATAAAGAAAGAATAAAATCGAAACGAAACATGTATATACAAAGTAGAAAATGTTGAGGTGAGTCTCAACAGGCGCAGTTACGTCCCTAGTTGGGCGGAAAGGCTAGGACAATGCAATGTCGAGGTTTAGGATGACAACAACGAATACCATACCGTTGTTGCATTCTCAGTGTGAGAACAGTAACAAACTCAGCAAAGTCAAAAGGACACCTAAATAATCAATCAGGTGGGTGTATGCTATCGAGCCAAAAGAGGAGAAAATAAAACCAGGGATCAGTATCACAAAAGAAATAATCAGCTCAAGATCAAAATGGAGTGAAAGGAAAGAGTCAAAGAAATCGAACATGGGGAAACAAGTATCAGTCAAGGAATCCTCCATGTCAATCACCGTCTGCAAAAGGTAAGGGAAGTCAAGATCGAGAGACTCATTATGAAAATTGATATCCGATGTACCTATGGTAGAGAAATGAGAAACATCATCAAATATCTCAAGGATCAGCTTAACCTTGCGAGGTCATCGAGGAGAGAAAACTCTGTCTCAAAAAAATCAGAAGAATTAGGATACTCAATAGAGCCATCATACTAGATCTCGATATCCAATAGATAGGATGTGCATCCAAAAAATGGGATCTAGTAGAGAGAAGACATCTCTTGCATATAACCCTTGGGGAGATGTTAAAATCAGACTAACTTGAGGAAGAGAATAAACGATCACACTCTAATAATAGGTTCTCTCTCAAAGTCAGAGAAAAATCATCCACCGACTTAGAAAAATATTCTTAAAAAGATCCAAGACCAGATAAAAGAGATCGTTGACCTTCAAGAGTGAAGAGAGCAGAGCTAGGGACAAGAGGTCTATCGGAGTTCCAACCTCACGAGAAGGTGAACCAGGATGATGAGAATAAAATGATGAAGCCGTAAGATCCTGTTGAAATGGAATATGACTCATCATCATGAGGCAGAAAGAAGAAGAAAGAAATGAGAAGAATAAAGGATGGGAAGGTGGGGAAAATAAAAAAGAAAATAGAGGGAATGAATAAAGAAGGTGACTGCTAAAGAACCCATAGATCTGGGACTCACACCACATAATCAAATGCAAAGCAAACCCATATTTCACAAACTCAACCGGGTGATGACCGTGAAAGTACGATTGTTAATATTTTCATTGTTATGGTTGATTGGCAATACAAGTGTTCTCACAGATTACTCTATCTGATAAGTGCCTGAACTTCCTTGAAGACTATCCTGAGTCCGAATAGCTAATTACCTACTTTCAACCAGTGTGAGAGTAAGTACGAACCGTTTCTAGCTACCCGTGTTACTTAAGGACGGAGCGTTACGTAATGTCCTCTAAACCCCCTACTCTGCTAAAGAAACCCGGACCGTTTCCGGCTACCCGAGTGTCCTCACTGAATAATAGAGCAACCAACTGTCATATCAATAGTCTTCCAAAAAATTCAAGCTTAGGATCTAACCTTATGGGTCATCCCTCACTTACAATCTGGATAATATCTATCAGTCATTTTTGGGGATTGCTCTTCCAAATCAATTGGAATTTGTTACATTTAATTTTAGAGTCATATAGAGTTTACAACCCCTATTTTACTTTTGGGTATCTCCTTTTTGGATCTTTTCACAAAAACTTTTAGCAATTTATGTATTTTTATTTTGACCTAATTGAACAATCAACTAGGTTACGCGTCCTAAATATAACTACGGACGCACATACAAGGAAATAAGAAAAACCCTAGACAAGCAACTAGCCTTGAAAAAGCTGTCGAAAACAATGAGAAAATGCGATGCGAGAAAACTGCGGTGGGTGCCCTATTCCCCCATGTGCACAACACCTGGTGAAATAGACCCTGAGAAGAAGGGAGGGAGGTACAAGTCGAGATATCCTTAAGGAGCCCCTTCTACAAAACAAAAAAACATGCAAGTGCCCTTTGTCCTTTTACAGAGGGAATACAAAAAAAGTTAAAAAAATCAGCTCTTTGGTTCACAATTGTGCAACTCAAAACTTATGCTGCACAAATTAGAAATAAGAAGTCGTGAAGTAAAACAAATCGAGAAAATAAAAAGTCAAAAAGAAGATGAAGATACCCTAATCCTAAGATTCTACGATCTACCCTAGAGCTTCCTCTTGAATCGATCAAACATGATTTGAGTTGAAGAGGATATGATCTCCAAAGAAGCGGCATTTGAGCAGATCTCCTGTCGAACTGATGCTTAGTCACTGTCGTATGCGAAGAATCGGAATCTGATGTTCGTGTTCCAAATGAATTTTCATCTTCTGTAAATGATTCTCCTGGTGTGTGCTTCAGATATATCTCCTCCAGATTCTACTCAAAGCCGATACTCATGTAGGTGATGGATGATTGTCGAATCTGATGCGGATCTCTAGTCTTTGTCTCTATTTCTAGTAAATAAGATCTTGACTCGAGCACAGAGATCGGTTGCAAATCAACAAAAAAAGATGAATGGGAGACATCGTCGGTGATGTTGAATTGAAGCTCGAGCTCCGATGGTGTTCAGATATGAAGGAATAGAAGTTGAAAATGTAGGGATTTAGGAGGTGATGATGAGTAAATCATAGATGAAATCAGAGTTAGAAGGGAAGGACTGAGAGAAGAAGAGAGGGGGTGAGAAGATAAGGGAGGAAGATGTAGAAGAGGGAGTAAAAGTCTAACAAGGAAATCTTGAGGTGGATGAGTGTAGTTGCCTATGGACGGAGCTCGCGGAGAAGCTCCAGGTGGCTGCCTCTATAGCCGGCGGAAGCTGAAGGCTGGGTGCATGAACAACTATAACTGCCCTTGTTAATTTAATCAAATTAATCGTCAAATTAATGTGTTTTCGTTTGTTGTAGTTGGATAATAAGAGCTAATCAAAAACCACTTTCAATTCAAGATTAATTATTTCGAGTGGCAATTTTTTTTTGCTTGGGCAAGCCCAAGGTCGAACTCAGGGAGGCAGCTGTCTCCTTAGGTAGATTTTACGCAAATTCCAAGGTTTGATTTTCAAGGGAGAATTTTTTTGGTCTTTTTCAATTATTTTATGCAGGAAGGAAAAGACACATGCACAATCAAGCCAGTTTACAAGTTAATTCAGATAAGTGATAAAATCAAGTCCAAAAATTATGAAACTTGGCCAGATGATGAAATGCAATGAAATTAAGCTACACTAATGTTTTTGGATTTTCCTGACACGAAATAAATTTATTGTGAATTAAAAATGAATGCAAGGTGATTTTAACTAAATTAATTTTAATAAATGTCAAATCACAATATTTTTAGAAATAAAAATTATCTAGATGGATTTAAGTGTGAAGAATCCAGGAAAATTAATAAATTTAAATTTCTATATGAAATGAACCTATTAAAAATAATTAAAAAATCACTAAATTATATATTCAGGCCTTGAGATGTGTGCAAATGAGATGAATTTTTTACACAATGTGAACCTAATTATCCTAGATCTAATGTGAAATTCAGGTGATTTTTTGAGTTACAGAGAAATTATTATGAATTAAAAGGCATAAATGGGCAAAATATAACAAAATTCCACCAATTAATCAATAGTAAAATCCACTGATCATACAAAAATGTGCCAAGTGTCATGAAAGAGGACAAAGTAGGCTACACAATGCAATTTTCAAACTCAAAAACTGATTTAAAATGAGTGCCTAAAGATGCATGCGAAGACAAGGGCCTAAATGCAATTACAGGAAATAAAATTTATAAAAATAAAATGTGCTGACATGGACCAATATGCAATTACCTATAATGTTGAGGGGGGATTTAAATTTCCCACAGAACACGTGCTCCTCACATGGGGTCTCTTGGAAGGGACTGAAATGCAAATATGAAAACATTTAGGGGCCTCGCTGCAATTTACCCGCACGTGTAGATCACGTGAGGGTCCCATGCTCAGTGGTCTTCGGAGGCTCGGATCGAGGCTCGGTTGGCCCTGGAGGTTCGGACTCAGTTCAGAGTAGCTTCGGAGGATCCGAGCCTGGTGGTTGGGGAAGAGGCTCGGATCAGGCGACGTGGCTCGATCTGGACCGTGGATTAAGTGAAGATACAACGGTAGCTGGATGCTGGTGCGTGGCGCGTCTGGATCCGTTGGATCTGATGAAGATCAATGGTGGTGGTTCGCTCCTGAAAAGAAGGCGTGGTCGATCAATGACCGTTGGATCTAGATTGATCCAACAGTTTCTGGAGTGCGGTGAAGTGGTGACGTGGCTCACTCAGATGCGTAGGATCCGCCTGATCCTACGGCCGCGGGACATGGGCGATGTGGCTCGCATAGAACCGTTCGATCAAGGCGATCGAACGATTGCTGTTCCTCTTCCTCAACTGGCCTGCCGCCTCCTACAGCGGAGAAGGCTGGGCTCCGACAAAGGGGGCATGACTCCGCCTCTTCCTCTGGGCATCGGTGAAGCTCGCCGGAAGTTCCCAAGTAGCTGGAAAGACTCGAGGAGGTGTCAAGGATCCTCCGACGTTATCAGAAGTGGCTGAGAGGCTCTGGGGTGAGGTGGTAGAGAAGCTCGAGGGCAGCTCCAATGATGTTCCGGCCAGTCAAAGTAGATGCACCTGCAGGGGGTTAGTGGTATAGTCGAGGCGTGCAACGTGTATGTGGAGTGATCGGGAGTGAGGTGCGAGGCCTGTGGTGCAGTGACGATGTCTGGTGTTGTTGCTCTGCCAAGGTGGTAGAGCTTTGGTCAGAGTAAGGTGCGGTGCGTCATCTGAGAAGATGGAGGGGCTCACAAAGATGCCAGTTCCGAGGCGGAGCTCGGAGGATGCTCAGTGTAGTAGGGAGTGAAGGGATGACGGCGAATAAAATCGGAGAAGAAGAAAGAAAAATAAGAAGAAGATCGTAGAGAAGATGGAGGTGTCTACCTGGGGAATGGAGCTCGGATCCGAGCTCCTGGTCATCGCTCGAAGGCCGGTAGGGAACCTGAGCTCATGCAGCTCATGAGGGAAGTTGCGGCACGGCGAGGTTGGCCGTGGATCTCACCGGAGAAGGATCGCAGTCTTCGCTCGTCATCGTCAAATTGCTATCACCAACTTGAAGGTGGGAGCTCTGGGATTATCTCCATGATGGCGGATGAAAAAAATGGAGTGGGAGATAAGAAAATAAAGAGGAGGAAAGGGAAGCTGGAGAAGATGGAGGAGGTGGTGATAGTGGTGGCTTGGAGTGGAAGACAAGGGAGAGGAGGTAAAAGGGGGAAAATAAATAATTAATAAAATAATATAGTAGGCTACTAAAAATAATTAAAATAGTAATAATAAAATAATAATAATAAATATGAAAATAATAAAATAAATCCGAAAATAATGAAAAAATGGGTAACATGGGGCAGCTCCAGGAGCTGCCACATGTCGCTCCTAGAAAATTCAAAAATTAAATGTAAAGAAAAATAAAAAAGAAATAACAAAAGGCATTAAATCAAAAAGTTATCAACATATAAGTTGCTCATCTTGACGAGATCTACCACTTTCGTGAAGGGCCAAAAATCAAATGAAAACATCTGTACAAAATATATTTTTTGGGTGGTACCTTATAGATATAAAATACCGCATTTTATCTTTTGTAATTTTTTTGTCATTTTTAAAAGTGAGAAAAATCAAAATAAAAATTGAAAAAATATAAAAAAATATTTACAACTTAATCTATTTTTTTGGATTTTTAATAATTAAGAAAATAGAAGGATAAAATGAAGGGCAAAATGGTCAATATGAACAATATACAAAAGGGGCCCAAAACCTAAGTTTTACATACGAGCTTCGATTTTAATGAAATTGGTCTTGTTTCTAAGGTATATGAATGTATATTACTTTAAAAGTGAGTAGATCCAAATCGGACACTGCGTGAGAGAGATATGCGCATTTTAAGGCTCCTGATTTCAAACTTGGATTGGGGTTTTATTGGTCAATTTTACAAGTTAGTATTTTTTTGATATTTTTCTTTAATTAGTGTTAGTAATATATACACTATAGAGTTGGTTATATTGGATTTGGATTTAGTGTAAAATATATACGAATAAGGTATTTTAGCTAATATACATGTGAATATTTACAAGTGAAATTGGCTTCTTATTTAATGCAAATATGAATGCTAAAATGCAGATATTATGCTTGCATGCATTAATGCTAATTATGCAAGATAAGGAGAAATATGCTGCTATTTACTTGGGAACAAAGCTCTATTTTCAACTTTAAGAGTGATGAATCACAGATTCATCAACCCCCTATACTTAAACCTTACTCGTCCCTGAGCAACTAAAATGAAACGCATGAGTGAAATGAGATTAGGTTCCATACCAAGGTCATGAACAAAAGTTGAAAATGGAGCTTGACTCAACCTTTAGACTAATTATATGGCGGAACCTTATTGGGATCTAAATTTAAGACCTAAGAGAGTTGAAGTTCCACAAGTCTTCTATTCAAGACTCCTTAATAGTCAGGTCAGAATAAATCCTCAAACGCAAATTTCTGATGACTATGATTCTCACTTGTACTGTGTAAGTGTGATATAGCTCTCCACATTAGAAATGGCTCAGAACCAGCCTCCTCTAACAAGGTAACTCTAATTCCCTGATCCAGTAACTCTTTCCTCGAGGAGCGAGGTATTCCCTTCTAAGTTCAAGTGCGACCATCTCAAGAGGAGGGTGTGGAGAAATGAATGGAAGGTAGCTAGTGTAGCTACCTATCCCGGGATGCCTGACCAGTGTAGCCAAGCCATCCAGTTGTAGACTTCCTGCTAATATACATACTCCGACAGTATTTTATTTTCTATCTGTCCTGTCTATTATTTTTGGAGTTCTTGCATTTTTTTTCTTTTTTTCTTCTTATTTTTTTTAAACTATATACAAGGTGCAGCATGTACATCAAGAGTTTTTCCTCTTGAGCCAGTAGACTATCCCTCTTTTGAAGCAGTATTGCAACCCATATTGTCATGTCTTTAGATGTCAACACCACCAGAATAGGTTGAGATGCACTACCCTGCCAAGAGGAGGACGGATGTTTCCACCCGTGTGCTACTCCAAGCTAAAGGATTCTATCTCCTCACCACCTCATCAATGAAGAGCTACATGCATTGTGCTTGTCCAAGTTAGGTCATTATCTAAAAGAATCATGTGTGTGCATGAGATATTCTACTTAGACTGATTAAGATGACATGTGAACATAGACTTGCGAACTCAAAGAATTAAGTCACTTGACCTGAGAAATCTTAACTCCAACTCCTATAAGGTTCCTCTGAAATTAGGTGGATTAAGGTCAAATCAAGTCCTTCCTCAACATCTACTCATAACTTGGTTTAGAACCCACTAGCTTTTCACCTTTCATATGTAAGATATGCAGATGGGATGTAGATGACATGCTATGTAGATGAATGATATGCAAGACTCTTTTTCTTTCTGTTCTTTTTTGGATGCATAGATGATGTTCAAGAGTAAATAAGAAGCTATTTTGTTTTCTTTTTTTTTTGTTTTTTTAAAACTTTGGTATACCTCCTATGTTACAACAATTTATAAGAGTTTATAAGTATTATACAAATTATACAAGTGTTATACAAGTATACAATTATTTTTTCAATTTTTACAAAAGTTTTACACGTATTATACAACAAGTATAATTTTTTTCAATTTTTACCCACCCGTAATTATTGCATAATATATACAAAAAGTACACGAAAATATGTGAAAGTATGAGCTATGGATTAAGTATATATGTAATATATACACGCCCCCTATACTTAGCGTGTGCTATGTCCTTAGAGCACGAAAAGCGAGGAAAAAGACATAGCTCGTGCTAAGCGTAGGAGAGCTAAAATAACAAGATGTATAGAAGTCGTCCCGCCCTCTATACTTAGGCTCTAGCAGCCTAAGTATAGAAGAAGATCAAAAATGGGACGGGCGAGGTTAAGAGGGGAAATGGAGGAGTATATACACAACGGGCATCGGTCCCCCCTATACTTAGGCTCTGGTCAGCCTAAGTATAGGCCAGGAGTGAGTGTGAGAACTGATGAGATCTAGAGAATATACAGCGAATGGTGAAGAGACTCGGGTCTCTCTCCCCCTATACTTAGGATCTGGTCATCCTAAGTATAGCCATAAAATGAAATGATATGGAGCCAGGGCGAGTGATTCGAATCACTAGGGTGGGAGGGAAAATATATACAAGGAGAATTGAGAATATAAAGGTATCGAGAAGGTTTCTGACGAACCTTCTTACGAGAGCGAGGAGTTGGATAATATACAAGTGTGTCGCTGTCAGAATCGTCCTCAGATGAATAATAGTGCGGTGAAGGGATCGTCCAACGTGGGTTGACACACGGCTGCTTGCTTAGATACGGCTAAAGAACAGCCGAACTGAGCTCACTCATATAAATCACCTTATCTGGACCAGATGAGGATTCCTCAGAAATTCCTTCTCCAGTACGTTGAAGGAAACTTTCTTAGTCGGTTTTCTAGAACCTGAATCATTAAGAGGGAGATGAGAGCGACACGCCTTGAAAGATTCGGGGGAACACTCGAGGAATCAATTCTCGACTTCCTCTCACTAGATAGCTGACTAGAAGAAGGAGCAACCGTGTTTTTAAGTGGAGTCAATTTAGTCTTGGTTGTTTCCTTTCACGGTCCGGGATGTGGTGCGATACTGGCCATGGGTTCTGAAGGATATGGAGAAATCCTCAAGCGCATCACGGAAGCGTGATCGTCGTATCGGATACGACGAAGAACGACTAGTCATACTAGTTGTTCGATGCAGCAGAATTTAAAAATTTTATTCGATGAAACCACATGATCCAAGAACCATTCTCGGATCGTTTTATCTATAACCACAACAAGTATAATGCAATACCTCTTAAAGCATGGTTGATCGAGTCTCTAAGAGAAGAGACCTCCTGTCTCAAGTCCGATCGTCGGAGAGATCGCTTGCGAGCGCGGGGATGAACCGCGTAGTCCTCGCAATCCAAGTAGTTGATCCAAGCACGGTTGCTCCTGATCTCGTCACACGAGATCAAATGTCTTCTTCATTGGCGAAGCACTCGAAGTAGACAAAGAACCGCAGAGCGTCGAAGCGGCAGCACGAGGGCGCGGGCGACGACGACTCTCTCCACCAAGGTGGACGGCCACCAAGAAGAAGGGGGAGAGAGGGCTGTCGAGTATGAGAGAAAGAGAGAGAGAGTTTTGCTACAATAGCATGTTTAAAGAGAGAGCCAAGAATGCCTCTCTATTTATAGGTTTTTGGGATCCATGGATCTCAATCCATGTGTCATATAAAATCAATGGTAGAGATTGATTTATGCCAATCCAATGGTCAAGATTGCTGTTGGTAAAAGCCAACAACTTGTGATTTAATTTTGATTAAATATATTTGATAAATCAAATAAATATAATACCAAATTAAATCACACAAATAGAGAGAGAGAAAATGAGGGAGATATACCTTCCTCTTTGGAAGGGGGGGACGACCACCAATTCCCTCAAGGAATTGGTGCCGCCCCCTCCTTTCCAAAAGGAGGGGCAATCTCATGGATCACCATGAGATTGCATATCCCCTTGATTTTCTCTACTCAAATTCCAACAACAATTTGTTGGTATTTTAATTCACCAAAATAATTCTCAATTAATTTGGGAATATTGCAATCTTGACATTGGAATATTGTGAATCAAATTCACAACCCAAAACAAAATGTAATTTACATTTTCAATTAATTAAACAATGTGTATCCAATACACATTAATAATTAATCTACTAATATAAATTATATTTAACTCTCTCTAATACATTATAAATCACATTTATAATATATTAGGAATAATTGGATATTACTATCCACATTATTCTTATCCATAATAATTAAATCAGATTTAATTATATTGGATAATATCTCATACATCATGATAATTAAATCACATTTAATTATCAACTTCTCTTTGCTTAGATCTCATGGAATTGTTCTTAAACCATTTAAGAACAATGCTATTTCTCCTCACATACTTGGAGATAAGGACAGGGCGATTGTATTGTTCCACGTATAGTGACTTGGATATTGAGATCACATCTCAAATCCAGATCCCATGGACCTCTCATAGATGCTTGATTAAATCAAGACCGTATACCTAATCTTCTCATTGCATCTGAATCTCATTCAGATCAATGTCCAGTTAATGGACTAAGATTAGGTCACTTCTTTGATGAGAGGAGTCACTAAAATCCAGACATGTTTCATCACTCCCTCGGAATGGAAGCGTCATGGTTATACAATCGTTTATGATCAAATCACCCTTCAGGTATTCCCAATACCTGCACATCCTGCATACTGGAAGACTCATGATCATCATGAAGATATAGATCAATTTTACACTGTCATCTTCATGGTCTGATCATTAAGTTTCTCAATCTTGGTCCTTGGGATATGGTACAGATCATATGCTTTCACAAAGCATATATCTTACCTTCAAATTCATATCATGCTTCTAAAGCATGATGACCATGCATGGAATTTGGTCAATCCCAATACCTCATGAGTGATCCCATGTCTCCCGGTTCACAAGTGAACCTGTATGATCCCTTTGAGAGATCATATTACTCATATACCCTTACATGCACACTAGCTCGCCGGTATATAGACCTTGATTAGGTCATCAACCTAATGGTCTGCCAAATGTACATACTCAGACATACAGTAATATATCTATCTCTGGTCAGAGGATGTTTGCCTGTGATGTGACAGTATTCATCATAGGTCTTCGGTTATCTCGATCTCGTTAAGTCAACTCATTGACTCAACTAATCTGACACCTCCGAATCAATATTCCCATGCAGAGGACCTGCATCAAGAGGTCGATCAGATATCAGTCTAATGAGATGGGATTGCCATCACCCACTCAGACCGAAGATCACTACTTGTCAATCATTGATGATGCTTGATGAGTCCTCTATCTAACTCCTTAGATATTCATCCAAGCATCAACCTCTATGATTCACTTAATGAATCAACAGCTGTATGATTATCAAGTTGGCCATGGTACATAACCCTTATTGTACAGAGGGACCTTATAGTGCATTCATTCATTCAATATCAGAAAGGGAGTGAAACAAAATCAATAACTTTTATTGATGAATCATTTATTACAATAACATTTATTGTAGGAATGGTTCGCCTCGGGCTCACATTGCTAACAATCTCCCACTAGCCCTCAGAACCATTCAGGAACAATCCTTAAACCCATACTCATTACATGCTGGTCGAGAACCTTCTGTGTCAGAGGTTCGGTAAGAGGATCAGCAACATTGTCGGTGGAGGCCACCTTGGTGATGATGATGTCACCACGCTTTTGAATCTCCCGAATGATGTGGTATTTCCATTCTACGTGCTTGCTCTTCTGATGCCATCTGGGTTCCTTCGCCTGGGCAATGGCTCCCGTGTTATCACAGAGTAGCGGGATGGGAGTATCAGAGGAAACTACGCCAAGCTCCGGGATGAACTTGCGCAACCACACCGCCTCCTTTGCAGCATCCGATGCGGCAATGTATTCGGCTTCTGTTGTTGAATCTGCCGTAGTGTCTTGCTTCTTGCTTCTCCAGCTCACAGCACCACCGTTCAACAGGAACACAAACCCTGATGTCGACTTTCGATCATCAATATCTGATTGGAAGTCAGAATCTGTATATCCCAAGACTTGGAGATCACCATCTCCATAGACCAAGATGTAATCTTGCGTCCGTCTTAGATATTTGAATATGTTCTTCACTGCATTCCAGTGTTGTTCTCCATAACATGATTGGTAACGACTTACCACTCCCACTGCATGGCAGATATCTGGCCTAGTACACATCATGGCATACATTAAGCTTCCTACTGCTGATGCATAAGGGCATCCAGCCATGGCTTTCTTTTCCTCAACAGTTTGAGGAGCCATTCCTTTAGACAGGTGGATACCATGTTTTAAGGGTAGGAATCCTTTCTTCGAACTATCCATACGGAATCGTTCAAGAATCTTCTTAACGTATCCATGTTGTGACAATCCCAATATCCTCTTCTCTCGGTTTCTGAACAGCTTCAGACCCGAGATGTAAGAGGCTTCTCCAAGATCTTTTATCTCAAAGGTATGGGACAGCCAAATCTTCACACTGGTCATCATCCCTTTATCATTCCCAATGATAAGGATGTCATCTACATAAAGCACGATGAACACAATGGCGCTCCCACTAAGCTTCTTGTATACACAAGGTTCATCAAGATTCTGCACAAAATCATAACTCTTTATGGTTTCGTCAAATCTGATGTTCCAGCTACGAGAAGCTTGCTTGAGCCCATAGATGGATTTCTTCAGCTTGCATACTTTTCCATCCTCAGTTATGAAGCCATGGAGCTGCTCCATGTAGATATCCTCCTCGAGGTATCCATTGAGGAAAGCTGTCTTGACGTCCATCTGCCAGATGTCGTAGTCAAGATATGCAGCTATAGCCAGCAATGCCCTGATGGATTTAAGCATAGCCACAGGAGAGAATGTCTCATCGTAGTCGATGCCTTCTCTCTGTGTGTAGCCCTTGGCTACGAGCCGTGCCTTGAAAGTCTCTACTTTCCCATCAGGTCCCCTCTTTCTCTTGAAGATCCATTTGCACCCAATGGGTTTTACCCCCTTAGGTGGATCCTCTAGGGTCCATACACCATTCTTATGCATGGAGTCAATTTCTGACTTCATTGCTAGCATCCATCTATCCTTGTCATGATCCGCGAGTGCTTCATAAAATGAAGTAGGATCATTGTCAGTTTCATCTGACACATGGAATCCATACCTTTCAGGTGGTGCAACCACCCTCGAACTCCTTCAAAGAGGTATGGGTGTTTCATCTTTATTTACTTCTTCAGTTTCTGGTTCAGGAAGCTCAGAATCCTTAGGAGATTCAATGAGTTCCTTTTCTTCATATTTATCTTGACCCTTAAGGAAATCATTCTCTAGAAATTTCACATCTCTAGAAACAAAAACCTTTTGAGTCTCAGGGTCATAGAGTTGGTATCCAATACCATCTCTAACATACCCAATGAAGTAACACTCACGAGAGCGAGATTCTAGCTTACTCGCATCCACATTCTTTGCATGGACCAAGCATCCCCAAACCCTCAAGTGATTAACACTAGGTTTGGTTCCATACCATAGCTCATGAGGAGTCTTAGGTACAGACTTGCTAGGAATCTTGTTCAGGATATATATTGCAGTCTCTACTGCATATCCCCAGAAACTAAGTGGTAAATGTGCTTTGCTCATCATTGAACGAACCATATCCATGATGGTTCTGTTGCGTCTTTCAGCAACACCATTAAGTTGGGGAGTTATAGGAGGAGTGAGATTGGAAATAATTCCATTCTCTTTAAGGTATTCCTTAAATTCATCTGAGAGGTACTCGCCACCTCGATCAGATCGAATTCATTTAATCTTCCTATCGGTTTGGTTCTCAACCAAAACCTTAAACTCTTTGAACTTTTCAAAGGTTTCAGACTTATGACGTAATAGGAAGATAAACCCGTACCGCGAATGGTCATCAATAAACGTCAAATAATATCGATATCCATTTCTAGTCGCGGTACTGAAGGGACCACATACATCAGTATGTATTAGGTCAATAATACCTTCACATCTTGTAACCTTGTTACGAAAAGGCATCCTGGTCATTTTTCCTTGAATGCAATTCTTGTAAGTAGGCAAAGGTTGAACCTGTAGAAAGTCTAAGGGTCCATCCTTAATTAATCTATTGATCTTATCAACAGACAAATGACCAAGCCTTTGATGCCAAATCTCATTTGAGAGATTTTCATTCTCCCTGGATCTTTTAGGGTTTTTATTAGTGCTTGTAACATTCATAACACATTTATCAATGCACAATTCATAGAGTCCTCCAGAAGTCAAAATACCATCTGCAATATATTTATAATAACGGTTTATGACTAATTTATTACAGAACAGGAATGAATACCCACTTCTAACTAGCTTAGATAAAGATATTAGATTCCTTCTGACTTCAGGTACATAAAGACACTCTTTAAGTACTAGGACTCTACAACTAGATAATGATAGTTGACAAGTCCCGACGGCGACTGCTGCAATACTTGCATCAGATCCCATCTGGATGACTATCTCCCCTTCTTCAAGCTTTCTAGTTTCCTAAAACAAATACAACAAATTGCATACATGAACAGAAGCACCAGAATCAACTACCCAACTTCCTTCTCGTCCAACGAGAAAGCTGGTTTCAATGATAAAAGTAGATTTCATACCTGCTGGGGCTTTACCTTTGTCGACCGACTTTAGGTAATCCGGGCAATTACGCCTCCAGTACCCCGGCTTCTTGCAGTGGTGACAGACGTCAGTTTTCTTTGACGCCATTAAAGTGGATGCATTGGAATATGAGGCAACACTTTGTCCCTTCTTCTTTCTCTTCTGGGCCGGGCCCTTCCGAGAACCTTGCTTCCGACCGCGCTTCCCTTTGGCCTGTGCAACCATTGAAGTGCCAGTAGGACCATATTTCTTCACTACGTCTTCTGCAGACTTTAATGCAGCAAGAAGCCCAGCATTTGTCAGTTCCAGCTTATTCATGTGGAATGACACCACAAAGTTATTGAATGATTTGGGCAATGATAGGAGAATGAAATCAGATTGCATGTCTGCATCCATCGTCGCCCCCAGAGTCTCCAACTCTGACAAGTACCCAAACATTTTGAGTACATGTTCACGGACCGAAGTCCCTTCCTGCATCTTGCAGTGAACTAGTTCTTTCATAACATTGTACCGCTGGGTGCGGTTAATATCACCAAACATATCCTTTAGATTCTGCATTATATCCTGGCAAGTACTCATCTCCACATGTTGTTTCTGAAGAACATTGGAGAGAGAACCCAAGATGTAGCATCTAGCCAAGACATGATCTTCATCATACTTGTCATTGTATGCGTTGTCTTCCTTAGATTTAGGGTTTTCAAGTTTGTTTTCAGAGAGCACATAGCTGATGCGCTCTGCCGAAAGCACAAGCTCCAAATTACAGATCCAATCCGAGTAATTTGGTCCGGTCAATTGGTTGACCTCCAGATGCCTGCTCAGTGGGTTCATGGACTTCATTTTCTGAAATTGAGAATGCACTATATTAGAACATATAATCATATATTCAATTTTATGATATTTGATTAAGGTATATTAAATCAAATTATTCTTGCAATGTCAACTTTGCAAGTTCAGTCCCTTAATCACTTTCAAAGCAAGAGATATACTTACCCTATATCTCAAGCAAGAACTGGGATCTCCTCTTTATCTTTGTTACATCCCAATAATATGAGAAACTGCAACTCCAATAAAGAGAAGCGGGAACACATTCCGCCTTGCAAGTCCGACTTGCATTTCCCAATTCGGTCTTTAATGCCCGAGCCCACCACCCCTGAGGTGATGTTGACTCGTCATTAATTGAACCAACCGTCAACAGGATTAGAACTCGCTATGCGCAATCCAATATCGCCCCAATAATATGAGGATCCGATATTGGGGTCACTACGCATACGGCCTTACTCTTTCGAGAAGCAAAGAGTCCGATCCAGATGCGCTTGTATCTAGGAACTGTCACTTCGTACAAGCGTCTCCTATATACAATCCCTGGCGACGGAAACCCTTCGCCTTGACGGGAGACCATGGATGTCACTTATGTGATCCTTCACCTCTTATTCAAATTCAATTAATTACTATGAATCACATTCATATAATTAATTCTTCCGAGGGAATCATTAACTCTAATCATATTAGAGTATTCTTAATTGGACATAATTAACTTAATCATATTAAATTAATTATCAATCCAATTCAATCAATCTAACTAAATTTTATGCTTGAATATACATATGATATTATTCTCAAAGTACGTATTAATTCGTATTTTAATAATTAGAAAAATACATCTTAATCCCTCAGACATTATCCCGGCCCTACCCGTTGTCATGGCCAGTACCGGCGGGAGTGGGACGGACCGCATACGTTGCAACCCGCTACCCCAGCGATCCCCGACTAGACACCACATCCGCCTCAGGAAAGGATAATGCCAAGTTGATTAATTTGTACTTGAGATGATCATCGGTTTTTCAACCGAAATTATACCATATAGTAATCAAAACAATTTTGATTTTAAGGAAATTTGCTAGACAAATTCCCAATCCTATTCAAGCAAGAAGTTTGATGATTGTGATTTCAATTATGATTTAGATCAAATCTAATCAACTAATTGATTGGGGCCAAGTCAATTATGGAAATAATCATTCTCTAATATTTTACAAATATTTTCCATAATTATTTCTTGAAATTAACAATTAATTTCATTAATTGACTATCACATGGTTCTTGATTAGGAAAGTAATTTCAGCAGTGACCCCTACTTACTAAAATTAGCATATCTCAATCAATTTAAATCCAAATTAAGAAAAGTCAATTTCTAAAGTTTGTAATTTGATTTAGAACAGAAACCATGTGGTGTTTCACGTATTTCGAGGCAAGTCTAAACAGTAATTAACATTTTAATCACGTTCAGATTCACAGTACCCGCAACAGTGCATACATGTTCATTAAAACTACCATATCTAGAGCATACAAAATCCGATTTACGCAAACTCAGATCCTATAGTTTCCTTGTTTAATGGGGAACATAATCCAAGTATTAAATTCGTGTTTAAACAATTTAAACAGTGCCGAATTTATTTATCAAACAGATCTGCGAAATCAAATGCGATAAAAACTTTCGCGACTTTAACGAACCCAAGTCGTCCTCGGTTAGCGAATCACTATTCGAAACCATTGACCTAAGGCTCTGATACCACTTGAAGAATATGGAGAAATCCTCAAGCGCATCACGGAAGCGTGATCGTCGTATCGGATACGACGAAGAACGACTAGTCATACTAGTTGTTCGGTGCAGCGGAATTTAAAAATTTTATTCGATTAAACCACATGATCCAAGAACCATTCTCGGATCGTTTCATCTATAACCACAATAAGTATAATGCAATACCTCTTGAAGCGTGGTTTATCGAGTCTCTAAGAGAAGAGACCTCCTGTCTCAAGTCCGATCGTCGGAGAGATCGCTTGCGAGCGCAGGGATGAACCGCGTAGTCCTCGCAATCCAAGAAGTTGATCCAAGCACGGTTGCTCCTGATCTCGTCGCACGAGATCAAATGTCTTCTTCGTTGGCGAAGCACTCGAAGTAGACGAAGAACTGCAGAGCGTCGAAGCGGCAGCACGAGGGTGCGGGCGACGACGATTCTCTCCAACAAGGTGGACGGCCACTAAGAAGAAGGGGGAGAGAGGGCTGTCGAGTATGAGAGAAAGAGAGAGAGAGAGAGTTTTGCTACAATAGCATGTTTAAAGAGAGAGAGCCAAGAATGCCTCTCTATTTATAGGTTTTTGGAATCCATGGATCTCAATCCATGTGTCATATAAAATCAATGGTTGAGATTGATTTATGACAATCCAATGGTCAAGATTGTTGTTGGTATTTAATTTTGATTAAATATATTTGATAAATCAAATAAATATAATACCAAATTAAATCACACAAATAGAGAGAGAGAAAATGAGGGAGATACACCTTCCTCTTTGGAAGAGGGGGGGGGGCAGCCACCAATTCCCTCAAGAAATTGGTGTCACCCCCTCCTTTCCAAAAGGAGGGGCAATCTCATGGATCACCATGAGATTGCATATCCCCTTGATTTTCTCTCTACTCAAATTCCAACAACAATTTGTTGGTATTTTAATTCACCAAAATAATTCTCAATTAATTTGGGAATATTGCAATCTTGACATTGGAATATTGTGAATCAAATTCACAACCCAAAACAAAATGTAATTTACATTTTCAATTAATTAAACAATGTGTATCCAATACACATTAATAATTAATCTACTAATATAAATTATATTTAACTCTCTCTAATACATTATAAATCACATTTATAATATATTAGGAATAATTGGATATTACTATCCACATTATTCTTATCCATAATAATTAAATCACATTTAATTATATTGGATAATATCTCATACATCATGATAATTAAATCACATTTAATTATCAACTTCTCTTTGCTTAGATCTCATGGAATTGTTCTTAAACCATTTAAGAACAATGTTATTTCTCCTCACATACTTGGAGATAAGGACATGGCGATTGTATTGTTCCACGTATAATGACTTGGATATTGAGATCACATCTCAAATCCAGATCCCATGGACCTATCATAGATGCTTGATTAAATCCAAATCGTATACCTAATCTTCTCATTGCATCTGAATCTCATTCAGATCAATGTCCAGTAAATGGACTAAGATTAGGTCACTTCTTTGATGAGAGGAGTCACTAAAATCCAGACCTATTTCATCACTCCCTCGGAATGGAAGCGTCATTGTTATACAATCGTTTATGATCAAATCACCCGTCAGGTATTCCCAATACCTGCACATCTTGCATACTGGTAGACTCATGATCATCATGAAGATATAGATCAATTTTACACTGTCATCTTCATGGTCTGATCATTAAGTTTCTCAATCTTGATCCTTGGGATATGGTACAGATCATATGCTTTCACAAAGCATATATCTTACCTTCAAATTCATATCATGCTTCTAAAGCATGATGACGATGCATGGAATTTGGTCAATCCCAATACCTCATGAGTGAGCTCATGTCTCCCGGTTCACAAGTGAACCTGTATGATCCCTTTGAGAGATCACATTACTCATATGCCCTTACATGCACACTAGCTCGCCGGTATATAGACCTTGATTAGGTCATCAACCTAATGGTCTGCCAAATGTACATACTCAGACATACAGTAATATATCTGTCTCTGGTCAGAGGATGTTTGCCTGTGATGTGACAGTATTCATAATAGGTCTTCGGTTATCTCGATCTCGTTAAGTCAGCTCATTGACTCAACTAATCTTACACCTCCGAATCAATATTCCCATGCAGAGGACCTACATCAAGAAGTCGATCAGATATCAGTCTAATGAGATGGGATTGCCATCTCCCACTCAGACCAGAGATCACTACTTGTCAATCATTGATGATGCTTGATGAGTCCTCTATCTAACTCCTTAGATATTCATCCAAGCATCAGCCTCTATGATTCACTTAATGAATCAACAGCTGTATGATTATCAAGTTGGCCATGGTACATAACCCTTATTGTACAGAGGGACCTTATAGTGCATTCATTCATTCAATATCAGAAAGGGAGTGAAACATAATCAATAACTTTTATTGATGAATCATTTATTACAGTAACATTTATTGTAGGAATGGTTCGCCTCGGGCTCATATTGCTAATAGGTTCCTCATCAGACGAGTCACCATATAGATTAGAATATTCCTGAAGGGTTGGCACGCATCTTGAGAAGGTGCTAGTGTTCTCGGTTGCCTTGGCATTATTGGGCTCTTGTGTCGGACCATCGAAATGATCAAGGCAATCCACAAAGGTCGTGTCCGACTCAATGATAGTTTCTGGTCATGAGTCCTTTTTAGAAGCTGCCATGATGGTGGTGCAAGCAGTTGATGAAGTGGAGGTGTGGAAAGTCTCAGAACCAATGGTCGTCCGGACACTCGGTCTCTCAAGTGTAGCAGAGAGGTGGGACTCATCTACCTCTCGATGGTCATGACTGTCAACGGATGTGTGGGTCACCTTGGAGTAAAGTGTATCAAAGAGTAGGTGAGGTCGAAGTGCTCCTAATGCTGAAAAATCGATCTCCCGAGTCTCGCAATCTAAAGTCGCCTTAGCCAAGGCTAAGAACGGCTTCCCGAGAATAATCGAAGACTGGGTAAACTCTCCTCGGTGCTCGATGTCAATGATAATGAAGTCCACCTGGAGTAGAGCACCTTGGGAAGTAATGATGACTGAAATGTTTCCTCTCGACCGTTTAATAGATCGATCAGCCAGCTGAACGATCTCTCTTGACTTTTTGATTGGCCTGAGTTTGAGCTTGTCAAACACAGTGGTCGGGAGGATATTTATCGGGGAGTCATCATCGATTCTTGCATGGGTATAGATAGTGTCTTTGATTTCACATTCAACTCGAGGCAACTGCTTCACTCTGCGGCTTTTGGTCTTTCTCCCCATCACCAAGGAGGTGTCTATAGAAACTATATGTCTTTCAGTCATTGTCCTCTTATTACCTAACCTCTTTGTCATCACTTTACTTCTCACAAATCGTTTGAGGTCGGGGAAGTAATCTATGGCCTTGAGTTAATCTTTTTGGGTTGGCCTGAACCTGGGCGGGAATTGGGGTCTTTGGTGCCATTTGTTGATCCTGGGTATGAGAAACACGATTCAGATCGGTTCTCATATACAGATAATCATTCTGGATCTGTTGCACATCCCATCCAAGCCACCTCGCCCTCCGCCACTAGACCGCCGTAGTTCCTCCCGCGTGCGGTCGTGCGGCGAACCGCTTAGAAGTACGTGTGACACCGCTTACTTCAATCGCCGGCCCTCCACCTGCGAGAGCAGGTACCGCCCCCGCAGTTGGTTCGCCAGACTCGACAACTGCGCCATTTGATGAACCGCAAATTTAACCCTTTAATAGTGCGGAATTAGCACTTAAGAACGTTGTAACCGGGCTGAATTTAGGTCCGTCAAAAACTATCTAAATGCTAAGTCAAATAGAGTCGGATGGTCATGAATTTATTTATTTGGTAAGAAACCAAGGTCGAACTCAGGGACATGAACCTCTCTCTTGATTATTCAGATTCTTATTTATCTATTTAAGTGCTGAGTTGGAAAACCATAGGTCAAACAATGCATGAAGTCAAGTCAATGCAACAAATATAAAACATGCATTTTTTTATTTTAAAATTTTTTTAATCATGCAAATAAATGCAATGAAATGCAATAAAAATATCCTCGAATTTAAAGAATACTTGAGATAATTAATTAAAAGTCAAATCAAGGTTAAATAATGAAGCTACTTTCATTGATGTGGAATTCAGGCAAATGAATCATTAAACTCAAGACACTTAGCCAAAATAATACAATAAATCTCGTAGTGTAAAATCTGAGATACAAGTATGTCATCTAAAAAACAATAAAATGAGATTCAAAATGCCATTGAAATCGACTCAATCGGAGCTAGGATGCTCAAGATATACACAAGTGAAGCCAAGGGTATAAATGCAAGAAAACATAAAAAAATAAATAACAAACAGGTCCCTAGGAGGGACTAAAATGCAAATAAAAGAAAGTACTGGACCTTCCCTGTAAATAACCCACACGCACAGGGGCATTTTTGCAATTATTGAAACCCGCAAGGGTATACTTGCAAAATACCCCAGATGCGCGTGTGTTGCACGTGATACCAGGACCTATCTGCAATATGCAAAGGTTGCGCGGGCACCGATGCAAAAAGCCCAACACATACGTGCGTGAGGCAATCCGCGCTCCGGGAAGATGACGTGGCGCCTCTAGGACCGTTAGATCTCTGGAGGGGGGCGAGATGCAACGGCATCTGCATCTCCTCCTCCCTCATTGGGTGGCGCCACGATTGGAGCTCCAGCGTGAGGCCTGGAGCTCCTCCGCACCTCTCCGTGCTCGGTGAAAGTTGGGGGAGGAAGCTGAACGCCTGACGATGAAGATCCAAGCTCGGGGAAGATGCAGGAGTGCCTGGATTCCGAGGTCGACGCGTGCTCGCCGGAAACGGAGCTCTAGAACATGGCTCCGCCTGAGGTCCGACCAATGGAGTTTTGGACATGCAAGGGGGGTTAGTGGTATAACCGAGGCGTGCGTGCGTGCGAGCTGAGGTGAATGGAGGGCTTAGGGAGACGAGGAAGCGAAGCCCTTGGTGGGTTCTCCACCGCCTCTAGCGGAGGAGAAAGCTTGGGATGGAGGAGGTTTTAACGGGGGACGAAGGTGATCGGAGGGCCTGGAGAAGGTGACGGGTGTTCGGCGGAGCTTGTGGGATGATCAGGTGATGGTGAAGGAGTTGAGTCTAACCTAGAAAATTCAGAGAAAACAAAGGAAAACTAAGAAGCTAAACTAACTTAGATTGAAGAAGGATCTAGAGGCGGAGCGGAGCTTGGGCTGTGCACCTGGAGGTTGGGTCATCAGGCATGCTGGGCAGCTACTCTAGCGAGCTTGGGGCACCCGGAGGAGCCCGGTCATGGCCGGCGATAGCCATGGCTCTCACCGGAGTTCTGGGTCATCATCGCTCGATCCTAGCTCCTCCCCCTGTCACAGGGTGGAGAAGGAGGGCTGGGCCTCAACCCCTTGATTAGTGGATTCTTCTGAATGGAGGAGGAGGTGATTCATTTATAGTCTAGAGATGGTGATGGAGTTGTGATTTTCGTTGGTAGATGATGACCAGAGGAGAGGAGGGTAGATGTGGCTAGGTCTTGCGCGAGGGTAGGGGATGTGAGGGCTATGTGGTCCCGGTGTTAGATCGTGGACATGGAGAGAGATGGAGCGGCTAAAATTAGAAGGGAGAAGGCGGTCAGCGAGGTGCGGGGTATTGGGAGGAGGTTGCGGGAGGTGGAAGATGAAGCCCAGACTGTTGGATCGCGAGATCCAACGGCTCTGGTGGAGGCGCGTTGGGACGGTTCGGATCAGATCGATGGGGTGCGATTGAAGGGATTCGAGCATGCCACATGGCGTGCTAAGAATGCCATGCTAGCGGGCGGTCGTGATTGAATAAGGAGATTGATTGGGTGGTGGAAATCAAAGCGACAGTGGATGGTGAAGATCAAGGTGCCAACGAGCGAGATCGGAAGGCGCACAAAGCGCCAAGTGACGGGCTATAGATGCATCGCTAGCGGGCGGTCTAGATGATATTTGGAGGACGATCGGAGGGTCACGGATGTAGGTGGAGATAGCGGCTGAGATGGAGCAGTTTGGAAATGATCGTGAGGTGCTGAAGCTGCCATGTGGCATAAGGAGAAAAAGGAGGGCACGGGCGGCTGTGATGAGATCAAGAGCTTGATCTGACGGTGGGTATTGAGTGCGGGTGGCGACAGTAGGGCCATTGGATCAAGAAGAGATCCAACGGCCAAGGGTGCGGTCGGATAGAGCAAAGGGGTCGGGCCACGTGGCCCAACTAGAAAGGGCCACGTGGCCCAATCAGAATATTAAGAGAGAAAAAATGAAATATGAGGGTGAAGATTGTCGAATTTGAGAAAACTCAAAACATGAAAGTTGTAGATCTCGATGAGATCTAAAAGTTTCAAGTTGCAAAAATGGAGTTGAGGTCAATTGAAGACACAAAATACTTTTGAGGGCGTTTTAAGGCTAAAAACACCACAGATTTTAATTTTGACATTTTTTTTTGATTTTTTATAATTTATTCAAGAATCTGATAACAAAAGGACTTTATCTGGTTTTTATTGACATAACTTTAAGCAAGGGGGTTAAAAATGGAGAATTAAGATGATGAAATCGAGTTTCATCACCCCTATACTTAAACTATGCTCGTCCTCGAGCATCAAAGAGAATGAATAAACTGGATTAACCCCCATGTGCATGTGAGTACATGATCCAATCTGTTCAAGTCCACTCAATTTTAGAGGTCCAAAATTTTAAAGTTCAACCCAGCCTTAATCAAGAGGCACCCAATTCTTCTAATTATCCAGACTCTCTCTGATGTACATATAGACTAAGGGTATGATATTTAGTGTTGACTGTGTTCACGAGAGTAGAGTCAAAACTTCACCCAAGGTCTTGGTCCGAGAAACTCTCCTAAGACCCAATCCTCAAAACTAGGGAATAAATCAAATATTGCATTCTGTTCACCATCTCTTTAGTTGTCAGACTTAAAAATGTAGATGGAAGGTCAGTAATGGAGGGTATGGGATTGTGTCATTTCTTCTCTCCCCCTCATTGGAACAAGGATTCTCTCTAGTGCCTTTTTAGGCAACACAATTTTTTTGATGTTGATCAGTGCGTCCGTCAAGAGAAGTTGGAGCCGTCTGCACTTGTTTTCCTGGGAATACACCGGGATGTGTCTTTTTTTAGTACCTATCGTACCTTCTACACCCAGACTTGTAGCATTTACGATGCAAAGCCCTTTTTTGGTGCAAGCCCGACTCCTAGTCCTAATAGTGGTGGTCCAAGTGGACACTTTGAAATGTTTGAGAGCGCTCGCCTTTGATGGAAGCTCTTTGATATGTAACTTTGTGGAATGAGAGCTTTTCTTTAACATTTCATTGATTTGTAGTATTTTTGGCTAGCTCCACTGCTTTTACCAAGAGTTGGCGCACACTGATCAACATTTTTTATTTATTTCACACCCTGGCACTTAGGTCAATGTCAAGAGATTAGTACAAGAACCAAGTTCTCATACTTGCTAAAATTGCTGACACTTAGGTTTCATGAAGCCTTCAAAGCTTTTATCCCATCCTCGAGCATCATTAGATCAAGTACATACTCGAATCCTTCATTCTAGTCCCTCAAGTGAAGAATCAACTCATCTCATCGAAATCGCAGTCATGCATGTGATGTGCTGATCATATTCTTATTGTCTGAGACTAAGCATGAAATATAGCATCTAAATCTAGAAATCTAGTGGAATGTGGATGATCAAGTCTAAGACCTTGATGGCTAAGGCTGGTTAACCTAAAATCTCAAGTCCTCACAAACTAAGTTTTCTTGAACATTTCAGATCCTGGGTGGAAGTGTGAATATAGAGGATTAATCCAACTCCTTCATTCAAAAACACACACTTTTTTTAAGCTTCAAGAGATATTAGGAATGCCTAAACTCAATTAAGTAAATGCATCTGCATTCAGCCAGTATGGAAGTAAGTACAGGCCGGAGCCTGTTACTTGAGGACGGGGCCTTATGCGATGTCCTCTAAACCATCCACTCTACTAAGGGCGAACCCTCACTAAACGCGACTACTTAATTAGGCTTAGTAGTCACTAATGACTCCTAAAGGATTTTTGGATTTTCTCATTTTTATGGATTTTTTTAATAAAAGGTTAGAACACTGGTTAGACTCAATTTTCCCTGAAATCAAAAGAAAACTTCAATACCTTGTCACACAAATAAAAAATTTCAAAACATTTTTCAAAAGAATTTTCAAAACAAGAGAACTCATTTTTTAAATCATTTTCGAAAATATTTTTATAAAAATAGTGTAAAATAATATAAAAAGCCTTGAAAACCACTGAGTCCACATAGTTCAAAGGATTTTACTTTAGCCAAAAAGTTTTAAATTTTTCAAGTTTTTCAGATTATAGCTAAAGTAAGTATACTGTATATACGGTATACCCCCTATACTTAAACTTTGCTATGTCCTCATAGTACTAGATGATACAAGTACATACGTCCATTTAAATATAGAGAAATATACGGGAACTAAGGGGGCTCCCCCAATACTTAGGTTAGAAATAACCTAAGTATAAAGGCACGGAAGAGATGAGTAGAGAAAATCACAAGGACTCGGGTCCCCCCTATACTTAGGCTGAGATTAGCCTAAGTATAAAGATGGAGATTTGATGTTGGGAGAGACCCAAGGTGAACAAAGAAGAAGGATGGATATACAAATGAGTGGATGAATCTGCGGAGATTAATGGAGTATCTAAGGCTCAAGGGAGGGTGTTGGAGAAAACATAGCTCAATCAAACATGCAACACACTTTAATTTTACCAACTCACACATAATACCAACTGAGGTTGGTTTATTATCTTTTCGATTTTATTGGTGATTAAAACATTCTATTTATATACTGCAACAAAAATGTTAAGTGAAATCGACTATGCACGAGGGTGTTGCTCTCCCAAAACATTTTTTTACTCCATTTTAGGTTGACTTGCAATTAACAGTACCAGTTATTTAAGGTTGTCACTGAATTAAGGAGAGCACATAAATCAAGCAATCATCGTCTACCGTTCATTCCCAATTTCCATTAACCTAGGTGATCAAGCTAGGAGGGGAAATCGAGAAAAACCATGTATTCGATAAAAACCATGATTTAAGCTAAGCGATAAAACATGTAGTGACTTGATGAAAATACGTGAAAACATGGGCTGTTTTAAAAACCAAAAATCATGTATGCAAGTCGATCAAAAAGCCGCACCTAATCATGCTTCTATTAGCGGGGAAGAATGTCTAATAAATTTGGCTAAGTGAAGCGAAGTTATGTGCGTTTATTTTTTTAATGTGTTCTACCTACGAGTAAGCACGTAAAAAAATGGAAAATAAAATACGCTCAAGGAGCCGCATGCCTGGTCCTAGGTCGACACTCAAGTGGGGACGATCCCCACACAACCACATTCGTTCGTTTAGGGTCGCGAGTCTTTGATCGAAGACCGCTATAAAGACGTTTATTACAAGTATATGAACTGAAATAAAAATGCGGGACATTTTTTTCTTTCTTTCCTATTTTCTTCAAGTATGCTTCTATGGTTTCTCGCAGCGGGAAGCGTCTGCTCCTCACCTCCTTGAACACTTGCGGCCCTGCCATAGAAACAAAGGTTAGAGGTCAAATAAAAAAGAAAAATTTTACAATGCAAAATAGATGAACAAATTGACCTATATAAAAAAACTTAAATAAATAAATAAAAGTCCCAATAATACATGAAACGAGCCTTGTCTCCGGCAGCGGTGCCATTTGACGAGTTGTTTACTACCCATGTTAATTTAATCAAATTAATGGTCAAATTAATGTGTTTTCGTTCGTTGCAGTCGGATAATAAGAGCTAAACAAAAACCCCTTTCAATTCAAGATCAATTAATTTCGAGCGGCAAATTTTTTTACTTGGGCAAGCCTAAGGTCGAACTCAGGGAAGCAACGGTCTCCTTAGGTAGATTTTAAGAGAATTCCAAGGTTTGATTTTCAGGGGAGAATTTTTTAGGTCTTTTTCAATCATTTTATGCATGAAGGAAAAGACACAAGCACGATCAAGCCAGTTTACAAGTTAATTCAGATAAGTGATCAGATCAAATTCAAAAATTTCGAAACATGGCCAGATGATGAAATGCAATGAAATTAAGATACACTAAGTTTTTGGATTTTTCTAACACGAAATAAATTTACTGTGAATTAAAAAATGAATGCAAGGTGATTTTAACTAAATTAATTTTAATAAATATGAAATCACAATATTTTTAGAAATAAAAATTATCCTAGATAGATCTAAGTGTGAAGAATTCGGGAAAATTAATAAATCTAAGTTTCTATGTGAAATGAACCTATTAAAGATTAATGAAAAATACTAAATGATTTATTCAGGCCTCGAGATGCATGCAAACGAGATGAATTTTTTACACTATGTAATTATCATAGATCTAATGTGATGTTTTGGTGATTTTTGGAGTTACAGAGAAATTACTATGAATTAAAAGGCATAAATGGGAAAAATATAACAAAATTCCACCAATTAATTAATAGTAAAATCCACTGATCATACAAAAATGTGTCAAGTGTCACATATGAAAGAGGACAAAGTAGGCTACACAAGGCAATTTTCAAACTCAACAAATGATTTAAAATGAGTGCCTAAAGATGCATACGAAGGCAGGGGCCTAAATGCAATTACGGGAATTAAAATTGATAAAAATAAAAGGTGCTGACAAGGACCAATATGCAATTACCTATAATGTTGAGGGGGTGGATGCAAATTTCCTACGGAACACGTGCTCCTCACTAGGGGTCTCCTGGCAGGGACTGAAATGCAAATATGAAAACCTCTAGGGGCCTTGATGCAATTTACCCAGGCCACACATGCAAATCATGTGGGGGTCCCATGCTCGGTGGTCTTTAAAGGCTCGGATCGAGGCTCGGTTGGCCCTAGAGGCTCGGACTCAGCTCGTAGTAGCTTCAGAGGATCTGAGCCTGGTGGTCGAGGAAGAGGCTCGGATCAAGCGACGTGGCTCGATCTGGACCGTGGTTCAAGTGAAGATCCAACAGAAGCTGGATGATGGCGCGTGGCGGGTCTGGATTCGTTGTATCTGATGAAGATCAACGGCTGTAGTTCGCTCATGAAAAGAAGGCATGGTCGATCAATGACCGTTTGATCTAGATTAATCCAACGGTATCTGGAGCACAGGGTAGCGGTGACGTGGCTCGCTCAGATGCGTAGGATCTGCCTGATCCTACGGCTACGGGACGTGGGTGACGTGGCTTGCTTAGGACCGTTATATCAAGGCGATCGAACGGTTGCTGTTCCTCTTCCTCAACTGGCCTGCCGCCTCCTGCGGCAGAGAAGGCTGGGCTCCGGCGAAGAGGGCGTGACTCCGCCTCTTCCTCTAGGCGTCAGTGAGGCTTGCCGGAGGTTCCCAAGTAGCTAGAAAAACTCAGGGAGGTGTCGGGGTTCCTCCGGCGGTATCAAAAGTGGCTGAGCGGCTCTGGGGTGCGGTGGCGGAGAAGCTCAAGGGCAGCTCCGATGAAGTTCCAGCCAGTCGAAGTAGATGCACCTGCAGGGGGTTAGTGGTATAGCCGAGGCATGCAACGTGTACGTGGAGTGATCAGGAGTGAGGTGCGAGGCCTGTGGTGCAGTGACGGTGTTCGGTGGTGCTGCTCCGCCAAGGTGGCGGAGCTTTGGTCGGAGTAAGGTGCGGTGCGTCGTCTGAGAAGATTGAGGGGCTCGCGAAGATGCCAGTTCTGAGGCGGAGCTCGGAGGATGCTCAGCGGGGCAGGAAGTGAAGGGATGACGGCGAATAAAATCGGAGAAGAAGAAAGAAAATTAAGAAGATGATCAGAGAGAAGATGGAGGTGTCTACATGGGGAATGGAGCTCAGATCCGAGCTCCTGGTTGTCGCTCGAAGGCCGGTAGGGAACCTGAGGTCTTGCAGCTCACGAGGGAAGCTGCGGCACAGTGGGGTTGGCTGTGGATCTCGCCAGAGATGGATCACGGTCTTCGCTCATCGTCACGTCAAATTGTTGTCACCAACTTGAAGGTGAGAGCTCGGGGAATCTCTCTGTGATGGCGGATGAAAAAAATGGAGTGGGAGATGAGAATATAAAGAGGAGGAAAGGGAAGTTGGAGAAGGGAAGGAGAAGATGGAGTAGGTGGTGATAGTGGTGGCTTGGAGTGGACGACAAGTAAGGGATAAGAGGTAAAAGGGGAAAAATAATTAATAAAATAATATAGTAGGCAACTAAAAATTATTAAAATAGTAATAATAAAATAATAATAATAAATCCGAAAGTAACAAAATAAATCAAAAAAAAAATGGGGTGACATGGGAAGGCTCCAGGAGTTGCCACATGTCGCTCCTAGAAAATTCAAAATTAAATGTAAAGAAAAATAAAAAAGAAATAACAAAAGGGATTAAATCAATAATTGGTCAACACAAAAGTAGCATTTCTTGACGAGATCTACCACTTTCATGAAGGGCCGGAAATCAAATGAAAACATCTGTACAAAATATATGTTTTGGGTGGTACCTTATAGATATAAAATACCACATTTTATCTTTTGTAAATTTTTTGTCATTTTTAAAAGAGAGAAAAATAAAAATTAAAATAGAAAAAATATAAAAATAATATTTACAACTTAATCTAATTTTTTTGGATTTTTAATATTTACGAAAATGAAGGGTAAAATAGTCAATATGTACAATACAAAAGGGGCCCAAAACCCAAGTTTTGCATACGAGCTCTGATTTTAATGAAATTGGTCTTGTTTCGAAGGTCTTTGAATGTATATTACTTTAAAAGTGAGTAGACCCAAATCAAACACTATATGAGAGAGATATGGACATTTAAAGCTCCTGGTTACAAACTTAGATTGGGGTTTTATTGGTCAATTTTACAAGTTAGTAATTTTTTGATATTTTTCTTTAATTATTGTTAGTAATATATACACTATAGATTGGTTTTATTGGATTTGTAGTTAGTATATAATATATACGAATAAGGTATTTTAGCTAATATACAGGTGAATATTTACAAGTGAAATTGGCTTCGTATTTAATGCAAATATGAATGCTAAAATACAGATATTATGCTAGCATGCATGAATGCTAATTATGCAAGATTAGGGGAAATATGCTGCTATTTACTCGGGAACAAAGTTCTATTTTCAACTTTTAGAGTGATGAATCACATATTCATCAGTGCATGACGATGCGAGGCTAAGACACTGGCGGTAGATCTCTCGTCTCTCCTTCAGTCTCTCAAAAGGAGGGTTGTCACCCCTCTAGCTCTTGGAAATTGGTTGAAATGGAAATGGCGTATTCTCGAAAGCAGAGGGGATTCTAGGGCTATATATAGGTTGAGATTTTGTGTTGAGCACGGATGTGGATACGGTCACCAGCGACAATGGCATCACCAGCAGTTGGCTAGAGGAACGACCTAACGACCGGGCCGTTAGGCGGAGGGAGAAGGAGGAGAGACAGTATGCGGAGAAGAAGAAAGAAGAAGAAGAAGAAGAGGCGTTGGGAAAGACGGGGAAGAAAAGAGGAGAGAGAACATGAAGGGTAAAAATAAAAATAATTAATAACAAATAATTAACTAATGAATGTTAATAATTAAGTAAATAAGTAACTAATAAAAGTGAATACTTAAGTAAATAATTAAATAAGATTAATAAATGAATTAGTTATAACTAAATAAATTAATAGTAATTAATTACATTAATAAGTAATTAACTAATTAATTAAATAACTATATAAAAAATAATTAATTAAATTTCATAATAAATAAACAAATAAAGTTTATTTTATTTTAGAAAAAAATATTTAAAATATATAAATATAATGAACTGACATATATTAAAAAAGATAAAAACTAATATATATTGTACAATTTATACTAATATGATCCCAAAACTGACTTTTTTGCATATTAAATTCGACTTTTGCGAAATTAGTGTCATTTGATAGATAATTTTATAAAACGAACTTTAAAAGTGAGTTTTCTCAATTTGGAGTCCATATGGCTGAGTTATGTGGTCCGAAAAATTTAGGTCATAGCTTCGTGGCTTCGGGATTTATTGGAATTTTTGCTTATGTTATATTTTTGTACTTTCTATTAATTTTTATAAACACAGTAGAAAAGAAATTAAAATAAACGGAGTTCAGAATAATTAATTAGAAAATCGGAAGTTTCTACATATAGTACATATAGACAACAGGGCCTAAACACCAAAACTCACCTATATTACTCTAATATTTTTTGATATTTTTAATAAATAGTATTAATTTTAAATAGAAGTTTAAAAGTGAGTTTGGTTAATTTGGAGTTTTCAATAAATAGTTATGAATCTTGGAAGTCAGCTTTTACTATTTTTTTGCTTCGCCATAATTAATTATTTTTATATTGAATAATTTTTATGATATTTTTATAAATTAATATATATATTTTTATAAACTTTTGTGAAGAAAGTAATTTGATTTTAGATTTTCGTGGTGCTAAATAAAATAGGTCAAATATTTTAAATGTGAAAAATATGTAAATGTATTTTAATTATCTAGGTTTCTGACAGTTTTATACATTAGGATTCCTATCTCCCCCTACTTATTTATTTTATCGATTAAGTCAATATTGATGCAGTCTCGAGGTTAGGATCAGTCTGTATATATTTTATATACATCCTTCCTTTCTTTTATTTTTTTTATTTTTCTCTTTATATATCATTTTATAAAAAATAAGTGTTAGATAGATAATATTTATAAATGCGATTATAATGTTAATTAATGGGAACTAGTGGATATTTACATGCATTTTACAAAGGATTTTAGCCAAAATGAAAGAATAAAGGTGACGAGTCATGGATTCATCATAAAGCAACTGAATGATCAATACCAGATCCATATTAACTCAATTTCTCCTTAAATCACATATATTGAACTCTATATTAAGTCATCTTTAAAATCAGGGTGGTTTCATTATTTTTGGGGTTATAGTTTAGAAGTTGGCTTTTTGGTTGTGTTGTATAGTTGTACAATACCTATACTTATATTTATTCCTTTATTTACTTATTTTTAGTATAAATTATACATATTGTATTATAAAACACTTGTATATACTCATAATAATTAATTAAAATTAAAATTGAATTCATTAGATGAAAAATAAAATCAAAATAAAATTAAGTCCTCATTGTATAATAGCATCAATATTGTATATTATACATAATATAATAATTAACCCCTGTAATTAAATTGTAAAAATCCAATGAAAATGTTTTTTTACTTTAAATTAATTTTGAATAAAATAAAATATTAAATATAATCTATTTTTGAAAAATAAAAAAAATAAAAATACATGTATATAATATATAGGTAAATTATAACCGCACTTAATACCATACATTATATAGACCATATGTATTATTAAAAACAATTAAAAATTATGGGAAATTTATTTATAAAATAACAAACAATTCTCATTTTTATAACATTTTATTATAAAATCATTTGCTATTTTAAAATGTTTTTTCTTTTATTTTGTAAAGATTATTTGTTGATTGGTCATCTCGGGTCTGTTGACTCGGTCAACCAGCTCCAGACCCAGCTAGACTTCGCCAGACTTGATTTATTGACATTTCACAACACAGGTCCGACCATCTCTTTCCTCGGATTGCTGACCCTTGCGGTCCATGAAGATCCATGATCCTCACGGATGGGTCTAAATCCACCTTAGATTGCGTGGACTATCTCGATCTTTCGAGACGTTGAGGAATTCTATAAATAATCCTCTTCCACCTACACCATGCCCAAGATCACTCCGCACATCCTTTTCTTCCCCCAAAAGCACTTAGGACAGCGACAGGGTCCCGAGGATACCTTTAGTGCTCGATTTGGTTGCAATTGGGTTGAAGAAAAATCGTGGTTGGAGTCATCCACCGCGAGTAGCCTCTTGTACCTTTCGCAGTCGGGTTGAGGCAATCACCACACCGTTCACCTCGCCAACATTTGCCTTCCACTCCAGTCTCCTTAGGTATACTCATTTCCATCACAGTTCACGGTTCACCGTTGATTCTTTCATTTGCACTGTCATACACCTTCACTGCTCCGACCATTGGGTTCTGAGCTCCATTATCTCATCCATCCATTCAAATCGATCCGTCGCATCATCGTCCACCTTCGAATGCCCCCTAATCATCCTCAATCTCATTCAAAAGAGAAAGATTATGTCTATCCCTCCTTCCTCCATGATTGTCAGAGGCCAATGTTAATCCACCCCCGCTCATCTTGTTTCCTTTGTTGAATAACCCTTGTCGAAGCTTTGACTTCGAGAGCATGGTGCCCTTGCGGGTATCATTCGATGCGGAGCACTTCCATTTACGTGCTAGACCGTGTAGACAACCGATTTGAGCTTTTGAGTTCCAGATATACTTGATCGAACTTCATATGGTCATGCCTTCTTCCTATTTTTCAGCATGCCCCCTTGCTGTCAGATGAAAAGCACATGCACCCTGATCTAATATAAGTTGTACGAGCATGACCAAATACCAGCACTCAGATCATATCTACGTCAGATCTGACCGTACATCAGAAACTTTATTAGACCATCATAACTGCGCCACAATACCCATCTGGTCGTACGTCAGCACCACATTCTCTAACCATCGGATCCTTTTCTAGAGCCACAAGAGTCGTACATCAGTCGTCATGCATAACATGTGCCTACATGTGTATATTTTCCTTTTACCCCTATCGTTTAAGTTATTTATTTCTAGTACAATAATTATAATAACTAGTTAAATCTTATATGCAGTTAGGAACTCATAGTTCTTGTATTTGCACTTTAGTCAAGCTAAGTAGAACTCACATGTGTCTTCTCGTGTTTTGTGGGTATTTTACAAAGTAATTCCTATGTTTTTGATTTTTTAATGAAATAGAAAATGTTTTTAGTAATTGCATTTATACCCCTCTATGTATGAGTCATGTGTGCCGCATGATTTTATGGGATTATTTGAAAAAGGGGCCACTGTAGTTTTATTGCTTGTTAATCTTTGGCCCTAGAACTTGAAATAATTGCTTATAAGTCCTCTATTCATTATTGTAGTTTTATGATCTCGAGAAGTCAACCATGAAGACTTCCAAGAAGTCACCCACCATTTTGGCAAATACGGTAATCATGCACCATTGAAAAATGCCTAGGGTATTGCAAAGCCCGAATGACATGCACCTGAATGCCAAAAGAACATGTAAATGTGCTCTTTTCCTGATTCTCGGGAGCAATGGCTACTTGATTGCAGTCCAAATACCAATCAAGAAAATAGAATAATGCCTTCTCTACGAGTCTCTCAACGATTTGATCAATAAATGGCAGAGGAAAGTGATCTTTCCTGGTTGCGACATTTAGGCACTTATAATCAATACCGATGTGTCAAGACGAGGCTACTCATGTCGCAATCTCTACCCCCTCCTCGTCGGTGATCATCTGTATTCCCCACTTCATCGGAACAACATGAAGAGGGGTATTGGACATGCGAGCCCATATCGAACCATTATGCAATAAATGTTATTGCGAATATATTCCCTGATCGAAATGAAGAATAACCAATTTGAAAAATAGGTCTCTTAGTACAATTAGGGTTATGTACCATGGACATCTTAATGATCATACATCTGTTCATTCAATTATTGAATAATAGAGGCTGGTGCTTGAATGAATATCTAAAGAGTTAGATTGAGGACTCATCAAGTACCATCAAATGATTGTTAAGAGATGATCTCCATCCTGAGTAGGAGATGGCAATCCTTTCTCACTTGGTTGATATCTGAGTGACATCTTGATGCATGTCCTGTGCATGGGAATAGAGATTCTGAGGTGCCAGATTAGTTAGGTCAAAGAGTTGACTTAACAAGATCGAGATAACCAAAGTCAAATGTCGTATGCTATCACTATATAGGCACGCATCCTCTAACCGGAGACAGATGTGTTACTATATGTCTGAGTATGTATATTTGGTAGACCAATAGGTTGATGACCTAATCAAGGTCTATACATCGACGTGCTGGTGTGCATATAAGGGTATATGAGTATTACGATCTCTCAAAGGGATCATACAGGTTCATCAGTGAACCGGAAGACATGAGCTCACTCATGAGATATTGGGAAGAATCAAATTTCGTGCACGATCATCTCGCATTGGAAGCTTGACTGAATTTGTAGGTTTGATATGTACTTTTGAAAAAGTATATGATCAACACCTGAGTATGATATATGCTTTTGGAAATCATACAATCGATACTGACTCCCAATGATCGAATGAGAAATTTAATGATAAAACTCTGAAGTAGACAACGTAAAATTAATCTTATACTTCAGGTTTTAATCTGGGTCTTCCAGTATGTAGGATGTACATGTATTGGGAATTCTTGAGGGTGATGCGATCATAAACGATTGTATAACAATGACGCTTCGATTTCGAGGGAGTGACGAAACAAATCTGGATTTAAGTGACCCCTCTCATAGAGAAGTAATCTGATCTTAGTCCAAATGTTGGACATTGATCTGAATGTGATTCACTTGTAATAAGAAGATTAGATTTGCGATCATGATTTAATCAAGCATCTATGGGAGGTCCGCAAGACCTGGATTTGAGATGTGATCTCAGTAACCAAGTCAATATATGTAGAACAATACAATCGCCATGTCCTTATCTCCAAGTATCCGCGAAGAAAGTGCATTATCCTCGAAAGAGTTCATGGATAATTTCATTGTTGATATATGTATCCGAGAATTGAGAAAAATGAATAATTAAATGTGATTTAATTATCATGAATAATATGAATTTGATTCGTATTATAAGGAGAGTTATCTAAGATAATTAAATGTGATTTAATTATCAAAGATATGAATAATGTGAATGTGATTCATAATATTTGGGCACATGAGAATTGAAATCCAAAATGATTAAATGTGATTTAATTATCATGGATAAGAATAATGTGGATAGCACTATCCATATTATTAAGGTATATAATAAATATGATTTATAATATATTAAAGAGAGCATATTATGATTTATATTTGTTGATTAACTGCTTAATGTGAATTGGATTCATATTGAATGATTAATCGAAAATATAATTTAGTTTTGGGTTGTAAATGAGATTCGCAAAATTTCAATGACTTGATTGAAGTTTTTCACAAGATAATTGTGAATTGTTTTTGTGAAAAATATTTACAACAATTTTTGTTGTAAATCATGGAGATATCATCAGATAATGAGATCTCATGAGATGATTGGTAGTCGTCCCCCTTTTTAGGAGATGAGGTTTATCTCCTTATTATCTCCAAGACCAGTCGAAGTGATTTACATTGGGATTAATTATGTTGGTCTATCAATATAAATTAATTCAAATTAAAACAATTGTTATTGTATTTTTACAACAACATCTTAGCCTTTGAAATAAACACAAATCAATCTCAACCATTGATAGTGTGTTGTCCATGCATAGGGATCCATGGAATCCCAAAACCCCATATAAGAAGAGGCACCCCTTGCTCTTCGAGTAACAAATTTACAACGTAAACTAATGCTCTCTTCCTCTCTCTCTCTCTACACGTCATGTGCCTCTCTCCCTCTCTCTTATGAACGTCCACGATGGAGCCATTGAGAGACTCACCATCGCCGCAACATCATTGTTATGCTGCCGGAGAACTTGCTCGAGGATCTCTGTATCCTTCGGTGCGCCTCACTCGTTAAGAAGATGTCATATCTTGTGTGACGAGATCAAGAGATTCACTACTTGGATCATCAACATGGATTGCGAGAAGGACGCGTCTCATCAACACGCTCGCAAGCGTCTCCTCCGCTGGATCGGACTAGAGACAAGAGGTCTCTTGGTTTAGAGACTCGATCGCAACCACACTTTAAGAGGTAAACCTTATACCTATTGTGGTTTAGATGAAACGATTCGATGAAGGTTCTTGGATCATGTGGTTTCATCACATTTAAAAATTTTAAATTCTACTGCCCGGAGGAACTAGTACAACTAGTCGCTCCCAATCGCATTCGATGCGATCCACACACTTCCGTGATGTACTTGAGGATCTCGTCATATCCTTCAAGTAGTATCAGAGCTAGGTTGGAGGTTTTGGATGTGATCCATAAACCTAGGAAGACTTGGGTTCATAAGGATTGTGAAAAATTTATCCCATTTTAATTTTTGCAGCCCTGTTTTGTGGTAAAATTTAGGCCTTGATTAAAATGTTTGACACGAAATTTTCAATTGAATAATGTTTCCCATTAATTAAGGATGCCGTGGTATTTGAGTTTGCATGATTTGGAATCTGATAACACAAGATATGATCATTTTAATGAACATATATCAACTCTTTCGGGACTGGCGAATGATGACGTAACTAAGGAGTTAATTACTGTTTTAGAACACTAGGAAATGTGTGCTTATCATATAGGTTCTGTTTTAAATCACGCTAGAAAATTTTAGAAACTAATTTTGCTTAATTTGGATTTAAAATGAATGAGATATTCTAATATTAGTAAGTGAGGGTCACTGCTAAAAATTGCAATCCTAATCATGAACCTTGTGATAGTCATTTACGAAATAGGTGAAATTAATGGTTAATTTCCTGGAATAATTATGGATAATATTTGGAAAATATTTGAATGATAAATTTTCCCCTAAATGACATTGCATCAACCAATAAATGATTAGATTTGATCTGGATCACCAATTAGTTACTTGATACACTTTCAACAAACATGTTGCTTGAATAGGTTTGGGAATTTGTCTAGCAAATTTCCTTATAATCAAACGGTTTTGATTATTACTATATGGTATAATTTTAGTTGAAAAATCGACGAACATGTCAAATATACATTGTTCGATTTGGCATTATCCTTTCCTGAGGTGGATATGGTGTATAGACGGGAAGCGTTGGGGTAGCAGATTGCACCGCGTGCGATCTGTCCCACTCCCATCAATACTGGCCATGATAGCGGGTAGGGACTCAATAATACTATAGAAATCATGGTGTATTTTCTAATTAATAAAATTCTAATTAATACATACTTTGAGATAATACCACATTTTTCAAGTAACAATCAAGTTTGTTATTTGAATTGGATTGATAATTGATTAACTATGATTAAATTAATTATATCTTATTAAAAACACTCTATTATGAATAGATGTATATTTCTCTTGGATGAATTAATTATATGAATTTGATTCATGATAATTAATTGAAATTTGAATAAGAGGTGGAGGATCACATAAGTGACATCCATAGTCTCCCATCAAGGCAAAGGGTTCTGTCGCCAGATATTGTATGTAGGAGACGCATGTCCGAAGTGACAGCTCTTGCATACAATCCATTTGGATCGGGCTCTTCGCTTCTCGAAAGAGTAAGGACATATGCGTAGTGACCCCAATATCGGGTCCTCATATTATTGGGGCGATATTGGATTGCGCATAGCGAGTTGTATTCCTGTTGACGGTTGGTTCAATTAATGACGGGTCGACATCATCTTAGGGGTGGTGGGCCCTGGTGTTAAAGACTGAATTGAGAAATGCAAGCTAGACTTGCAAGGCGGAATATGTTCCCGCTTCTTTTTATCCGAATTATAGGTTCTCATAATATTGGGATATGACAAAGATAAGAAAGGAGATCCCAGATCTTGTTTGAGATATAATGGAAAGTATCTCTTACGTTGAAAGTGATTAAGGGAATGAACATTCAATATTGACAAGGCAAGACAACTTTGATATAAAAATTCCTAAATCAAAGTAAAACATGTATATATATTTATGCAAATCTCTTATTTCAGATAATCCTTCATAAACCCACTCAATACTATACTCAATAATAACCAGTAAAATATCATGGATCGGATCCATGATCAAAATTTTGTACTTGCAGTTGGACACATATTGTGTGTGGTTGCAATGTGCAAGTTTCCTTATAATAATTATGAATGACAATTAAATAGATAATAAGATAACAACCTAGGGTTTGTATGTCTCTATAGTCTTGACCTCATCGAATGTACTTTAGAAGTGACATGTCGATGATGATTGTGATTATGGAATAATCCTTATAAAATCTAAGAAGACATTATGGCATACATATGTGCTCTTGATATTTAATCATGAATGACATGGTTCACTGCATCATGCACAATGGTGGCTTTATATGAGATGATGTATTCAAAAAGTTGAATACCTAACTGAACCAAAGTCTTTAAGAGTTAAGATGCATGTAGATATGATGTCATCATTCTAATGTTTATACTCAAGTCATTCTTGAAGCTTCGTAATATTCATATTATATGAATTGAATGAAGCATATATAAATGTCGAAATACTCTTATATTGAAATTTTTTGAATTCGACATAAGAGATCCTTTGTCTTAAGCAATGGTTGTTTAGAGATGAAAGGAGCACAGTAGAAGCATGGGTCGGACCCAAGTTAGAAGAAAAGTCAAAGTGTTGATTGTGCTTCTATGGTTTCCACACATATGAAATCCAAAGACTTGGATGAATGCTAATACTGCAATGAGCTGGTTGATAGTATAATTATCAAGTCTATCTAGAATCCTTAGAGAAGGACTCAGATAGTGCATCAGAATAATCTACATCTACATATAATCATTGAAATTCGCTTTCTTACTTGATAAGATGGAAGCCTAATAGTTGTATCTCATTCTTCTAATAACATTTGCAATTGGTTGCATATGTTTTAGAAGATTAGAAAATTTCATTTTAAGGTTTAATAGTTATCTATGAATATTGATGCAATGGTTACAACAACCTCTATTGGATAAATAGACATCATTTTTTTAGTGGGAGACCCTTAGTCTTAGAGAATGTCTCTATGACATGGATATTAGAATACACTCATTGTTTATTTCTATGTGTTGGAAATAAACATGAATTCTGGGATAAACCTATCATAGAGAGTTATGATGGATATATTTCAGATAGTAATCTAACATCTAGTGGACTCTACTAAATTTGAATACTAATGAAATGTTCATTAACATTTATAATACTGAAAATTACACCTTAAAAGATCAATAGGAGGATGAAGATCATTTAACAATGATCTGACATCAAACCTTGGACATATGTCTGTTGATGAGATCAATATACTAGTAAGAGATAAACTTTAGAATGTCTAAAATCTCAAATCTTACATACTTTTGAATATTGCATTCAAAGTAAAAATATCCAATGCACCCTTCTCTGGGAATTATGTTAGATGTCGAGGTATTCAAGATCCCATACATATTGATGTATGTGGATCATTTATATCATAATAAACATTAATGATATGTGATATCATTTGATGATTATTTGTGATATGAAATTTCTTTCCTTCATGTTAGAAAGCTTTGAAACGTTCAAATATTTCACAATTTTGGTTTAGAACCAAAGTTTGAAGGAAGATGAAAATGAATTTGATCTAACCAAAGTAGCATGTACTTGTTAGATGAATCCAAGGATACCTTATGGAGAAAGGAATTTTCATTCCTATCTCAATCCTCCTAATGCACCTTAACTCAATAGAGTTATAAGGAGATACAACTGATCATGTGTGACATGATTTAATCAATGATTAATATTAGCATAATTACCTCTTAGTTTCTAAGGTATATATATGCAGTAGAGACTACAATATATATCCTTATAAGGTTCCATTCTAGTAAGTTGTAATCTAGCACCAGAGAGTGCTACTTCATTAGGAAAATAAAGTATGGTATTTGACACCTACTTTATGACCTTGAGATTTTTAAAAGATCTCATCTCTAAGGATATGATTCTTAGAGGATGACTCTCTTGAGAATTAAGATGAAAATGAAGTAAAGGAGCTCATTTGATATTGAGAAGATGAAGAGGCTCCTGAAGTTGGAAACTAAAAGGACAATTAAAGATGAAACATTAATACCTCTTCAAATGAGTTTGAGGATGGATTCCATGTGTGTGAGAAATCTGACAATGATCGAACTTCATGTAGTGAAGCTTCTGAAGATCATGTCATGGAATGATGGATGTTAGCAATCAAGTCTATAGTAGACTTCATATACAAGTGTTGTATATGGTCCCTCGGGGATCCACCTATATGGGTAAGACCTATTAAGGTGTAAATCGATCTTCAAGAGAAAGAGGGAACCTGATGAGAAGGTAGAGACCTTCAAAGCACCGCTCGTAGCCCTGATCTACACACTAAATAGAAGACATCGCTTGCGATGAGACTTGATCTCTAGTGACCATGCTTAAACTCATAAGATTATTGCTAACTATAGCTACACAGCTTGACTTTGACATCCTCAAGATGGAAGTCAAGATTGCATAACTCCACGAATATCTCTATAAGGATATTCACATGAAGTAGCCCTAGGTCTTCATGGATGAGGAATACAAAGTGTGCAAGCCAAGAAGTTCCATCTAGGGACTCAAATAAGCTTCTTGTAGTTGGAACATTGGATCTGATGAAATCATAAAAGTTATGATCTCAGATAGAATCTTGATGAGCCATGTAAAGCTTAGTGAGAGTGCCATTGTGTTCATCGTGCTACATGTAGATGATACCCTAATCATTTGGAATAATATAAGTGTTTTATAGACATGCTATTCCATACCTTGAAATATGATCTCAAGGATACCTCTTAGATCTTATTTCTGAAGATGTTCAGAAGCAACGAGAAGAGGGTATTGGGATAGTCACATTAGTGGTACTCCTTTGACATGTTCCATTTTCTGGAAAATTCCAAGAAAGGCTTCCTTCCCTAAAGATATGGTGCTGACCTATCTAAAGAGATAGCACCTCAAAGAGTTGAGGAAGTGAGTGCTAAAACTCCTTGCCCTTGTGCATCAATTACGAGAAGCTGAGTGTATGCTAGATGTGTACACAAGTTAGATATCTACCATGCAGTGGGAGTAGTGAATGTTACTAATATTACTAAGGAAATAAGACACTTGATTGTAGTAATAACAATATCTTCAAAGATGACAAGAATTTAGAGATAGTGATCTCAAGTCTTATGTTCAAGAAATTAAGACTTTATAGATGGTGATCTAAAAGGTCTTAACTGCGGATACCTTAGGAGATAGAGATCTCCAGGAATAAGGGTATGCTAGTAAGCATAATAGAAATTACATACTGGTTATAATAATTATTTATGTGTAGTGTCAAGGACACTATGACTGATATGATTGAGTATTGGTTGCATAAGATGCGGCATTCGCATTGGATGCGAGCATTGTTCGTAAAAGGACTTGGCGTAGTCTCTCAGGAACAAAGTGTCTGATCAGCTTACCTAGCTATTTTTCTAAATAGCCTATAATTGTCACATGTGTGTGTGTTTAACTGATTATCCCATTAATGGCTCTTTGGGCTAGTGGGATATTGTTGGACATGCGAGCCCATGGCGAGCCATTTTGCAATAAATATTATTGCGAATATCATTCCCTTATCGGAAATGAAGAATAACTAATTTGCATAATAGGTCTCCTAGTACAAATAGGGTTATGTATCATGGACATCTTTATGATCATACATCTATTGATTCAATTATTAAATCATAGAGGCGGGTGCTTGGATGAATATATAAAGAGTTAGATTGAGGACTCGTCATGTACCGTCAAATGGTTGTTAAGAGATGATGTCCAGCCTGAGTAGGAGATGGCAATCCTTTCTTACTTGGCCGATATCTAATCGACCTCTTGATGCAGGTCCTCTGCAAGGGAATAGAGATTTGAAGGTGTCAGATTAGTTAGGTCAAAGAGTTCACTTAACGTGATCGAGTTAACCAATGTCCTATGTTCAATGTTGTCACTATATATGTATGCATCCTCTGACCGGAGACAGATGTGTTACTATATGTCTGAGTATGTACATTTGGTAGACCAATAGGTTGATGACCTAATGAAGGTCTATACATCGGCGCACTGATGTGCATATAAGGGCATATGAGTATTACGATCTCTCAAAGGTATCATACGTGTTCATCACTGAACCGGAAGACTTGAGCTCACTCATGAGATATAGGGAAGAATCAAATTTTGTGCACGGTCGTCTCTCTTTGGAAGCTTGACTGAATTTATAGATTTGGTATATACTTTTGAAAAAGTATATGATCAACACCAGAGTATGATATTTGCTTTTGGAAAGCATATGATCGATAGAGACTCCGAATGATTGAATGAGAAATTTGATGATAAAACTCTGAAGTAGACAGTGTAAAATTGATCTTATACTTCAGGTTTATTCTGGGTCTTCTAGTATGGAGGATATACATGTATTGGGAATACTTGAGGGTGATGTGATCATAGACGGTTGTATAACCATGGTGCTTCCGTTGCGACGGAGTGATGAAACAGGTCTGGATTTTAGTGACTCCTCTCATAGAGAAGTAATTTGATCTTAGTCCAAATGTTGGACATTGATATGAATATAATTCAGATGTAATTAGAAGATTAGATTTGCGATGTTGATTTAATCAAGCATCTATGGGAGGTCCGCAAGATCTGGATTTGAGATGTGATCTCAATATCCAAGTCACTATACATGGAACAATACACTCGCCCTGTCCTTATCTCCAGGTATCTGCGGAGAAAGCGCATTATCCTTGAATGAGTTCATGGATAATTTCATTGCTGATATATGTATCCGAGCATTGATAAAAATGGATAATTAAATGTGATTTAATTATCATGAATAATATGATATTGATTCGTATTATAAGGAGAGTTATCTAAGATAATTAATTGTGATTTAATTATCAAATATGTGAATAACGTCATTGTGATTCATATTATTTGGGCACATGAGAATTGACATCCAAAATGATTAAATGTGATTAAATTATCATGGATAAGAATAATGTGAATATCACTATCCATATTATTCATGTATATTATTAATGTGATTTATAATATACTAAAGAGAACATATTATGATTTATATTTGTTGATTAACTGATTAATGTGAATTGGATTCACATTGAATGATTAATCGAAAATATAATTTAGTTTTGGGTTGTGAATGAGATTCACATAATTTCAATGGCTTGATTGAAGTTTTTCACAAGATAACTGTGAATTATTTTGTGAAAAATATTTACAACAATTTTTGTTGTAAATCTTGGAGATATCATTAGATAATGAGATCTCATGAGATGATTGGTAGCCGTCTCCCTTTTTAGGGGATGAGGTTTATCTTCTCATTATTTCCAAAACCAGTAAAAGTGATTTAAATTGAGATTAATTACGCTGATTTATCAATATAAATTAATTCAAATTAAATCAATTGTTATTATATTTTTACAACAACATCTTAGCCATTTAAAGAAACACAAATCAATCTCAACCATTGATTGTGTGTTGTCCATGGATTGGGATCCATGGACTCCCAAAACCCTATATAAGAAAGGCACCCCTTGCGCTTCGAGTAACAAGTTTACAACGTAAAGTAATACTCTATTACTCTCTCTCTACACGTCATGTGCCTCTCTCCCTCTCTCTCTTATGGCCATCCACCATGGAACAATTGAGAGACTCGCCATCACCACAGCATCGTCATTATGCTACCGGAGTACTTGCTCGTAGATCTCTGTCTCCTTCGGTGTGCCTCGCTCTTGAAGAAGATGTCAGATCTCATGTGACGAGATTAGGAGATTCGCCGCTTGGATCATCACCATGAATTGCGAGAAGGACGCTTCTCATCAACATGCTCGCAAGTGTCTCCTCCGTCGAATCGGACTTGCGACCGGTGGTCTCTTGGTTTAGAGACTCGATCGCAAAGACGCTTCAAGAGGTAAACCTTATACCTATTTTGGTTTAGATGAAATAATCCGAGAAAGGTTCATAGATCATGTGGTTTCATCACATTTAAAATTTTTAAATTCTGCTGCCCGGAGCAACTAGCGTGACTAGTTGCTCCGGATTGCATTCGATGCGATCCACATGCTTCCGAGATGCGCTTAAGAATATCTCCATATCCTTCAAGGGTCCACCCACTAGGAGTCGTAAATAGGGTATATAAACCTTGCTTTGCACAATTTCTTAATTTCTTCCGTAACTACTTCCGTAGATTAAGGTTTAGTCTTCTCTGAAATTCACGAGAAGGTCTCTAATTATACTTAACATATACTTGGTGCGAGTAGATAGCAGGGTTGGTCCCCACAAGATTCGAAACTGTCTATCCAATGGCTATGTAGTTCCACTAAAGAACATATAGTACCCTTTACTCCTGGTCTGTAGTTAATGTCAAGCTAATGATCACAAGAAATCTCTCTTTGGGTCCTGCAAGAAACACATAATTGAGTGTAGGAGAAAGTTGTTTCATCTTAGGCTAATCTGATTCATCATTTAGGTCTAGCTAAATGGCATCGGTGTTCGGCTCTGTGTTGGATTATGGTAGGTCAATCTTTGATGTGCTGGCTACCAATTCTGATGAAAGGTGAGTTAGATCAGAGAAGTAATGCAGTAACTCCGGCAAAACCACATCTGATTTGTCATATATATCCCTTGACTATCCTGAAGAAGATGGGATTGACAAATCCAACGGCTTCTCTGTGTCATCAAGGGTACATGCATCTATGTCTTTTAGTAAATTTGACAATTCTTGGCAAACTACAATATGCATTGTTTCCTCTCTAGATGAGAGGGTCTCGCTATGACCTTCTGGAATATGTTGCCAAGTTTCAGTGGTGCTAATTAACTTGCATTCTGCCTCTGAAGATTCTGCGTACTCAGTGGTAGATTTGGTGTTGTTTCTTTGCCATTTTGTCTACTTCATCTCCATGTCCACCTCTCCACCAGTAGAGCGGAATTTCATCACTCTTGTGTCTTAATCAAATACTTATCCTATGGTCCTCAAGAATTGTCGTCTCCTCAAGAATTTCATCACTCTTGATTTTTGACACATTTGGTTGTTTACACTGTTAATATATGTCTCCACGAATTGATTCGTATTCTTTCTACGAGTCTTAGTAGGAGTGCAATTCATCTTCAAGTATTCCTAGAATGCAGGGTTCCTAGCCACATATTGATTAAATGGCACCTTGACTACAATATTTTCTTGACAAAATCGTGCCATTTCAGGGTGATGTTGAAAAGTTTTCTGAGTTATACACTTTCCACTCGTAAGAGCATGGGGGAAAGGAAAGGAAGGAGTCGATACAAGAGATAAAGAAACTGGATCATAAATAGGAGAATCTTTGTTAGAAGCAGAGTTCTTATTACAATGACCTTTCTTCTTCACATTATTATAAAAATCAAAATTGTCTACATCATGCTGTGGAAAAGATGACAAAGGTAAATTAGCTACATCTAGAGGTGCAAGGTCCTCTATAGACTCCAAGATTGCTTTTCCCTTCTCATGAGCGGGAATCATCTATGTCCTTGGATATGGCCATGAATCTAGATTTCTTTCTTCTTCATCTTTGAAAGTATCCTTTGGTTGATCTCCTGAATCATTTCACTCCATCTCCCTTGCCATGTCAGGCAAGACCATGATCCTTACGCTCCTGAGTGACATAACATTGATATTGTCAAAAGAAAGGATCTCATGTTCAAATATAGATTAGTCTGAATAGTATACCTGACTACTATATTGAGAAGATTGAGATTTGTTCAAGATGTTAGAGTTATCTTGAACTTGGGTGGGAATGGTTATAACAAGGGCCTTTTGTTCATTTCTCCAACGAGATATATGATTTATGTCAACACGTATATCCTGAAGTTCATTTCGAAATGATTGGATCTCCTCGAGCATCTATTGTTGGATATCTACGAGTTCTATCTGAGAGCTGGACGACTGTGAGGGTTGCCTCGAAGATTGGCCCTGTGGAGCCTAGTATTGTTGTTGGTACTGCTGGGGTGCCTGCAAGTATTGGCCCTGGAGACCGTATGGTTGTTGCAGTCTTTGATGTTGGGATGGAGTCGTGTTCCGACTGTGATGTAGGGAAGGTGTGAATGCGACATTATAGAAGGTCGGGGATGTTAGTAGGGTGGATGGTCCCCCTTACTACCTTGTTGGGAAGGGTCCTGAGTGTACCAAATAATGTTTACCTCAAAGACTAGAGTTGGTATTTCTTTGACGATCTTGACTGGTAGTGGTGATTGTTAGAATTGTTGGGCATATAATTGGTCCTGATCCCACGGTTGTTGTAGCCCTGACATCAGCTACTCTTGGATCTGATGTACTCGATAAATGGGAACAACGGATACAGTCGAGGCATGTATCACAATCTTGGACATCTTCTCAATCATCTCCTCCATTTGCTTCGAAAACTGGGAGATCCTATTATCGATGTCGTTCATCCTCTTGTGAATCTTATTCAAAATAACTAACTTGTCAATGATTATGTCCATGTTTGGAATCAAATCCTCGGCTATTTCTGTAATAGTCTGCTTCCCTCCTTTAGATTGAAGTGTGCTGAGGGAATCGGTATACACTCTGTTGGCTATCTGTGAGCGACGTGTCTCCGCCATCTACTCGAATACCTTCCAAATCGTATTCGTACATCATGATGTGTAGTTGCCTTTGCAGGATGCACTCACTAATCCTTGTTTCTTGTAGCTGAGACTTGAATAGTGTATTTGGACCAAGATGTTGTCATCCAAAGCATGACAAGGACATGAGGCATCTGATAGAGGCTGGCGATGCATGTCCTCATCTAATTAGTCCAACTCGAAAGGTATAACTTTTTTAAGAACAGGTTCTTGAATTGATCAAAAGTGGTGACCATCATTACAAAATTTTTCATCTACTAATCAGCTTTGTCTTTCAAGTTGAATGGAAGTGCAATAAGACGAATGTAATCTTGGCTGACCGTAGGTTGTCTCAAGTTTGAACATACTAGGTTCAAGTCCCGTAAGAATGCATATGGTTCTTCAGCAGTATTAACATGAAATTGAGGAAGCTAGTTCAAGAAGTGCGGCTTCAGCTCATAGTCTATTTCTAGCTTGACCTGTTGCAAATAATTCCTCACTCTGTATTGGCTAAGGTGATAGACTGTTTCCATTGGTGTTACACCCCCACCTTTTAGCTGGTCAATTTGCTCCATTAATAGAAGTTATTACTTCTCAGATGCAACCAATCTTGCTAATATCATTTGCATCGAGTCTTCATTCGATTTGTCTTCAGGATCCTATTTCTTTGGAGGCATCTCCTTTAAATTCTCTTCTTTTTCTTCACCTTTAGAATACAAAGATTTTGAATTAAAAAGTGGAAAGAAATAGAATGAGAATCATCGAGGTTGGAGTCTTCCTCGATGTGGGTAGGGGAGATGGAAAAAATATGAGTTTGTCCTCCTTCAAGAAAGATAAAAGTATCATAGGATGAGGATTGATGGGAAGAGTGTACATGAACCCAAGGTGGTCTGGAGTAAGAGTGCCTCCAAGCTCTTGAGGATGACCAGTTTGTGGTAGTCAGGGGAAGGTTTGTTGATTCAAAACAAAATTCACCATAGTCCTCCATTCTCGATTTCAAGCAGCTTGGAAGAAGATTACGAGTCATGAATCAAATCGGGAGTGTAAAGGCACAAGTTTGTGGTGTTTGATCATGGATCTTGATCTAAGCACAAAATAAACATAATACAAACCCAGGTTCACCAAATCACACATTGAAGGCCGCAAGAGTCCGGCCAATTATCTTGTCAATTTTAATTGGTGATAATTCAGGTCTTGCATACGTTTAAGCGAGCTATTAGGTACATGATTTTACCTAAATACTGACATGAATTCTTTCAACTAAATGCAGATACTTTCAGCCAGTATGGATGTAAGTACTGACCGTGAAACAGCTACACATTGCTTTAGGACGGAGCCTTACACAGTGTCCTTCAAACCATCCACTCTACTAAGGAAAGATGAACTGTAAATGACTACTCGTGTTTCCTTGTTGAGAAGTATCTAATTATTTTTATAGAATCAGTAGTCTGAATGAAAATTCTGAAGTTTGGCTCTATCCTTAAGCGTGCTTCCCTCACGTCTTAATAAGATAAATGAATACAAGGATGGGGTTCTTATCTCGCAACAATTTTCAATTTTATGGTTTACTTAGAGTCATACTTTTTCAGTAGGCCCAGTTTTAGTTAGGTGATCACTGAAAAATTAGATGGGCAGAAATTCATGTCTACCATCTAGTCCCAATTCTTTTAAATCGTAAATGACAAAATAAGAGGGAGTAATCTTGGGAAAAGCCTATTGACGAGCGATAGACGAACTCATGTTAAGAGTCAGAGTAAATCAAGGTCTTCATTCATAAAAAAGTAAATCATGGTCGTTGCGACCCCAATCAGCCAATCGGACTTAACAAGAAAAATCAAGACAACTCAAATCAGATAATCAAGGCACAAAATCAATGTTAGCGGTCTCTGTTATTTTATTTTAAACTAGTATAGCGACCATGGTCGCACTCAAGGAGCATGAGTAAAACCTAAGAAGTAGTCGGTTTTCAGAAAAATAAATGCATATTTTTATAATTTTAAATTTCCATATTTTTAAAATAAGAAAACAAAACAAGTTAATTAAGAAAACAAGCACAAACAAACCTTTTGCAATTAAGGTAAAAAATGATCAAAAATCAGAAACAAAAATATTTTTATGTTTTTCAAATATTCAGATGTTTGGTGATTTTATGGGATTTTTCTAATTTTTATATGATTTTATAAAATCAAGCAAAGGCAAAAGGGGAAAATAGTGTACAATCTGGACTAAAAGGCAAATTTAAAATACTCAAATTGCCCTAATGTCGTGCTTGTGATTTTGTGAGAAAGTAAATAAAAATGGCTAACCACAGAAACTGAAGTCCTATTTTTTAATTTTTAAATAATTTTAATGATTTATATATATTTTTAAGGGTTTTGTCATTTTTAGTGTTTTATAAAAGTTTTTACAGCAAAAATGTACTAGAGGTAAAACAAACATAATAAACAAACACATAGTATTTTTTTGGAATTTTGATACAATTTTCAAAAATTTTTATGTATTTTATAAAATAGATAGAGCAATTTTTATTTTTTTGATTTTTAGAAAATATTAAATAAAACTAAATTAATTCACAAAAATTACCATAAATATTAAATGTTAGCAGGAGCTAATAATAATTTTTGTTGAACTTTTTGGAGTTAATTAGGCATTTAATTGATTAAAAAAGAGGCACACAACAAGCAGGGACGTAATTGCAATTATACTAAAGTTTCTAGACCAATACATAATGTGTATAGAAACTTAGGGTCAATATTGAAATGTCCAAGATATTCACGCACATGCTTAAAAACTCATGCACAAGGGTGTACTTGCAATTATCAGTAAAGTTCAATCGAAAGCATAACATTCATAAAGTTCAGGAAAAAGTATGCAAATAACCCACAAAATCACATGATCATGTACGTATCTCATGTTCGGAAGGACTAAAATGCAAATATTGAAAATATAAGGTCCAAACTGCAAAATATTTTAATTACACTTTATTTTATTGGACTAAATAACTATACATAAAAGTGCGAGGGTAAAAGAGCAATATACCCCTGCAAGGGCACGTGGCGCACTCTAGAGATTTCATGGTCGTATGCCTCTGATCACTACTGACTACTAATCTGACGGTGCAGAGGTTGTCGTGGACATGCAGCTGGATCTGACGGTACTATGTTGATCTAATGGCCGCAGCTACCTTCTTGTCGGGCATCAATGATCTAATCTGGCAGAGGGGGCCCCATTCGATGGTAGGAGAGGGTACTGGAAGAACTACCTCCAGGAAACCTTCTATCAAGCGAGGAGATGAACTTGTCGGCCTGATGAAGGATCTGAAGGTCTCTTTGTGCTCGACTATGCTTCGTGCATCAGAAGGGCTGCTTCAATGGGACAGAGAACGGCTAGATGGCCATCACGGTGGTGGTGCGCCTGGAGCTGCTCTGCCTGAGTAGTCGGGGGGTCAACTGAGGGTCTCTACACATGCCAACACCTGCAATGGGTAGAGAAGACTCGGGGCGTGGCTCCGATCTCAGTTACTGAAGCTAGAAGTGAAAGAAGCAAGGGCGAATGGAAGTCGATCTCCGGCGAAGGTGATGGGAGGTGATTTGGGCCTTAACCTAGACCTCAAGGTCGAGTCCAAGGGTGATTAGACTGCATATGGAGGTGCCTAGCGAAGCGGGGCATCAATCGAAATGGATAGGTGTGGGTAACAAGACACGGACCAGCTGGTTGGAGTAGGTGGGCGTACACCGGAGCAAAATGGGTAGATATAACTAAAAGCAAGAATCTGGGGAATAGGATAGGTACTTTAAGGGTCACAGTGGGTTTTAGGCTTCAAGCGAAGATGAACGTTGAGGTGATGGCCTCAACCGTGCTACGGAAGGTAGGGAGGCTAGATGCGGTGGAGGAATCCGACCATGTAGCGGAGCAGCATTGTCATTGCACCAAACCAAGCTCCGAGATGCTGTCACTCAGCTGGAGATGGCTAGGGGTCGAAATGGGAGTGAAGAATGAGTTGTGCGACTGTAGCGGCAGAAGAGATGCTTTATAGACTTCCCATGCGGGTGGAATGATCGAGCAATAACGCGCAACCCTAGGAAGACTCGCACCTTCCAAGGGATCCGCGAAGGTGATGGATCCTAGGAGAACGCTCGGGTGAGAAATCGGGGTGAGAGGAGGCCTGAACCAATCAGAGAAATATGAGAAGAAGCTCTGACGAAGTGAATCGGGTCGGGTCAGCCTGGGAGGAGACGTTAACTGGCGGTCAACAAAACGACGTGGCCCAATCAGGAGGGGCCAGGAATAGGACAGAATACGCCATAGCACAAAACAAAAGAGAAAATAAAGATAATTACTATAAAAAATAATAATGAATTTAAATGAAAAAAATGAATAAATGAAAAATGTTTATTATTTTCCAAGGAATGTTTCTATGATTTTTAATTATTTTTATGAAAAATAAATTAGTGTATATACAATATATAGGATTATATACAGGTATAATATACCTAAGTATTATGTATAGTATTTTTTAATTTATTATTTTTTAAAAAAAACCCCAATTTTATATTTTATTTATTTTTCACATAATTTTAGAAGTACAAAACAATTTTTATTCTTTTTTTAGAGGTTATTACCATGTTTAAAATAAATAGGGGATGCGATATATATACATGTGCTTTGTACAAGGAAAAAGGATTTTTATTTTTTTTATTTTTTGATTTTTATTTTATTTTTGCTTTTTTCTAGGACTATATACAAGGAGGTAATTTAATATTTTAATTTTATTTTTTCAAAAATAGTTATTTATCTACATTTGTAATTTGCACAACACAGAGGAGGCCCTATCTCTCTCTACTTATTTTATTTGGCGATCAGGTCAAGGCTTGACCTTCATTTGGGGTTCGAATCACTCTGTATTTATTCTAAATACCTCCTTCCTTTTTATTTTACTTTATTCTTTTATGTTTTGCAAAAAATACATTATAAATATGTAATAGTAACACATGCATACTGGATTCTAACGTATTGTATTTACTCATATTTACATGATGTTTTGCCAAGATAAATAGCTAAAATAAAAAAATAAAGAGTGAGAATCAGGGATTCATCATCCCCCTATACTTTACCGTTACTATCCCTTAGCAAACACTTATTTCAAAATAAGTGAAAAGGAAATAAAAGAAAAAGAAGGAGAATCAAGGTGGATTATTAAACTTATCTTCATTAAATTGAACTATGGAGCTCAGCTATACCTTGTTAGCCATGTGAGCTCGAGGCGAACCATTCTTACAATAAATGTTATTGTAATAAATATGTTTTATCAATAAATGCTATTGATTGTTTCACTCCCTTTCTGAAATTAAATGAATGAATGCACTATAAGGTCCCTCTGTACAATTATGGCTATGTACCATGGCCGTATTGATAATCATATAGCTGTTTATTCATTAAATGAATCATAGAAGCTGGTGTTTGGATGAATATCTAATGATTTGGATAGAGGACTCATCAAGCACCGCCAAATGATTATTAGGAGATGATCTCCAGCCTAAGTAGGAGATGGCATTCCTTTCTCACATAGGTTGATATCTGACCGACCTCTTGATGCAGGTCCTCTACATGGGAATAGTGATTCAGATGTGTCAGATTAGTTAGGTCAAAAGGTTGACCTAGCGAGATCGAGATAACCTAAGTCCTATGTTGAATACTGTCATAGCATAGGCACACATCCTCTAACCAGAGACAGATGTGTTACTATATGTCTGAGTATGTATATTTGGCAAACCATTAGGTTAACGACCAAACCAAGGTCTATACACCGGTGAGCTGGTGTGTATATAAGGGCATATGAGTAATACGTTCTTTCAAAGGGATCATACATGTTCGCTTATAAACCGGAAGACATGAGCTTACTCATGAGGTATTGAGACCGATCAAATTCCATGCATGGTCGTCATGCTTTGGAAGCATGCCAAGAATTTAAAGGTATGATATATGCTTTGGGAAAGCATATGATCGATACCGACTCCCAATGACCAAGATTGAGAAACTTGGTGATCAAACCCTGAAGAAGAATGTGTAAAATTGGTCTTCTTCTTCAGGTTGATCATAAGTCTTCCAGTATGCAGGATGTGCAGGTATTGGGAATACCTGAGGGCGGTGTGATCATAAACGATTATATAACCACGACGCTTCCATTCCAAGAGAGTGATGAATGAGATTGTAACTTGATCTTTGTCCAAGTGTTGGACATTGTTCTGAATGAGATTCAGATGCAATGAGAAGATTAAGTATACGGACTTGATTTAATCAAGCATCTATGGGAGGTCCGTGAGATCTGGATTTGAGATAAGATCTCAACATCCAAGTCACTATACGTGGAACAATACAATCACCTTATCCTTATCTCCAAGTATCTGCGGAGAAAGCACATTATTCTAGAAGGAGTTCAGGAATAATTCCTATGATGAATTTTTGTTTCCAAGCAAGAAGGTTTTGATGATTAAATGAGATTTAATTATCAAGTATAATATGAATGAGATTCATATTGTGAGAATGATTATCCAAGATGATTAAATGAGATTTAATTATCAAGGAAATACAGATCGTGGATAGTGCTATCCATAATATCTGTGTATATATATTATAAATATGATTTATGATATATTAGAGAGAGAGAGAATCTTTGTAAATAACATTTGTTAATTATTAATGTGAATTGGATTCACATTAAGTAATTAATTAGAAATGTAATTTACAAATTAGTTGGGTTGTGAATATGATTCACATATTTTTCAACGACATGATTGAAATATTCACAAATTAATTTAGAATTAATTTGGTGGATATTATTACAATAAAAGTTATTGCAATTTATTAAGAAATAATAGGATAAAATAAAAAGTAGATAATCACCACCAAAATGAGGTGGTGTCACCAATGACTTAGTCATAGGTGACGCCATCCCAATTTTAGGGGGTGATTTGTTTTCTCCCTTTTTGTTATCTAGTTATATCTTAATAATTGATTTATGTTAAATTAAATTATGTTGATGATAATACAACATATATTGGATTTGATATAAATTAATGTTGTTGGTTTTTAACCAACAATCATCATGGTTGTTGATTGATGCATAGATTAATCTAGCCATTGGATCTATGTATGCCATGGATTGAGATCCATTGGATCCCAAACTAATATATAAGGAGGGCAACCCTAGCCCTTTGGAGTAAATCAACAGTACACGCCTACTCTCTCTCTCTCTCTCTCTCTCTTTCTCATTTTCTCCGTCTCTCTCTCTAAGGTGGCCGTCCATCTTATGCGTTGAGAGAGATCTTCTCGCCTTCGCCTTCGATTACTAGAGGATCTCCATCTTCTTTGGGGTTGCTTGCTCTAGAGGAAGACGACGGGTTTCGTTTGATGAAATCAAGGGATTCGAAGCATGGATCTTCGTCGAGGATTGCGGGAGTCACGCGTCTCATCATTGCGCCTACAAGTGATGTCTTCGTGGATCGGACTTGAGCTAGGAGGATCTCTCGCTTTAGAGATCTTGTGATCGCAACCACGCTTCGAGAGGTATTTCTAATACTTTGTTGTTTGATGAAACGATATAAGAAACGTTCTTGTGATCATGTGATTTCATCATATGATTTAAATTTTTAAAATTCCGCTGCACATTACGACTAGTGCGACTGGTCGTCCCGATCGCATAAGATGCGATCATAATGCTTATGTGATGCGCTTAAGGATTCTCAATATCCTTTAAGTAGAATCAGAGACTTAGGTCGGAAAAGGTTTTGGATACGATCCACGAACCTAGAATGACTTGGGTTTGAAAGGGTTGCGAAAGTTCTGTCGAATTTCAATTTTGACACCTCTGTCTAATTGGATTTTTTCGGCACTGTTTAAATTGTTTAACATGAAATATTCAATTGGATTTCGTTTCCCATTAAATAAGGAAACCATAGGATATGTGTTTACGAAATTTGGATTTCATTTGCTCAAGATATGGCCTTTTGAATAAGTATGTATTCACTGTTGCGGGAACAACAAATCTGAACGTGATTAATGAGTTAATTACTATTATGATAATCTTAGGAAACTGATTTTGTGAATTTTGGATTTAAATTGATCAAGATAAGTTAATTTTAGTGATTAGGGGTCACGGCTGGAAATTGACAAACTTGATCATGAACCTTGTGATAAGTCATTCAAATTAATTTGATGAAAATTGATTGTTAATTTTCTGAAATAATTATTGATAAGTATTTGTGAAATATTTAAATATGATAATTGTTTCCTTGAATGGCATTGATATGAAATCATCAACAAACATTGTTTGCATACAAAACCCTAATTTATCCTACAATAGTTGTTGGACAACTTTTACAAGCAAAACATTCTTTCTTGAATACGATTGGGGATTTGTTTAGCAAATCTCCTTATAATATAATCAAAATTGTTTTGATGTATATTATATGGTATAATTTCAGTTGAAAGACCGATGAGCATCTCAAAGTACATGATGATCTATCTGGCATTATCCTTTCCTGAGGTGAATATGGTATCTAGTCGGAGAGCATTGGGGTAGCGGGTTGCACCGGTTATGGTCTGTCCCACTCTTATCGGTATTGGCCATGACAGCGGGTAGGGACTCGATAATACCGGAGAAATCAAAGTGTATTTTTCTAATTATTAAAATTTGAAATAATACGTACTTTGAGATTATACCTACTATTCAAGTAATAATCAAGTTTGTTTATTTAAAATTGGATTGATAATTAATTTAATCACATTAAATTATTATATCCTATTAAAGGCACTCAATTGTAAATATATGTGTATTTCCCTTGGAAGAATTAATTATGTGAATATGATTCACGATGATTAAATACAATTTGAATATGAGGTGGAGGATCACATAAGTGACAACAATGGTCTCCCATCAAGGCAAAGAATTTCGTCCCCAAAAGTTGTATATAGGAGACGCCTGTCCGAAGTGACAGATCCTATATACAATTATTTGGATCGGGTTCTTTGCTTCTCGAAAGAGTATGGCCGTATATGTAGTGACTCCAATATCGGTTCCTCATATTATTGGGGTGATATTGGATTGCGTATAGCGAGTATTAAGCCTGTTGACGGTTGGTTCAATTAGCAATGGTTCAACATCATCTTAGGGGTGGTGGGCTTGGGTGTTAAAGACAAAATTGGGAAATGCAAGTTGACTTGCAAGGCGGAATGTGTTCCCGCTTCTCTTTATTCGAGTCACAGGTTCTCATATTATTGGGATGTGATAATGATAGAGAGGAGATCCCAAATCTTGCTTGAGATATAGAGGTAAGTATATCTCTTACTTTGATAGACAATAAGGGAACAATCTTTCAAAGTTGACATAGCAAGATAAATTTGTTTTAAAATGCCTTAATCAAATATTTTAAAAATGATATATAATTATTTATATATTCTAATATAGTGCATTCTTAATTCTAGAAAATGAAGTCCATGAACCCACTGAGTAGGCTCCAGGAGGTTAATCAGTTGACCAGACCAAATTATTCGGATTCGATCCGAAATTTGGATCTTGTCCTATCTGCAGAGCGCATCTCATATGTGCTAACCAAGGACAAGATTGCAGACCCTCAAACTCCGGAAGATAAAACATTTAATGAGAAATTTGATGAAGATCATAACTTGGCAAGGTGTTATATACTTGGCTTCTTGTCCGATGTGCTTCAGAAGCAGCATGTGGAAATAAACCACTGCCAAGAAATCATGCTGAATCTGAAGGAAATGTTCGGTGACATAAACCGCACACAACGTTATAATGTGATGAAAGAGCTTATTCGCTGCAAGATGCAAGAAGGGACCTCTGTTAGAGAACACGTGCTCAAAGTGTTTGGGTACCTCTCTAAATTGGAAACACCCGGAGCTTACATGGAATCTGATATGCAAGATGATTTCATTCTCCTGTCGCTCCCTAAGTCTTTCAACAACTTTGTTGTGTCGTACCACATGAGCAAAATTGATTTCACCAATGCTGTGCTGTTAGATGCATTAAAGTCTGCAGAAGACGTAATGAAGAAAGACAGACCCACTACTCGTACAATGGTTGCACAAGTAAATGGAAAGTGCGGTCGGAAGCAAGGTTCTCGGAAGGGCCCTCCCCAGAAGAGAAAGAAGAAGAATCATGTAGTTGGTTCATCTTCCGGTGCTTCCACGTTAATGAAATCAAAGAAGGCCGATGTCTGTCACCACTGCAAGAAGTCGAGGCACTGGCGGCGTAACTGCCCAGAATACCTGAAGTCCGCTGACAAAGGTAAAGCCCCAGCAGGTATGAAATCTACTTTCATCATTGAATCTAGCTTTCTCATTGGACGAGAAGTAAGTTGGGTTGTAGATTCTGGTGCTTCTGTTCATGTACGCAATTCATTGTATTTATTTCAAGAAACTAGGAATCTGGAGCAAGGGGAGATAATCATCCATATGTGATCTGATGCAAGTATTGCAGCAGTCGCCATTGGAATCTGCCGACTATCGTTATATAGTGGTAGAGTCTTAGTACTTAAAGAGTGTCTTTATGTACCTGAAGTCAGGAGGAATTTAAAATCTGTATCTAAGCTTGTTAGACAAGGATATTCCTTCCTTTTCTGTAATAAGTTAGTCATTAATCAATATGATAAATTTATTGCAGATGGTGTTTTGACTTCTGGTGGACTCTATGAATTGTGCATTGATGAATGAGTCATGAATGTCTCTACCACTAATAAAAACCCTAAAAGATACAAGGAGAATGGAAATCATTTTAATATGATTTGGCATCATAGGCTTGGTCATTTATCTGTTGATAGGATCGATAGATTGATAAAGGATGTGAAGGATATTGAGAATCCTCAAGCGCATCACGGAAGCGTGACGATCGCATCTTATGCGATCGGGGTGACTAGTCGCACGAGTCGCAAGGTGCAGCGGAATTTTAAAAAAAAAATTTAATCACATGATGAAACCACATGATCACAAGAACAATTCTTGGATCGTTTCATCAAACCACAAAGTATTAGGAATACCTCTCGAAGCGTGGTTGCGATCATGAGAACTCTAAAGCAAGAGATCCTCCTGTCTCAAGTCTGATCCATGGAGACATCATTTACGTGCGCGATGATGAGACGCATGACTCCCGCAATCCTCGACGAAGATCTAAGCCTCAAATCTCCTGATTTTATCCAACAAAATCCGTCATCTTCTACTAGAGCAAGCAGCTCCAAAGAAGATGGAGATCCTCAAGTAGTCGGAGGTGAAGGCGAGAACTTCTCTCTTTCTCAACACAAAGGTGGTTGACCACCTTAGAGAGAGGGAGAGAGAGGACGAGAATGAGAGAGAGAGAGTAGAGTAGGCGTCTACTTTGATGTAAATTCAAGGGCAGGGGTTTCCCTCCTTATATATTAGTTTGGGATCCAATGGATCTCAATCCATGGTTCACTTGGATCCAACATTTATCGTAATCTAAGTGCTAATCAACGGCTATGATTGTTGTTGGTTAAAAACGAACAACATTAATTTATATTAAATTAAATATATGTTGAATTATTATCAACACAATTTAATTAACATAAATTAATTATTAAGATATAATATGATAACAAAAAAAGAGATGCAACAAACTACCCTAAATTTTAGGGGGCGTCACCTATAACTAAGTCATAGGGGACGCCACCTCTTATTTGGTGGTATTTTTGTCTCCTTTTATTTTATCTTATTATTTCTTAATAAATTGCAATAACTTTTATTGTAATAATATCCAACAAATTAATTCCAAATTAATTGTGAATATTTCAATCATGCCATTGAGAAATATGTGAATCATATGCGCATCCCAAACTAATTTGTAAATTACATTTCCAATTAATTAATTAATGTGAATCCAATCCACATTAATAATTAACAAATGTTATTTACAAAGTTTCTCTCTTTCTCTCTATTATATATTATAAATCACATTTATAATATACACGGATATTGTGGATAGCACTATACACGATCTGCTTTTAATAATTAAATCCCATTTAATTACTTTGGATAATCATTCTCACAATATGAATCTTATTCATATTATACTTGATAATTAAATCTCATTTAATTATCTCGGACAATCATTCTCATAATATGAATCTTACTCATATTATACTTGATAATTAAATCTCATTTAATTATCTCGGACAATCATTCTCACAACATGAATCTCATTCATATTGTACTTGATAATTAAATCTCATTTAATCATCAAGACCTTCTTGCATGGATACTAAATTCATCATAGGAATTATTCTTGAACTCCTTCAAGAATAATGCGCTTTCTCCGCAGATACTTGGAGATAAGGACAAGGTGATTGTATTGTTCCACGTAAAGTGACTTGGTTGTTGAGATCTCATCTCAAATCCAGATCTAACGGATCTCCCACAGATGCTTGATTAAATCAAGTCCGTATACTTAATTTTTCATTGCATCTGAATCACATTCAGATCAATGTCCAACACTTGGACTAAGATCAAGTTACTTCTCTATTGAGAGGAGTCACTAAAATCCAGACTTGTTTCATCACTCCCTCAGAATGGAAGCGTCATGGTTATACAATCGTTTATGATCACATCACCCTTAGGTATTCCCAATACCTACACATCCTGCATACTGGAAGACCAATGATCAACCTGAAGATGAAGATCAATTTTACACTGTCTTCTTCAGGGTTTGATCACCAAGTTTCTTAATCTTGGTCATTGGGATTTTGTATCGATCATATGCTTTCCCAAAGCATATATCATACCTTCAAATTCTTGTCATGCTTCCAAAGCACGACGACCATGCATGGAATTTGATCGGTCCCAATACCTCATGAGTGAGCTCATGTCATCCGGTTTATAAGTGAACCTGTATGATACCTTTGAGAGATCGTATTACTCATATGCCCTTATATGCTCACCAGCTCGCCGGTGTATAGACCTTGGTTAGGTCATCAAACTAATGGTCTGCCAAATGTACATACTCAGACATATAGTAACACATATGTCTCTTGTCAGAGGATGTGTGCCTATGCTGTGATAGTATTCAACATAGGATTTAGGTTATCTCGATCTCTCTAAGTCAACCCATTGACTTAACTAATATGACACCTCTGAATCATTATTCCCATGCAGAGGACCTGCATCAAGAGGTCGGTCAGATATCAACCTATGTAAGAAAAGATTGCCATCTCCTACTCAGGCTGGAGATCATCTCTTAATAATCATTTGACAGTGCTTGATGAGTCCTCTATCTAACTCATTTGATATTCATCCAAACACCAGCCTCTAGGATTCAATTTTTGAATCAACATCTATATGATCATCAAGATGGCCATGGTACATAACCCTAATTGTACAGAGGGACCTATTATGCAAATTATTTATTCTTCGTTTCAGATCAGGGAATGATATATGCAATAACATTTATTGCATAATAGCTCGTCGTGGGCTCGCATGTCCGACAATCTCCCACTAGCCCAAAAAGCTATTAGTGGGCTAATCATTTAATCCCACACTCATGTGACAATCATAGGCTATTTAGAAAATAGCTAGGTAAGTTGATCAATCACTCTATTCCCACAAGACTACGCCAAGTCCTTTTATGGAACTCGCATATCCCCAGTAACATTGCTTGCATCTAATGCGAATGTTGCATCTAATGCAACCAATACTTAATCTTGTCAGTCATAGTGTCCTTGACACTACAACTCAAAAAAATATTATTATAACCAGTATGTTATTTCTATTATCCTTATCAAAAAATACCCTTATCCCTGGAGATCTCTATCTCCTAAGGTATTCGTAGTTAAGACCTTTTAGATCTCCATCTAAAAGTCTTAATTTCTTGAAGGTAAGACTTATAGATCACTATCTCTAAAGCCTTTTCATATTTGAAGATATTGTTATTACTGCAATTAAGTGTTCTATCTCCATAGTAGGATTAGTAATAGTTTACTACTGCCAGTGCATGGCAGATATCTGGCTTTTGTACACATCTAGCATACTTTCAGCTTCTCGTAACTGATGCACAAAAGGGCAACCAGTTCTAGCATTCAATTCCTCAACTCTTTGAGGTGCTATCCCTTTAGATAGGTCAGTACCAAATCTTAAGGTAAGAAAGCCTTTCTTGGAATTTCAGAAAATGGAACATGTCCAAGGTGTACTACAAATGTGACAGTCCCAATACCCTCTTTTCTTTGCTTTTGATCACCTTCAGAACTAAGATCCAAGAGGCATCTTTTGAGATCATATCTCAAGGTATGGAATAGCCATATCATAAAACATTTATTATCATCCTTATATCATTCCAAATGATTAGTATATTATCCACATTTAGCACGATGAACACAATGGCACTCCCACTAAGCTTCACATGGTTCATCAAGATTCTATTTGAAATCAAAACATTTATAATATCATCAAATTTTATGTTCCAACTACAAGAAGCTTATTTGAATCCAAATATGGAGTTCTTTAGATAGCACATCTTGCATTCCACAACCATGAAGCCCTGGGGCTACTTCATGTGAATATCCTCAAAGAGGTACTCATAGAGGAATACAATCTTGACTCACATCTTGAAGATGCCATAGTCAAATTGTGTAGCTAGGGTTAGCAATATTCTGATGGGTTTAAGCATGGTCACTGAAAAGCAAGCCTCATCGCAAGCGATGTCTTCTCTTCGGTGTGTAGCTCATGGCTACGAACTGTACTTTGTAGGTCTCTACCTTCTCATCTGGTTCCCTCTTTCTATTGAAGATCCATTTACACCATATGGGTCTTACCCAAATAGGTGGATGCTCAAGGGTCCATATACAACATTTGTATATGAAGTACACTTTAGACTTTATTACTAATATCCATCTTTCCATGATTTGATCTTTAGAAGCTTCATCACATGAAGTCAGATCATTGTCAGATTCAACTGACACAAGGTATCCATCCTCAAACTTATTTGAAGAGGTATTAGTGTTTCATCTTTAATTATCCATTTAGTTTCAGATTTCTGGAGCCTCATTATCTTCTCAAGATAAATGAGTTCTTTTACTTCATTTTCATCTTGATTATCAAGAGAGTCATCCTATAAGAATCATATTCTCAAAGATGAGATCTTTTAAGAATCTCAAGGTCATAAAGTGGGTATCCAATACCATCCTTTATTTTCCTAATTTAGTAGCACTCTCTAGTGCTTAATTCTAGCTTACTTGCATGGAATCTTATTAAGCATATATATACTGTAGTCTCTACTACACATATATACCTGGAAACTAAGGGATAATTATGTTAAAATTCATCATTGATCAAATCATGTCACACATGATCCAATTGTATCTTTTACAACTCAATTGAGTTTAGGTGTATTAGGAGGATTGAGATAGAAATGATATTCATATCTTCATAAGATATTCTTTGAATTCATCTAATAGGTACTTGCTACCTTGGTTAGATCAAATTCAATTAATCTTCCTTCAAACTTTGGTTCTAAATCAAAATTGTGAAATCTTTGAACATTTCAAAAGTTTTTTTGGTGAAGAGAAGAAATCTCATATCATACAAAATCATCAATATAAATCACATATCCATAATGTTTACTACGATATAGATGATTCACATACATCAATATGTATGAGATCCCGAATACCTTGACTTCTTACACCTTTCCCAAAAGAAGAGTGTATTGGACATTTTACTTTGAATACAATATTCATAAGTGTGTAAGATTTGAAATTTTAGACATTCTAAAGTTTCATCTCCTACTTGTCTATGGATCAAATCAACAGGTATATGTCCAAAACTTGATGCTAAATCATTGTCAAATGATTTTTATCCTCCTATTGATCTTATATGGTTTAACTTTCAGTATTAGAAATCTTAATGAACCATTCATTAAATTTCTAATTTAGTAGAGTCCACCAGATGCTAGATTATTAACTGAAATATATCCATCATAACTCTTTATGATAGGTTTATTCCAGAATTCATGTTTATTTCCAACATTTAGAAACAAACAACGAGTGTATTCTAATATCTAGGTCATAGAGACATTCTCTAAGACTAAGGCTCTCCCACTGAAATTAAGAAGTCTATCAATCCAACAGAGATTGTTGCAACAATTGCATCAATATCCATGTGGATAACTATAAGCCTTAAGATCAATTTTTTAGTCTTCAAAAACATGTGCAGCACATTGCAAGTTTTGTTACAAGATTCAGATACAATTATTAGACTTTATCTTATCAAATAAGCAAGTCAATTTCAATGATCAAATGTAGATATAGATTATTATGATGCACTATCTGAGTCCTTCTCTAAGGATTAGACAGACTTGATAGTCATACTATCAACACATCAAGTTATTGCAGTATAGGCATTCATCCAACTCTTTGGATATCATATGGAAGTCATAGAAGTATGATCAACTCTTTGACTATCATTCTCATCTTGGGTCTGACCCATGCTTCCACTGTGCTCCCTTTATCTAGAAGCAGCCATTGCTTAAGACTAAGGATATCTTATGTTAAATTAAAAAGAATTCAATGTAAGAGCATTTCAACATTTATACATGCTTCATTAAATTCATACAATATGAATATTGTTAAGCTTCATGAATGACTTGAGTAAGGATAGTATAATTATGACACTCATCATATCTACATACATCTTAACTCTTAGAGACATTGGTTCAGGTATGTATTCAAATTTTTTGAATACATCATCTCTTTTGAGCCACCATTCTTCAGAGAACCATGTCATTCATGGTTAAATGTCTACAGCACATATGTATGCCAGAACATCTTCTTAGATTTTTATAAGGATTATTTTAACAATTGCGATCATCATCGACATATCACTTCCAAAGTACACTCGATGAAAGATCAAGGCTATAGAGACACACAAACCCTAAGGTGATGTCTTATTGTCTTATTTAATTGTCATTCCTCATTAAGTTGAGGAAACTTGCACATTGCAACCACATACATTATGTGTTCAATTACAAGTACAATTTATGGATCATGAGTCCAATCCATGATATTTTACTGATTATTATTGAGTACAACAATGAGTGGGTTTAATGAAGGATTATCTGAAATAAGAAATTTGCATAAGTATATATATCTATATATATATTATACACATGTTTTACTTTGATTTAGGAAATTTTATATCAAAGTTGTCTTGCCTTGTCAACAATGAAAGTTCATTCCCTTAATCACTTTCAATGTAAGAGATATTCTCACCATTATATCTCTAGCAAGATCTGGGATCTCCTTTCCTATCTTCGTCACATCCCAATAATATGAGAACCTGCGACTCCGGTAAAAAGAAGCGGAACACATTCCTCCATGCAAGTCCAACTTGCATCTCCCAATTCGATCTTTAATACCCGGTCCCACCACCCCTAAGGTGATGTTGACCCGTCATTAATTGAACCAACCGTCGACAGGCTTAATGCTCGCTATACGCAATCCAATATCGCCCCAATAATATGAGGACCCGATATTGGGGTCACTACGTATACGGCCTTACTCTTTCGAGAAGCAAGGAACCTGACCCAAATAAATGTATATAGGATATGTCACTTCGGACAAGCGTCTCCTATATACAACTTTTGGCGACGAAATTCTTTGTCTTGACGGGAGACCTGGATGTCTTATGTGATCCTCCACCTATTATTCAAATTGAAATAATTAATTATCGTGAATATTCACATAATTAATTCTTCCAAGGGGAATACACATCTATTCATAATAGAATGTTTTAATAGGATGTAATTAATTTAATCACATTAAATTAATTATCATTCCAATTTTCAATCAACAAACTTTGAATTTTACTTGAATAGTAGATATAATCTCAAAGTACGTATTATTTTGAATTTTAATAATTAGAAAAATACACTTTGTTTTCTCTGGCATTATCGAGTCCCTACTCGCTGTCATGGCCAGTACCGGCAAGAGTGGGACGGACCACATACGTTGCAACCCGCTACCCCAATGCTCTCCGACTAGACACCATATCCACCACAGAAAAGGATAATACCAGATAAATCATCGTGTACATTGAGATGCTCATCCATCTTTCAACCAAAATTATACCATATAATATACATCAAAATAATTTTGATTATATTATAAGGAGATTTGCTAAACAAATCCCCAATCCTATTCAAGCAAGAGGGTTTGGCATGTAAAAGTTGTCCGACAACTATTGTAGGATGACCTAGGGTTTTGTATGCAAACAATGTTTGTTGATGATTTCAAATTAAACAATGATCAAGATCAACTATCTTATCATTATGGTTAGTGGGATGTCATTCAAGGAATTGATTATCATCTCTAAATATTTCAGAAATACTTATCAATAACCAATTTCAGAAAATTAACAATTAATTTTCATCAATATAATTGAACGACTAAAACAAGGTTCATGATCAAGTTTGTCAATTTCTAATAGTGACCCCTAATCACTAAAATTAACTTATCTTGATCAATTTAAATCCAAAATTTGCAAAATCAGTTTCCTAATATTGCCAACTTGATTTACAGTAGAATCTAAATGATATTTCACGTATTTCGAGGCGTATCAAAACCGTAATTAACAAATTAATCACGTGAGAAAATTAAATCCAAATTTAGTAAACTCAGATCCTATGGTTTCCTTATTTAATGGGGAACAAAATCCAATTGAATATTTCGGGTTTAAACAATTTAAACAGTGCCGAAAAATCAATTAGATAGAGGTGCGAAAATTCAAAATGCAATAAAAACTTTCACGACACTTTCAAGCCCAAGTCATCCTTGATTCATGGATCATATCCAAAACCTTTTTCAACCTGGCTCTGATACTTGAAGGATACTGAGAATCCTCAAGCGCATCACAGAAGCATGACGATCGCATCTTATGCGATCGGGGCAACTAGTCGCACTAGTCGCAAGGTGCAACAGAATTTTAAAAAAAATAAATCACATGATGAACTACATGATCACAAGAACAATTCTTGGATAGTTTCATCAAACCACAAAGTATTAGGAATACCTCTCGAAGCGTGGTTGCGATCACGACATCTCTAAAGCAAGAGATCCTCCTGTCACAAGTCCAATCCACGGAGACAACACTTGCGGGCGCGTTGATGAGACGCGTGACTCCCGAAATCTTCGACGAAGATCTAAGCCTCGAATCTCCTGATTTCGTCCAACGAAATCCATCGTCTTCCTCTAGAGTAAGCAACCTCAAAGAAGATGGAGATCCTCGAGTAGTCGAAGGTGAAGGCGAGAACTTCTCTCTTTCTCAACACAAAGGTGGTCGGCAACCTTAGAGAGAGGACGAGAATGAGAGGGAGAGAGAGAGCGTAGAGTAGGTGTCTACTTTGATGTAAATTCATTGGCTGGGCTTGCCCTCCTTATAAATTAGTTTGGGATCCAATGGATCTCAATCCATGGCTCACATGGATCCAACGGCTATTGTAATCCAAGTGCCAATCAACGGTTATGATTGTTGTTGGTTAAAAACCAACATTAATTGATATTAAATTAAAAATATGTTGAATTATTATCAGCACAATTTAATTAACATAAATTAATTATTAAGAGATAATATGATAACAAAAAAGAGAGGCAACAAACCACCCTAAATTTTAGGGAGCGTCCCCTATGACTATGTCATAGGCGACGCCACCTCTTATTTGGTGGTATTTTTGTCTTCTTTTATTTTATCTTATTATTTCTTAATAAATTACAATAACTTTTATTGCAATAATATCCACCAAATTAATTCCAAATTAATTTGTCAATATTTCAATCATGCCATTGAAAAGTATATGAATCTTATTCACATCCAGAACTAATTTGTAAATTACATTTCCAATTAATTAATGTGAATCCAATCCACATTAATAATTAGAATGCTATTTACAAAATTTCTCTCTCTGTTATATATTATAAATCACATTTACAATATACACAGATATTATGGATAACACTATCCACTATCTGCTTTTTGATAATTAAATCCCATTTGATTATCTTGGATAATCATTCTCACAATATGAATCTTATTCATATTATACTTGATAATTAAATCTCATTTAATTATCTTGGACAATCATTCTCACAATATGAATCTTATTCATATTATACTTGATAATTAAATCTCATTTAATTATCTTGGACAATCATCCTCACAACATGAAACTCATTCATATTGTACTTAATAATTAAATCTCATTTAATCATCAAGACCTTCTTGCTTGGATACTAAATTCATCATAGGAATTATTCTTGAACTCCTTCAAGAACAATATGCTTTCTCCGTAGATACTTGGATATAAGGACGGGGCAATCGTATTGTTCCACGTATAGTGACTTGGATGTTGAGATGTCATCTCAAATCCAGATCTAACTGACCTCCCACAGATGCTTGATTAAATTATGTCTGTATACTTAATCTTCTCATTGCATCTGAATCACATTCAGTTAAATGTCCAACACTTGGACTAAGATCAAGTTACTTCTCTACTTAGAGGAGCCACTAAAATCCAGACCTGTTTCATTACTCCCTCGAACTGGAAGTGTCTTGGTTATACAATCATTTTTGATCACATTACCCTCATGTATTCCCAATTCCTACACATCCTGCATACCGGAAGACCAATGATCAACCTGAAGATGAAGATCAATTTTACACTGTCTTCTTCAGGGTTTGATCACCAAGTTTCTCAATCTTTGTCATTGGGATTTGGTATTGATCTTATGCTATCCCAAAGCATATATCATACCTTCAAATTCTTGTCATGCTTCCAAAGCACGACGACCATGCATGGAATTTAATCGGTCCCAATACCTCATGAGTGAGCTCATGTCTTCTGGTTCATAAGTGAACCTGTATGATCCCTTTGAGAAATCATATTACTCATATGCCCTTATATGCACACCAGCTCGCCGGTGTATAGACCTTGGTTAGGTCATCAACCTAATGGTCTGCCAAATGTACATACTCAGACATATAGTAACACATCTGTCTCTGGTCAAAGGATTTGTGCCTATGCTGTGATAGTATACAACATTGCACTTAGGTTATCTCGATCTCGCTAAGTCAACCCATTGACTTAACTAATCTGACACCTCTGAATCACTATTTCCATGCAGAGGACCTGCATCAAGAGGTCGGTCAGATATCAAGCTATGTGAGAAAAGATTGCCATCTCCTACTCAGGTTGGAGATCATCTCTTAATAATCATTTGACGGTGCTTGATCAGTCCCCTATCTAACTCATTAAATATTCATCCAAACACTAGCCTCTATGATTCAATTATTGAATCAACAGCTATATGATCATCAAGATGACCATGGTACATAACCCTAATTGTACCGAGGGACCTATTATGCAAATTATTTATTCTTCATTTCAGACTAGGGATTGATTTGTGTAATAACATTTATTGCATAATGGCTCGTCGTGGGCTCGCATGTCCAACAGGTTGGACCTTTAGATTTTCTTTAGGTCCAATCTTTACCTACCTGTGAACATTGCATTCGACGTAAAATGATCAGGATGCCTTTCAGTAACAAGGTTACGAGATGCGAAGGTATTATTGACCTAATACTTACTGATGTATGTGGTCCCTTCAGTACCGAGACTCGAAATGGATATCGATATTATTTGACCTTTATAAATGACCATTTGTGATATGGGTTTATCTTCCTACTACGTCATAAATCTGAAACCTTTGAAAATTTCAAAGAGTTTAAGGCTTTGGTTGAGAACCAACCCGATAGGAAGATTAAACGGATTCGATCTGACCGAGGTGGTGAGTACCTCTCAGATGAATTGAAGGGATACCTTAAAGAGAATAGAATTGTCTGCAATCTCACTCCCCCTGGAACTCCCCAACTTATTGGTGTTGCTGAAAGACGCAACAGGACCATCATGGACATGGTTCGTTCAATGATGAGCAAAGCACGTTTACCTCTTAGTTTCTGGGGATATGCAGTAGAGACTGCAATATATATCCTGAATAAGATTCCTAGCAAATTTGTACCCAAGACTCCTCATGAGCTCTGGTATGGAAACAAACCTAGTGTTAATCACTTGAGGGTTTGGGGTTGCTTGGTCTATGCTAAGAATGTGGATGCAAGTAAGCTGGAATCTCATACTTGTGAGTGTTACTTCATTGGATATGTTAAAAATTGTATTGGATATGAAATTTATAACCCTGACCCAAAAGGTTTTTGTCTCTAGAGATGTAAAATTTCTGGAGGATGATTTCCTTAAAGGTCAAGATAGAAATGAAGTAGAGGAACTCATTGAATCCCCTGGTGATTCTGAGGTTCTTGAACCAGAAACTAAGGAAATAAATGATGATATAACCATACCTCTTTGAAGGAGTTCGAGGGTGGTTGCACCACCTGAAAGGTATGGATTCCATGTGTCAAGTGAGACTGACAATGATCCTAATTTATTTGATAAAGCATGCGGATCATGACATGGATAGATGGATGCTAGCAATGAAGTCAGAGATTGACTCCATGCATAAGAATGGTGTATGGACCCTAGAGGATCCACCTAAAGGGGTGAAACCCATTGGGTGTAAATGGATATTCAAGAGGAAGAGGGGACCTGATGGGAAAGTAGAGACTTTCAAGGCACGGCTCATAGCCAAGGGCTACACACAGAGAGAAGGCATCAGCTACGATGAGACGTTCTCTCCTGTGGCTATGCTTAAGTCCATCAGGACACTGCTAGCTATAGCAACATCTCTTGACTACGACATCTGGCAGATGGACGTCAAGACAACTTTCCTCAATGGATACCTCGAGGAGGATATCTATATGGAGTAGCCCCAGGGCTTCATAGTTGAGGATGGAAAAGTATGCAAGCTAAAGAAATCCATATATGGGCTCAAACAAGCTTCTCGTAGTTGGACCATCTGATTTGACGAAACCATAAAAAGTTATGATTTAGTGCAGAATCCTGATGAACCTTGTGTCTACAAGAAGCTTAGTGGGAGCGCCATTTTATTCAACGTGCTTTACGTAGATGATATACTTATCATTGGGAATAATACATGAATGATGACCAGTGTAAAGATTTGGCTATCTCATACCTTCGAGATGAAAGATCTTGGAGAAGCCTCTTACATCTTAGGCCCGAAGCTGTTCAGAAATCGAGAAAATAGGAGGTTGGGATTGTCACAACATGGATACATCAAGAAGATTCTTGAACGATTCCAAATGGATAGTTTCAAAAAAGGATTCCTCCCCTTAAGACATGGTATTGATGAATCTATGATTCATCACTCTAAAAGTTGAAAATAGAGCTTTGTTCCCGAGTAAATAGCAGCATATTTCCACTTATATTGCATAAATAGCATTCATCCATGACGTATCCGAAAATGCAGCATTTAAAAGTAGTTTTTATCGTGTTGTTCGTTGTAGACGGCAATCGGAAACGGTCAAGAAAATAACCACGGCAATTTAATCAATTTTAATCAAGTGTGGTTTAATGTATGTTTTACTTGGGCAAGTCCCAAGGTCGATCACAAGGAGGCAAAGGAACAACCTAGAATTAAGTCTATCAAAGTTCGAGTTCGGTTTTCAAGGTGGTCTTTTTTTTTGGAATTTTCAATGAAATAAAGGATGCAAAATGCAAATTTGGCCTTATTTTAGGGACTAAAATGTCAATTTCAATCAAACGATGTCCGAAAAATACGAAACTTGGCCACAATGTAAACGACAATGAAATGAGTGCACTGTAATTTTTTTAGAATTTTTGGATGTAATTTGAATTTTTTATGGATTTTTAAATGCAAACAAAATGATTTTTAATATTTAATTTTAATAAATAGCAAACCTACTTATTTTCAAGGATCAAAATTATCTGAGATCTATCACTAGGTGACGGATCTCAGAAAAATCCTAATCCTTGAAAATGTGGGGTTTAATACCTATTAAAAATTAAATAATAAAATGTGCAAAATGATTTTTACAGGACAAAATATGCATGCAAATGCAAATCTTTTTGGGCACAATGTTAGGAATAATTAACTCTACAAGATGTGATTTTTCGAGAATTTTTAGAGCAACGGTTAACCAACTGTGAATTTCAGAGCAAGAAATGGGTAAAATATGCAATTTTCCACAAAATGATTATTTATTAATTAACCATCAATCATAAAATTTCCCACAACATGTCAAAGTGTAGAGAATCAATTGACAAACATCGTGCAATTTTTGGATTAAGAAAATAATGTAGAGAAGACGTTCAAAACAAAATGGGAATGCAGGGGTACAGATGCAATATAAATAAAATATAAAAGCAGAGGGGGGACTTTTATGTAATTACCAATAGTAGAGGGGGGTAGTGTTGCAAAATTTCCAGTAGGTCACGTGCTGTGCACGTGACCTCTGGAGGCGGACTTGAGGGCAAATGCGGAGACTCCGGGGGTGCTCCTGCAATTTGCCCAACGGGTCAAGTGCGCAGCACGTGACCCCTGGGCTGACTTGTGGCTGAAGCAGTTCCCCGCGCACGTGCCTTGCACGTGCCGGGGCCTCGGGTTTCAAGCCCGGCGGTGATGGCGGAGGTGGTGGTGCGATGGCCGCCTGGAGGGTTGCTGCTGAGGAGGCGATGCCGGTGGCGTGGGCTGGAGAACCACCGCCTCCTGCGGTGGTTATGCTCCTGGGTGTGGTGGTGCGATGACGCTTGGACTGTCGAGGGACGCTGGCGCGGTGGCGATGGCTGAGTCGGCCGCTGGCGTGCTGTCGCGGCAGAGGTGGCCCAGCAGGTGGAGGCGTGAAGCGGAGGTGGGCCTCTGTGGCGTTGATGGAGTTGCGGGCGGCGATGGCCGACACACGGCCGGCGGACGTTGGGGTAGAGGCGTGGCGTAGGTGAAGAGGGGTCGGTGGCGAGGTAGCGACGGCGGCGAGCTGGAGACGATGGAGGTGTGATGTCGGTGAAGACGATGAAACTTGGCGGAGTGGTCCGGTGAGTCGAGGTGGTGATGGCCGAGTCGAAAGCGAGAGAGAGAGAGAGGGAGAGAGAGAGAGATAGAGAGAGAGGGTATACCTGAAGTGGCTCGACGGCGTTGGGCGGTCGGAGTGAGCAGCGACGGCGACGGGGCTCTTGGCTGCAGACGAAGTCCGACGAGGTACTTCGGATCTCACCGACCCTTGGTTGTCACGTCCAGAGGCGATGCACGGCGGATGCTTGCGACGAGGGGTGGCGCGGTTCTTAAATAGGAGAAGGGGGTGTTTGCTGGAAATGGAAGGTGGATCGGGAACGGGATCGGATGGGGCGGTGAGGCTCTATTTTTTTACTTTTGAAGTGATGAATCACAGATTCATCATGAGGGAGGGTGGGATAGCAGAGATGGAGTGAAGGTAAGAATGGAGACAGAAGGTGACTGTTAATGATATAGAGAAGATGATCGTAACCAACTCACACCAATCACAGACAAACACAATGCCAACCCCCAATTCACCTACTCAACGCAAAGTGAAGACCGTAAAGATGCGGTCAATTATTTTTTCAATTTTTAGAGTTAGGTGATCAAACAAAAGTTATACAAACACTTATGAGGCTTAATGGGATTTAGGCACTACTCCTTAGTGTGTACGCGAGCAATTAAAAATGTAGACAATGAGGGGGTTGCTCTCCCAAAACAATGATGAATCACTTATGTTTAATTTTAAGAGTCAAGTTCAATTAGCAGTCCCAATTTTTAATTTTCACTTTTTTTGGATTTTTTTCAAAAATAACGTCTAACGAGTGTCCAATTTTCTGTTTGAATTATGTGAGTGAAATTAAGGGGGGAAATCGGAAAAGCCAATGCGCGATGAAATCCAATGATGCATGCAGAGATAGAAATGCGTACATGTCTCCTGTAATCTACATACAATATGATCCACGCGTACAATTTAAAGACTGAAAACTAACTGTATGATGCACTAGGAAATCGACATTAGAAGAGCAACTTCTATTGATCGTGAAGAACGGATAGCTAACTAATCAGAGAGAGAGGTCTGAGTCCTGTCTCATATGTCGATCGGTGTCCGCGACAACGGATCATGTCAGTACTGTATACGACCTCTAGCGACGAGTGACCTCTCAACCGATAAAGTTAATTTTTTTAATTTATTTTTAGCTAGGTCCAATTACGATCTATATGTACATGCAAGCAATTAGGTGTTGGGCCTTAGCTGATTACGTCACAATCAATAAAAATCCCAAGTCTAGGGGCCAAATCCACAAGAATCAAATAGAAAGTAAGGCGGTGAAATCAAAATATGAGAAAATAGTGGTGGGGTCCTCCAAGTGCACCGGCACTTGGCGAAACAGACCCCGAATAATATCTAAGTATCCAACAAGTCCAAAGTCTAATTATTACAAATAGAGAAATGTTCTCTAAAATAAAACAATTGTCTTATGTCCTTCCCTACTCTTCCTCCTATGCGGGTCCTCCAAAAAGACTCAAAGTCACCCTCCAAGCAGTTCCTCATACAAAAATTCAAACAGAGATGGTCAGAAAACAGTTACAATATAGAGAGACAAGTAAAGCTGAAAAATGACTACTAAACCGTGTTCCCTGGCAACGACACCATTCTGTTGACCCAAAAATTCGTGATGTGACTAAGGTGGAAAAATATGCAATCGTTATCCCTAGTTAATCAATTCGGTCAATGAGAAAAATATATAAAACCTTTCTGAAAAATCAAAAATATATAATGTAAGCGGTCATCGCTATTTAATTTACCTAGTATAGAGATCAGGGTCGAACACAAGGAGCACGATTGAAAAACTAGTCAAATTTAAAAATAAAATAAAATGATTTTTATTGGTTTTTTATTATTTAAATTTTATTTAAATTTTCAAATAAGGAACAATATGGATAAGGGAAGAAATACACACACCATACCCTTTTTGTATTATTCAATATTGCCAAAATGCTCAAAAAATTGCAAAGATAATATTTTTGAGTTATAAATCCTTTTAATGTTTTTGGTAATCTTTCCAAGTTTTTTCGACATTTTTGTGATTTTATAAGAATCAAATAGCGGCAAAAAAGTAAATAGTGCACATCCTGGAGTAATTTGTAACTTAAAAATATTTTAACTACCCAAAACTCCTACAAATTATTTTTATGCTAAAATATAGTAAATATCTACACACAGGAATTAAAATCACTATTTTTTGGATTTTTTTAGATTTTTCTTTGATTTTTATTTGATTTATAATATTTTGTAATGTTTTGGGTTTTATAACTAATTAATGCATGAAAATTGGGTAGAAAATAAAAGACAACAAAATACACCTAATTTAATTTTTTTTGAAATTTTATAGCAATATTCAAATTTTTATGATTTTTCTTATTTCAGGTAGAGAAAATGACATTGTTTTTTATTTTTTTAAATATGAAATAAAAATAAAATGCAATGAAAAATTTAAACAATGAAGGTGCACATAACAGGAGTCTAACTTGATTTTGGGGGAATTTATTGACTAACAAAAAGATTTATTTCAATGAAAAGATCATACAAAATCAAGTCTAGAAATTACAAGGACTGAAACGTAAATATTAAAAGTTTTTCCAGAAAATATAATAATAATGAACAACAGGGAGGATGTCGCAAATTACCCAAATAGTGCAAGCGATGCAAGTGATTTTATATTGGCTGGGGATTTTGTTGTAATTTTAGAAACCTCCAAGGGCTTTTCCAAGATTTTACCAATTTTTTTAAAAAAACCTTAAGCCCTGTTCGGATGGTGGGGTAACCCACCTTTTCTCTCTCCCATGTGAGCCCCACTTTTTCTCTTTTTTTAAAAAATAAATAAATCAATTACCCATCATCATTTCCATTAAAAATAATATATTATACCATCTATCATATAAAAATTATAAACTACTCCACTTCTTCTCACTTTTCCAAACTTCAATAGAATCACATAATAATAACTACACATTTTTTCAAACTTCAATACAATCATATCACAACAAACCCACTACAAACCCACTCCAAGTTTAACCTTCTATCCAAACACCAAAACAAAAAAATGGGTTACCTGCTACCAGTTTAACCTACCTTAACCCACATACCAAACGCACCCTTAGGGCTTCGTTCTCTGATCTTTCCTCCAAAAGGGGGGGACAAGGGGGCCGCCACCCCTCCCTTCCTTCAAGCCTAAGCAAGGGTGGGCAGCGAGGTACAAGGTGGCGATCGGTGCAGATCGTTGCACGCTCTCGGTCGGGAGGCAGCTGTGGCGGAGGCGATGGCAGCCTGCCGTCAGTGAACTTCAGGTGCGGCCTGGGATCGTGACCATAGATGGAGGCGTGATGGGACGACATCTGTACGAGAAGGTGCACGAGCTGTGGAGGACGGTACAAGTGGTACATGCAGGCTCGCGTCGAGCAGTACAGGGCGCCGCTGGACAGAGGGGACATGCGTGACCGGTAGCAGCGTGGATCCGCTTCACACGGAGGGGCTGGCGGAGGGCTTATGATCGGGCAACTGGAAAAGGTTCGGCGGCGGTCGTGCCGCCTGCAGTGGTTGGGCTGCGGACGGCAGAGGCACCGCAGTGGAGTCGGGCGATGGTGTCGGAGCACGGCCGGTTGCTAGCTGGAGACGGTTCCAAGCGGTGGTGCATGGAGGAAGGAGATAAGAGCGATGCACGACGGCGATGTTGGGCTGGAGATGCGAGGGTGGCCTGCGGCAGCAACTGTTCATGTGGTAGGTGGTGGAACGACCGTTGCAAAAAAATCATTTTTTTAATATATACTTTCTTTGTAAGTTTTTATTTTTTTAAATGGAAAACAAAGAGGTATTTTATTTATTTTTTTATTTTTTTAGATTCATGCAAAATAAATGTTAGAAAGAGAAACTATATTTTTTTATTTATAACAAATGAGGACACGAGCACGATGGCTTGGTCCCAATTATTCGAATTGCAAAAGAAATCAAATGGAGATGTGAGTGGATGCGAATCCTGCAAAAGGGAAGGTAGATCTAGAGATCCGATCACCGTGCGTAACCGGAGGTGAGTGTTTGCGTGAAGTAGAATGTGAAATGTAGGGATCTCAAAGTGAGATGAAAAATCAGAATTGGGAAGAATCAAATCAGGGTAGATAATTTTTTTGAAATTTGGATATAAAATTTCATCATGACATTGAAGCAAAAATTAAATCTATAATAAGAAGAAATATAAATTGGATCTCACCACGGGATCAGATGTGCCGTGATGGCCTCGATGAGGATCAACTCACTATCACTGGATGGCTCGGAGGCTGGGCACCCTAGTGTGACAAGAAGCTCTGGGAGATCGGACTCCTCTCCACCAAAGATTGATTAAGAGCAAATGAGGGAGGAGGATCTCAATAAAAAGAAGAAGAAAAATCAAAAAGGAAAATTGGTATAAAGATGTTTAGTGGTTAACTAAATAAGTTAATTTAATTAATTAATTAAAACGAAATTAAGAATTAAATAAAATAAATAAAATAATTAATTTACAAACATTAATTAGTCACCTCAATGATGGTTATTTAAGGTAGAAAATCAAATCTTCTATACATGCTAGGTTTTCAAATCAAATAAATAAATCCAATTTTGTAATTATATTAATTTAATTAATTAATGTTATATTTAATTTTTTAGTGATTTTTTATATAAGGAAATTAGTTATATACAAGTAATATATACATACAGTACAATATACAAACGTACAAATAAGGAAATAGATTTATATACATAAAAATTGTTTAAAAAATTATTTACTTTAAATTAATGTGAACAATATATATAAATATAAAAAAATATATATGTACAAAAATAAAAAATTAAATAAAACAAATAAATGGTCAAATTGCAAAAACCATCCTAGAAAACTGACTTTTGAATCGTAACTCCAATAATTATGACCACAGCCATTTTAAAGATAATTTAATTTAGAGTACAATGAAAGCGAGTTTCATTCAATTTGATTTTGTAAGGAGCGGGAATTTATCTTTCAATTGTCACTTTACGACTTTTTCTGAGTGTGGATACTTTTACAATATACATGGTTTTACTTTGTAAATATTTTTATTATTTACAAAGCATTTTTATTTACAACTTTTGTTTAGAAAAATATTTAATTTGAGGTCAATTTATAAACAAATAAAATAGAGTAAGTTTTGTACAAATATAAAAGAATGAATAAAAAGGAAAAATATTTACAAAGTATTTTTAGATTTTTGGATTAAAGAGCCTATCTCTCCCTATTCTATTCCTGGTTGCTCAGACCAAGTGTTGACCTTCTCTCGGGGTCCAGGTCAGTCTGCATTTATTTCATAAATACATCCTTTATTTAATTATTTTCTTTTCTTTTCTTTTTCAATTCTTTTTTATTCTTTTATTTGAATATAAAAAGTATTAAAAATGCATATTTAATAAATGCATGCAAAATGGTAATTTCATAAAATTAATGGTATTTACATGTATTTGACTAAAGAAATAAAGCCAAAATAAAAAATAAAGGCGATGAATCGTGGATTCATCAGTTCACTAACTCAACACAACTGATGTTGTAAGAGGTCAACTATTTTTATCTTTTCAATTTTTTATTTTTTTAGGTAATTCTTGTAGCAATTCCTTAGAGTCTAGCCCTATAGGTGAGTGAGTACTGCCAGAAGAGTATCCCATACTTTCCACTTCCTTTGTATCCTACGATCTACATTTTTTAAAGACCTCCATATCGGGCCCTTGGGGATACTCAGCCAAAAGTAGAGAGGAAGCTAATGATACTTTGGACCACGCCCGCAAGCAGACAAGGACCTACTCGGATGTGGCCTACGCTCAGTATTTCAGACAAGGTAAGTGTTCTACACAAGGATAGAACATCGTCGTCGACCAGGTCCTTCTCGTCCATGCATGCTAGAAGCGCTAGTACATCGCTTGACCCAGGTGATAATCGAGACAACCACATGTCGATATTTTGGCTATATTCCTTAAGGGTCGTGCCTCGCTCTATTTGTAGTGTACCTGAAAATAATGAGTGCTTTATGAATCCAGAATAATGATGTCCATTACAGATCTTAATTAAAGTTGAAGTTTATTTAGCAGTCCCCATGTTTTAGTTTTTTATTTTCACCTTTTCAAAGTATTTTTCAAAATAAACGGTTAACAATATTTTTGTATTTTCCTTTTAATCCTAAGTTATCCAAAACTGGGGGGAGAATTCGGAAAAGCATGGAAGTCAATACTACGATGGAAATATAATCATGGTATCTAGATGGCGAATGCAAAGATAGAAGACTTACAGTGCTTCCCATCTCTCTCCATTTTGGATGCATGGAAGAATTGAAATATCTACAATACTTGAGTAGTATGTAAAATCGTTGAAATTTCCCTAAGTAGGAATTGCTAATTAAGGTGAAGAACCGGATGCTAATTACTCAAAAATGAAACCCAAATGTCCACTCTTTGAGACCATTTGGTGCCCGCCACAACGGGTCATACTAGCATTATATAAAGCCTTTCTCATCACTCAATTTCAAGTCCAAATAATCAACAATTAATTCGAGTTAATTGTCTAAGCATATAAGACTATAGGAACATGAATATAATTAGGATTTGGACCTAGCTACCGAGTCACGAAATCCTAAGTCTATGGGCTCAATCAGTGAAGATATAACTAGAAAATATGTTGAAGACACACAAACTGTGGAAAACAAAGAACAATGAGAAAATTAGATAGAAATAAAGGTAGAAGCGATGAAAATACGAGAAAACCGGTGAGGCCCCCAGGTGAACAGATACCCGAGCCATGGTAGAGTCTTAGTGCATGTCCAAGTACAAATATATTATTAAAAATTTATTGAGTCACTCTCTCACAAAAAAAATAAAAATAAAAACTAATTAAAATGAACTACTCTAAGCAATCTCCTTGGTCTGCCTGCTGCCTCTCCAAATAGCTAAATCCAGAAAGCCAGTCTCCACCAAGTTCGGTTACTTCGACCTCCTAAGAAGACATCCTTGCATAGCGGGCCCTCGCGATAAACACAATCAAAGTTATTTATTAGAACAGATAAACAATTATATCACAGAAAATAAAAGACAGAAAATGAAAGAAAATAACAAATAATGTACATCTAATGCCACACTATGTGTTGCTCTTCGGCAAGTACACCATTTGATTTGATCAAAAAGTCACAAGATCGGTCGTATGATGTCACAAAGCGAGATCATAGTCGTTGAAGTGGCCGATCGCGGCATTCAATTAAGTCAACAATTAACTTGTGAGCTTCAAGATTCCACTAACATAAAATGGAGTCCCTTTCCATGTATACATGGTGGGCGGCACAACATGGAGTCCTACTCCATGTTGGTGGTCGTCTACCTATGTATGGAAGGAGGAAGCTCCTCTTTCCTTTATTTTCTCATTGATTGATTTGAATCCAATCATATTATATTACATATATATTTTGATTTATTAAAATTAATATATGTTGTTGCAAATATTGGAGCAATAAATAATGGCCATTTATTTGAATTAGGACTGCATCTCAACCATCTAATTGTTATAAAAGGATGGATAGCCCTAGTCTCTACACACACAAGAGTTGGAGCAACAACTCTCTATCTCTCTCCTTCATTGTGGTTGTCCTCATTGTTGAGAGAGATCCCGCCGTCAATGCTATGGCATTGTGCTGCCAATGGACAACTCGAGGATCTCCACCTACTTCGGTGCTTCTCGTTCATGAAGAAGGATTCGAATTTTGTGAGACAAAATCAGGGTTTCTCTTGCTTGGATCATCAACTTGGATTGCGGGAAGAGCACGTTTCATCAATGCGTCCACAAGAGCTCTCTTCGTTGGGTCGGATTTGAGACAAGAGGTCCCTTCGTTTAAAGACTCGCGATCGCAAACACGCTTCAAGAGGTAACCCTAAATACCGATTTTTCATCTTGATCAAACGTTTCAAGAAGTATTTTTGAATCATGTGGTTTCATCTATTTCAAATTTTTTAAATTTCACCGCATGTAGCAACTAGTATGAATAGTTTCCCAAGATATTGCATATATTTTTATTTGTTTAAATTAATAAATATTGTTACAATCATTGGAGTAATAAATCATGGCCATTTATTTGAATTAGGAGTGCATCTCAACCATCTAATTCAGTAAAAAAGGATGGATAGCCCTAACCCTTTTCTCTACACAGACAAGAGTTGGAGCAACAACTCTCTCTCTATCTCTCCTTCATTGTGGTCATCCACATTGTTGAGAGAGATCCTATCCTCAACATGATGCCGTTGTGCTACCAATCGATGACTCGAGGATCTCCACCTACTTCGGTGCTTCTCGTTCATGAAGAAGTGTTTGGATTTTGTGAGACTAAGTCATGAGTTCTCTTACTCGTATCATCAACTTGGATTCTGGGAAGCACACTTTTCATCAATGCGTCCACAAGTGCTCTCTACGTTGGGTAGGACTTGAGATAAGTGGTCTCTCCATTTAGAGACTCGTGATCGCAAACACGCTTCAAGAGGTAACCCTAAATACTCATCTGTGATCTTGATGAAACGATTCAAGAAGTATTTTTGAATCGTATGGTTTCATCTATTTATTTTTTTTAAATTCTGTTGCCTGTAGCAACTAGTATGACTAGTTGCCCTCGATCGCATTTGATGCGATCTTCACACTTCCATGATGCGCTAAGGCCCAAACCCTAGCCTTCACTTGGGTGGTATAGTTGACCAGATGCTAACGAACGCTGCGCCCTGATTGGTCCACGTAGGACGGTAGATTACAAAAAGGAAATAAAAAATAGAAGTTATTTAAAAAGAACTAAAAATTGGTTTTATTTACAAAAACTCAAAATATGAAAAATATTATTTATTTTCTAAACTATTTTATGGTGATTTTTATTTATTTTTACAACCTATATTAGTAGATGATATTATTTATATATTGTTATGTTTAAGTATATGTAATATAAATCCTGTATTTAAATTTATATTTTATTATTTTTATTAACACACTACATTTAAATATTTTCTTTATTATTAATGTTATTTAGTTAATATTTACATATATTTTCAATATTTTAATAATTTTATTTATATGGTTAAATAATTACATGTGTAATACATTATATGTCTATTCTTCTTATTTATTGGTATACATTATTTAGTTTCTATATTTTAAATAGTTTTTATTTTTATTATATTTTTAATAGATAGAATATAAATTGTAAAATTATTTAAAAATATAAAGAGATTAAAAAACATATCTATAATAAACTATATAGCTTAAAATATAGATGTACAAGTACATATCTATCTAAATTAGCCATATTTTGCATCTTAACTCCAAATTCAATGAAATCTCCTCCACTTGATAGATAATTAATTTAGAATTTAATAGAGGCGAGTTTCGTTCAATTTGAGTTCGTATGGAGTAGATACTGATCAATGAAGTTCTCTTTGCGGTTTTTCAACTGAGTATACAGAGTGACTTGTGCATGATTTATTTTGTCCAACATATTTTATTTATATAGATTAATATGTGTAAGATTCAAGTTGAATACATAATTATTTGTGATATGTATGATGGAAAATAGAATAGGAGAAGCTTGAGCTATTTACATAGTATCTTGTACTTGGAATATTTAGACTTTTCTATATATTTTTGTAATATTCACCCTATCTCCGCCTACTTTATTCTTGATTGACCTAGTCACTTCTTGACTTGGTTTTAAGGATTCAAGGTTTGACAAATATCTTTAATATTTCCTTTATTTTTCTTGCTTTCCTTTATTCTTTTATTTTGGATTTAAATACACGTCTTTATACACTATTTAATGTTAGGATGTTAATGGGATTTTAAAGCCAATATGAAGTAATAAAGGTGGTGGAATGGGGATTCATCAGAGAGTGAAGTCTAGAGACGATCGAGGCCATCTTCGATGTGATCCCGATGAATGACACTGTGTCGCAGCCCTCCTCCAGGTGCTGCTTGAGCTTCATGCCCTTGCCGTGCATTTCAAGTGAGGACCGAGAGTTTCTAAAGCCCCATCAAAGGATGTTGTTTCGCCCTTCAATCATCTCTTATGTTCCTAGGTGATTCCTAGTATTCCACTCTTCCTTATTTCTCCAATTTAATTACGCACACTCTCTCTCTTAGAGTCATCTGAATAGCTCCACACCATCATCGATCACTCTTCTGTCATGTACATACCTTCGTTAATCCCTTCTTTTTCTCTAGAATCCTCTCCGCTTCGATATCTTCTTCACCTTGCTCAGGTGAAGAACCAATTAGGGCTCCATTTCACACTCTGACCATCCTTTCATTTTAGTCCACATCACTTCCTTCTGCTTCAGCTATTCCCTCTAACCTATGTATGTACTTGAAGGCATCATTGGTCGAAGATATCACCATACCTTCGATCTTGCTCTCCGCCTTCGGTCAAGCCATATCATCCTAGTGATCCATCCATCGTTGAGGATTCATAGACCTTCCTCCATCTTCGACAACAAGCCATAAAGGCGCTCTGACCTTTAGCGTGCTAGAAAGATAATAAAGGAGAAGGAGATGGCTCATTGGAGCTTCGCCTTAGCACCACCACACAAGGAGGAGCAGGCTCCAGAGGAGACCTACAAGTACTGTCGGATCAAATATCCTCGATTAGATCCTATAATCCACAACAAACTCGAAGCTATTTTCTGATCCTCTCGGCATTAGTTGACTTGCCCCTCAGGCGAAGCAACAATAGAATCTCGTGTGGCCTCAACCACCATGTTGCCTGAAGCATCTTCTGATCCTCGAGCCAAGCCTTGATTGCACGCAAAAACCGCACATGCCTGCCTTGGGTGAATTGCAAAACATCCCTGTTGGATTTTCAGTGTTACACTTCTACCGCCACACGACTGCACATTTAAAGATAAGCCCTTGATTGGACCTAATTGTGATGTTTTACGTATTTTTAATTAGTGTTTTTATTGCAAAACGCCCATATATTATTATTTTATTAACTTGAACATTATAAATCCAAACTAAGTGATATTGGTCTTGTTTAAAAGCTCTTTTAGGAATTTTTCTAAAGAAATAATTAGTTCTCTACAGTAGCCTATATTTTATCATTAATTAAACAGAGAAGTGTTGTGACTTTTGAACTCTTTGAAAAACCATAAAATAACCCTAACTCCATTTTACGAATTTAATTAGGCCGAGTAATTCTCATTACATTTAGAATTTAATAGGTGATTGATTTATTGATTCACACCATTATTCTCATGAATAACTGCTAAATGAAAACTATGAATACTAAGTTATGTAGGTGACTTATTAGTTTGGTGCATTGATTTATCAAAGAGAAATTGGATGTTCTAATTGAGTTGTATCTTGATCATGTTGTACATAATGGGATTTCGTGCTTAGGATTTAATTTAGGAGTCTTCATGAATTAGTGTTTTTTATCTATTTCGTATAATTGTGTGGTATTCCATTTCATTTATGTGATCTCATGTCGTTTGACTTGCATATAAAAAAGATAAAAAATGCATACATTCATGTTTACCTAGATCACGTTAGATTTCATAACTTAGATATTTAAACCTTAGATTAGATAACCTAATAGCTCGTGTCCTTACGTTCGATCTTGAACTTATCCGGATATAAATTACGCCACTCTCTATACGCCGAGATGCATAAGTGTGAATTTGATTGATTTGTTGATCGCTCATACTACAACTTGACATAGTTTGGCATTAGAGTAGTGATTTAGCATTTCGTCAGTTAGTTAAACAAAGGTTAGCTTAAGAGTTAAGATTATTCCTAACCTAGTTTGGCATAGTTTTGAGATTCAATATTTGGTTCTAAGTTTAGAGTGAAATTTCATATTCTTCTTTCATTTTGAGTTTAGCTTATCTAATATGTTTGGAGATTTGTCGTTACGAACTTTGTTTACGAAGCTTGGATTAGAGTTTATGTTTCGGCTTTCTACACTTAATCATTTTTTATTTGGAGTCAATCATTAGCTTTATTTGTGTGTTAATTAGTATTTTTAGTCTACATGTGTTGTAAATGGACTAAAGCCTAGCATGGTTGATGTATGCATGTTATTGCAGGATATGATGACCTAAAAAAAAGAAGCAAAACGTTGCATAGTGCACACATTTCTGTCTGGTCCCTTGATTGTTGAGTAGGCTGATTTTTAGTAAAATCGAAGATTCATGTAGGACTCCATTACAATAATTTAATGGATACGTCTCACTACAAGAGCTATTACACATTTGTATTTTAACCTCGATTTGGAAAATTTCAATGTATAAATCATCTACAAGAAAATTGGTCTAACACAACGAATATTTAGTATTTATTGCAATATCTTTTTTACTTAAATCCATAAGAAAAAATTATTCGTCTCTTACACCCTTAAATTCATAACGGAAAGTTGTATTCTTTATTATATTCCTAGGAATGAATAATATAATTGTTATTTTTTCTAGTTTTTTCTTCTAATTGATGCTAAATTTAACAATGATTAATATGAATTTTAAAGAAAAGTTAGTGGAAAAATAATCGTTATAAAGACCTTAACAATTAATATGACATTCATTACTTATTATAGATAGAAAAGATAATTTGAAAATAAATAATATCCATTATTATATCTTTAACATCAGAAGATATGGCAATGAATATTCAAATTATTTATTCTCTTAAGTCCATTTTTTTGTAGTGATAGGATTGGAATGAGCATGAGTGACATATGATATCTAGGTTCGGGTTGTCTATTTAATGATTTGAATATATGTTCATTTTAGATTTGTTTATTTTTCAATCAAATTTGCATTAAAATCTATTTAATCGAACGGTTTCCATTGATACATAGACATCCATTGAGTATGTGGATCCTATTTATACATAAATATCCTCTAGGTATTTGGGCTTCTTTTGTTGTCGTCGATTAATTACTACACATAGGAGCCATTCGGTAGAGGAATAAGGGAAAATGATAAGGATGGGTAAGACACTATTTCTGTTAGGTTGGAGGGAAAGTATAAGGAGGAATAAGAAGAAATAAACGGTAGTTATTTGCTATTCCCTATTTGTCACGAAGGATGTGATAAGGTGGAATAAATGGGTTATGTTAGATAATATTGTTAAATAAGTAGTAGTTATTTCTATTTTTTTTGGTAGGATATCCCTCCCTGTTCCTCAACTAACAACGGGGTATAGTAAATAACGTGATCGTAAATTTATAATGGGATATCGATTTGAAATATATATACTAACCCTAAATCCAACCACTTGAACATGCCTATCTTATCTACAACAACGATATATAGGTATTTCAAATTTTCGAGAGATTGTCTTTGCGCTATGTTTGGAGGAACACCTCTCCCCCTTTAAAATTTTGAATTTAGAAGCTATTCCAAATTCAAGGAATTATTCGTGGATAATCAAGGATTTCAATCAATGTTTGAATATGGGACTAAACCAGCTGATTCCTTTGGTTCAATTGACGAAACGAGTCTCGACTGATCCGATTAATTGGTTTATACCAATTTGATTTGAAAGTATAGTTTTGGATCGAATCATCGATTTAATTGACTTTTTCAAACTAGTTTTCAATCAGAATTAAACCTTAATTTAACTTTATTTTGAATTTATTCAAATGTATTGATGCTGATAGGAGTTGAACCGTATGTGTTATGACCTTTACAAAACCTCTTCAAACTTCTAACCAAGTAATCCCCTGTAAGTTGTTTCATCAGTTGGACTTTCGCTATTCCATAAAGTTTTTCTTTAAAATATTATATATCCATATGTATAAGAGTTTAATGGGGCTACCTTCAAGTAGAGCCAACTTGACTATATCCACTTTTATTTTTTCAATTTCTTAAGGTATTTAGTGAAAACACCTGAGGGTATTTAAAACAGTAGATGACACTATGTTCTTATTCAAATTTGACACAATTTGGGACTCTTATTTCATACATCAAGACTATCAAGTTTTAACGGTTTCAGAATTGCTATTATTGACTCCTTGTATATGGACGAACTAGAAATGTCTATTTAGACAAAATTTGAATGGTAATGTATTATCATCGAGTGGTCTAAATCCCTCCACGTGTTTTCAAAAAGTCATTTAGGAAATCGGGAAAATATGTGTGGGTAGCCAAGTTGGCTCTTCCATGAGTGTAGTTCAATTAAACCATATTTATAAATATAATATTTTATATGAAAAAAACATTTTTACGTATACAACAAAATATAGATGCTGGCTTTATATTTCCTGTTTATTTCAGGTATGTTGGAGTGTATATTTTAGACATGATTTGCTTAACCGGTCCAGCCATTTTTTTTTCTGCACTTGTTCAGTTTAATTTGATTTTTAAAAGTTAATGATTTCATCGTCCAATTAATTTGGTTTGATTGTATAATTCAACCCAATCTGACTTTTGCGGTAAACATTCCTGTTCAAACTCGGGTTCGACCCCAATGACATTGATTTCAGGTAATAGATAAGAAATGTATGGATATCCGGTACTCGTCGGTGTTGGCAGTTGAGCCATCAAATTATTTGGGGCTCCATGGCAATAAAAACCGAATTAAGAGCCAACATGTCATACGTCAACTTGTTCTGATGGATGCCTCCTCATTGTCATCTCACTCTTAACTCGAATTTATGGGGCTTTAGAAATGGTCAGTAGTCGGCGGGATTAGTTGGTTGGGTCCCGTTGCATTTAAATGACTAATTAAGAGTCAGCCAGCCTGCGATGGCTTCCTTATCCTATCTCTTCATCCAATCTATGGTTCTCCAATTTCCCTTGGCATACGAGGGGACCCATCCTTATCATATTTTGGCTGGTTCCAAATATTTCAAATATCAATGAAGATGATCAGGAGATTTTCAAACGAGTGGAACCACGAGTCCATATTCTACACTACGATACACAAAGCTCTGTTTGGTTGGAGAATAAGCTATGGAATAAAGGATCAATTCTCCTTCCGATACGGTTCTCAGTGGTACGACTATTCCCCATTATTCCATCTTATTTCACTCTTATTCCTATTTTTATCCCATCTTACCTACATTTATTTCACCTTATTCTCCTTATTCCTATCCTCCAGCCGAACAAAAAATAAACCATTATTCTCCTTATTCCCCATCCTTATTCCTGGTTATTCCCAAACTGAACGGGCCCTGTGCGTTGCATGGGGAATGAAAATGTTAAGGTGTGACATTTCAACAGGAGATTTTGAACTGTAAGATGAAGGATGTATTCATAGTACATAAATTTGTTGTATATTTTGTATTAGCAAACATGTGTTTTCCAACTACTATATAATTTTTCATTGGAATCGAGAGCACGTTGTCTTGTCGAATTTATAAATCCAATTGAGAGCATGTTATCGTATTCATGCATACCTTCCTTATTTAATCCACGATGAAGCAGTTTTCAGAGCAGGTCTGTAGTGTCGGCGGAACGACATTAAAGCAGCTAATGCTAGTGGTCTCTCAACTTGATAACGTCAGCGTGTGTGAGACAACGAGTTTGACGTAGAAGAGATGTTGCCTCGTTCGTCTGCATGTGAACCAGAATAGGTGAGATGCTGAACAAATAATCAACGTGTAAATTAAGATATAGGGCAAGATTCTTCTTGCCATTAGCTGCAAAGTTTGTAGCTGCAAAGTTTGTAGGTAAGTGGCCTAGAATACGAAATTTAAAATAAGTATCCCACTCACAAAATATCAACTAACATGCATGTTCATGTTTATTACATTTTTATTTGTAGATCATGTGTAGTATGGTACACATATGTGAAGACGTATCAAGGATAAGGTTTAGGCCTTAGCGTATCACGGAAGCGTGTAAATCGCATTAAATACGATCTAAGATAACTAATCATACTAATTGCAATGGGCAGCGGAATTTAAAAAAATTGAACGGATGAAATCATATGATTCGAGAATACTTCTCAAATCGTTTCATCAATATCACAAACAAGTAATTGTGATTACCTCTTGAAACATGTTTGTGATTATCAATCTCTAAACAAATAGATATAATGTCTTAAGTCCGATCAGATGAAGAGCGCACTTGCGGACGTGTTGATAAGATGCATGCTTTCTACAATTCGAGTTGACAATTCAAGCAAGAGATCTCCTAATTTCATCTCATGAAATCAAGAACCTTCTTCACGAGCAAAGCGCACCAAAGAAAGCGAAGATTCACTGGGAGTCGATGTAGCAGCAATATGGCAACGCCATGATGGCGAGGACGAAGGATATGGAAAGATTCTTAAGCGCATCACGGAAGCATGAAAATCGCATCGTATGCGATCGAGAGCGACTAGACATACTAGTTGCTCGAGGTAGCAAAAATTTAAAAATTTTACGCGGATGAAATCACATGATCCAAGAACACATATCGGATCATTTTATTTAAACCATAAACAAGTATTAGGTTTACCTCTTGAAGCGTTGTTGCGATCAAGTCTCTAAAGGAAGAGACCTCCTATCGTAAGTCCGACCACACGGAAGAGACGTTTGCGAGTGTGCTGATGAAATGCATGCTCCTCGCAATCCATGTTAGGAATCCACGTGATGAATCTCCTGATCTTGTCGCACGAGATCTGACGTCTTCATCACGAGTGAGGCATATAAAAGGAGACAGAGATCCATGAGCAGTCGAAACGACAACACAACAACATGGCAACGATAGCGTTCTTCTCTAGGTCAACATATAGACGGTCACATGTTAAGAGAGAAGGAGAGATGGCGTGTAGAGAGAATGAGAAGATATCATGTTGTTGTCTTCAACTTGTGTGTATAAAGAAGAGCAAAGGGGTGCCTCTCCCTTTATAATATTTTGGGATTCCATGGATCTCAATCCATAGACAAGATAAATCCAATGATGGAAATCGATTTGTATTTCTTTCAATTGCCATGATTTTGTTACTAAAAACACAAATAACAATTAAATTAATTAAATTAATTATATCGAATAAAAATCAATATAAATTAATTTTTATTAAATTAATTTTCCTTAGAGAAATGGGAAGGAGGCAAGCCACCTTCCATAAAGAGAGTGGACGACTACCAATTTCCACAAGGAATTGTGGACGTCTACCATCTTCATACAGAAGGTGGCTCCTCTATCTTATTTCCATGGAATCTTGTATTCAATGAATTTCTTCTAATATTTGAAGCAACTTTTGTTGTAAATTTTTCACAAATATAAATCCAATTTATTTTTGTAAATATTGCCATCTTACCATTTAGAAAATTGTGATTCATATTCGCAATCTGAAAAAATATAAATTACATTTCCAGTTAATTATCCAATGTGAATCCAATTTACATCAACACATAACTAATAAATATAACTTACAATTGTCTCTCTCTAATAATTTATGAATCATATTTATAGTATCTATGATTGATATGGATAATGTTATCCACATTATTCATATCGTTGACAAATAAATTATATTTAATTTTCTTGGATTTCAATCTTTAGGGACCAAATAATATGAATCACATTCATATTATTCATAATAATTAAATTACATTTAATTATCTATTTTTCTCAATGCTCAGGTACATTATCAATAATGGAATTATTCTTGTTCTCTTTTCTAGAATAATGCGCTTTCTCTGTGGATACTTGGAGATAAGGACATGGCGATTGTACATTACACATATTGTGACTTGGATATTGATATCATATTTCAAATTCAGATCTTGGGAACCTCCCATGGATGCTTGATTACATCAAGATCACAGATCTAATCTTTTCATTTTATTTGAGTTACATTTAGATCACTGTCCAATATTTGGACAAGATTAGATTACTTCTCTATGATAGGAGTCACTAAAATCCATACATGTCTCTCACTCCTTGGGAAAGGAAGCGTCACGGTTATACAATCGTTTATGGTCACAACCCTCAGTTATTCCTAATACATGTACACCCTACATACTGGAAGATCAAGAATAAACCTAATGTTTTAGATCTCATTTAGACTGTCTCCTTAAGGGTTTCATCATTAAGTTTCTCATTCGATCATTGGGAGTTGATATTGATCATATACTTTCCAAAAGTATATATCATGCATAGGCATTGATCATACTCTTTCCAAAAGCATATATCAATCCTATAAATTTAGTCAAGCCTAAAGCGAGACGACCATGCACGGAATTTGATCCCAATATCTCATGAGTGATCTCATGTCTTCCGGTCCAGTAATGAACCTATATGATCCCTTTGATAGATTGTATTATCATATACCCTTATATGCACACCAACGCATCGATCTATAGACCTTGATTAGCTCATCAACCTATCGGTCTACCAAATGTACATACTCGAACATATTGTAACAAATCTATCTCTGGTAAGAGGATGCGTGCTAATATCGTGACAGCATACGACATAGGTCTTGGTTATCTCGATCTCGTTAGGTCAACTCTTTGACCTAACTTATCTTATACCTCTGAATCTCTATTCCTAGGAGGAGGACCTGCATCAAGATGATGGTTAGATATCGTCCTTTAGAGTAGAATTGCCACCTTATTCTCAAGCTGGAGATCCTCTTTTAATAATCATTTGACGGTACTTGATTAGTCCTCAATCTAACTCTTTAGATATTCATACAAGCACCAACCTCTATGACTCAACAATTGAATAAACAAATGTATGAACAATAAGATGGCCATGGTACATAACCTAACTGTATTAAGTGAACCTATTATGCAAATTAGTTATTCTTCATTTTATAGATTAGGGAATGATTTGTAAACATTTATTACCTAATGGCTCGTTGTGGGCTCGCATGTCCGACAATGTCCCACCAGCCTAAAGAGACATTAACGGGCTAATCATTTAAACCCTAACTCATGTGACAATCACGAGCTATTTAATGTAGCCAGGTAAGTTGATATGTCACTCTATTCTTGAGAGACTACATCAAGTCCTTTTGCAGTACCTACATATCTCCGTGTAACAATGCTCACATCCAATGCGAATGCTGCATCTCATGCAACCAATACTCAATCTTAGAGAAATTATAGTGTCTCTGACACTTCAACTCAATAATCATTATAACCAGTATGTAATTTCTATTATCCTTATCAAAATACCCTTATTCCTAGATATCTCTATTTCCTAAGACTAAGATCATCTTATAATGCATCTGTAGCTAAGACATTTAAATCATTATCTATAAAGTCTTAAGTTCTTTAAGATAAGACTTTGAGATCACTATCGTCATAGTCATGTCCTCTTTGAAGATATTTTTATTACTACAATTAAGTGTTTTATATCCATATTATGTTAGTAACAATTTACTAGTCCCACTGCATGACAGGCATTTGGCTTTTGCAAACATCTAGCATACACCAGGATTCTCATAACTCATACACAAAAGCAAGCAGTTTTAACATTATCAACACTTGATATGATATACCTTCATATTGGATAGTACCAAACCTTAAGGGAAAGAAGCCTTTCTTACATTTTCCAAAAAATAGAATATATCAAAGATGTACCATTAATGTGACAATCTCAATGCTCTCTTCTCTTTGCTTCCGTACAACTTCGGAACTAAGATCTAAGAGGTATCCTTGAGATCATACCGTAAGGTATGGAATAGACATATCATAAAATACTTATTATCATTCCTTATATCATTCCAAATGATTAGGATTTCATCTATATTTAGCATGATAAACACAATGATACTCCCACTACACTTCACATGATTCATCAAGATTGTATTTATAATTTCATCAAATCTGATGTTCCAACTACAAGAAGCTTATTTGTGTCCATAGATGGAGTTCCTTAGCTTACACACCTTGCATTCTTCAATCAAGAAGCCATAATAATACTTCATATAAATATCCTTGTTGAGGTTTTCATTGAGGAATGCAATCTTGACTTCCATCTTGATGATGTCATAGTCATGTTGTGCAGCTATACTTGGCAAAATACTGATGATTTTAAGAATGGTCACTGAAGAATAAGTCTCATCGCAAGCGATTCTCTTCATATGAATCTTTTGGATATGAGTCGTGCTTTGAAAGTCTCTACCTTCTTATCAGGTTTCTTCTTTATCCTGAAGATCCATTTACTCCAAATTGGTTTTATCCTTATAGGTGGATCCTTGAGGGTCCTTATACAACACTTTTATATGAAATCTACTTTAAACTTTATTACTAACATCCATCTTTCCATGTCATGATCCTCGAAAGCTTCATCATATAAATTCATATGATAATCAGACTTATCTAACACATGGAATTCATCTTAAAAACTATTTGTGTATTTCATCTTTAATTGTTCTTTTAGTTTCATTTTCAGGAGTCTCATTATCTTATCAAGATTCACTGAGTTCCTTTACTTCATTTTCTTCTTGATTCTACAGAAAGTCATCCTCTTAAAATCATATTCTTAGAGATGAAATTCTTTAAGAATCTGAACGTCATAAGGAAGGTATTCAATACCATCTTTTATATTCCTAATGAAAGTAGAACTCTATAATGCATGATTCTTGCAAAAAATCTTATCAAGGATATATATTGTACTCTTTATTACATATATATATAGAAACTAATAGGTAATTATGCTAAGATTCATCATTGAGAAAATCATGTCTTACTTGATCCAATTGTATCTCCCTATAACTTTATTGTGTTTAGGTGTATGAGAAGGAGTGAGATAGGAATGGCATTCATATCTTTATAAGGTCTTCCTTAAATTCATCTAATAGGTACTTGCTACCTTGGTTAGATTAAAATCATTTCACCTTCCTTCAAATTTTGTTTCTTAATCAAAATTGTGAAATCCTTGAACATTTCAAAAATTTCTAAGGTGAAGGGAAAAAATCTCATATCACAAATAATCATTAATGGATATATGGATTACCATTAATGTTCATTATGATATAGATGATCCACATACATCAAAGTGTATGGGATCTTGAATACATATGCATCTTACACCATTCTCAGAGAAGGGTGTATCAAACATTTTACTTTGAATCTCTTTTCATAGGTATGTATATTTTGAACCTTTAGATAATCTAAAGTTCAATATCTTACTAGTCTATTAATTATATCAATAGACATATGTCCAATATTCGATGCTAGATTATTTTCAAATGATCTTCATTCTCCTATTGATCTTTTAAGGTTTAATTTTCAGTATTTAGAAATATTAATTAACTATTCAATAATGTTCTAATTTAGTAGACAGACTACTATCTGAAATATATCAATCATAACTCTTTATGATAGGTCTATTCCATAATACATGTTCATTTCAAACATTTAGAAATAAATAATGAATGTATTCTAATATTTATATCATAGAGACATTCTCTAAGATTGAGGGCTCTCCCACTGAAATTTTGTAGTCTCTCTCCAATGGAGATTAATGCAACAAATAAATCAACATTCATGTGGATGACTATTAAACCTTATGATCAACATTTCTAATATTCTAAAATATATGCAACAATTGAAAGAGTTAGTAGAAGAGTGAGTTACAATTATCAATCATTTATCTTATCAAATAAGTAAGTCAATTTTATTGATGTTATGTAGATATATATTATTCTGATGCACTACCTGAGTCCTTCTCTAAGGATCATATATAGTCTAGTTAGTCATACTATCAGTACATCAACTTATAGTAGTATTGGCATTCATCCAACTCTTTGGATGTCATATGTATGGAAGTCACAAAAGTACAGTCAACTCTTTGACTTTCCTTTTGACTTGGGTCAGATCCATGCTTCCAATGCTCTTCCTCAATCTATAAACAATCATTGCTTAAGATAAAGGATCTCTTATTTTGAACATGTCTACAAGGGACTTCAATATAAGAGAACTTCAACATTTATATACACTTCATTTAATTCATATAATGTGAATCTTATAAAGTTTCATTAATGATTTGAGTATAGATAGTATAATGATGACACTCATCGTACCTACATCCATTCAGACTCCTATGACTTTGGTTCAGGAAGATACACAAACATTTTAAATACATCTTCTCTTATAGAGTCACCATTATACATAATGTAGTGAACCATGTCATTCACGATTAAATGTTCAGAGCACATATGTTGCCAGAACATCTTCTTTAGTTTTATAAGGATTATTTAACAATTATGATCATCATCGACATGTTACTTCCAAAGCACACTTTATGAAAATCAAAACTATAGAGACATACAAATCCTAAGGTGATGTAAGGAAAACTTACAAATTGCAACCACATACATTCCACTGGAATTACAATATCTTGATCATGGATCCAATCCATGATAGTTTACTGGTTATTATTGAGTATAATTATTAAATGGGTTTAATGTAGGTTATCTGAAATAAGAAATAATTGTATATATATATATATTATACTTTGATTTAGAATTTTTATTTCAAAGTTATCTTGCCTTGTCTACATTGAAAGTCTATTCTCTTATTCACTTTCAATGTAAGAGATATACTCACCATTATATCTCAGCCAAGATCTAGGACCTCCTTTCTTACCTTTGTTGCATCCCATAAAATATGAGAAACAACAACTTGAATAAAAAGAGGACGGAACTCATTCAACCTTACAAGTCCAAATAATACTCCCAATTCGGTCTCTAATGCATGTGCCTACCACCCCTAAGGTGATGTTAACCTGTTGTTAATTAAACCAACAATCAACATGAATAATACTCGCTATGCACAATTCAATATCATCCCAACAAATACGAGGAACTGATATTGGGGTCACTATGCATACAACCTTACACTTTTGAGAAGCAAAGAGCTCAATCCAGATGAGCTTGTATGCAGGAGCTGTCACTTCGGATAGGCATCTCCTCCATACATCCCTGTCGATGGAACCCTTCCCCTTGACCGGAAACCATGGAAGTCACTTATGTGATCCTCCATATCATGTTCAAATTCTAATTCATTACTATGAATCACAATCACATAATTAATTTTCATCCAAGAGAAATACTAATATATAGAGTATTTTATTTTTAATTGTATTCAATTAATCTAATCATATTATATTAATATCCAATTAATATTCAATAAACATTCTCTATTGTTACTTGAAAAAAATAGTGTTATCTCAAATACATATTATTAAAATTTTAATGATTAGAAAAATACATCATGATAAATTCAAGCATTATCCTTTCCTTACCCGTTATCATGACCAGTACTGGGTGGAGTAGGACAGAATGTTCATGGAGCAACAGTTAGAATAATGTGGTTTGATCATTACATACTTGAGTTGATAATCGACCTCTTTCAACTGAAATTATACCATATAATATTTATCAAAAACATTTTGATTAATATTATAAGGAGATTTGCAAAACAAATCCCCAATCCTCAGCAACTATGTTTGTGGAATTGATTATAACCAATTGTGATCAAGATTAATCATCTTATTATTTTTGGTTATGACAAATACCATTTAAGGAAATAATCATTATCAAATATTTCTAGAATATTTATTCATAATTATTTAAGGAAATCAAACCATTTAATTTCATCAATTTCTTAAATGACAATCACAGGGATCCACAGTAGGAAACTAATTTTGAGCAGTGACCCCACTTAACAAAATTAACATGTTTCAATCAATTTAAATCCAAATCAAGAAAAATAAGTTTCGATAGTTTGTTAATTTAATTTACAACAGAACCAAATGATATTCATGCATCTCTAGGTGAACTAAGACCATAAATAACTCTTTAATTATGTCAAGATTCACTATCCCTAAAATAGTGGATACATGTTCACTAAAATGATCATACCTTAAGAAAAACATATTCCAAATCATGTAAACTCAAGTCCCACAGTTTCCTTAATTAATGGTAGACATAATTCACATGATAATTTGAGTTTAAACACATTTAAGCAGGGCAAAAAAATCACACAATACAGGGATACATGAACAATCATGATGAAAATTCACAAGCCCTAAAGTAACTATGTCATCCTAGGTTAATGGATCGTATCCGAAACCTCTGAGCTATGTATATAATACAACTTGGAGTATATGGAAAGATCCTTAAGAACATCATGGAAGTGTGGAAATCACATCGTATACGATCGGGAGCGACTATTCATACTAGTTGCTCGGGGCAACGGAAATTAGAACTTTTATGCGGATGAAACCATATGATCCAAGAACACTTCTCGAAGCATATTATCTAAACCAAGAACAAGTATTAGGTTTACCTCTTGAAGCGTGGTGGCGATCGAGTCTCTAAATGCAGAGACCTCCTGTCTCAAGTCCGATCTGACGAAGGAGATGCTTGCAAGCGCGTTGATAAAACGCGTGATCCTCGCAATCCATGTTGAGAATGCAAGAGATAAATCTCCTGATATTATCACACAAGATACAAAATCTTCTTCATGAGTGAGGCACATCGAAGGAGACAGATATCCATGAGAAGTCGAAACGACAACACGACGGCAAGGCGATGGCATCATTCTTCTCTAGGTCAACATATGGACGACCCCATGTTGAGAGAGAAGGAGAGACAGTGTGCATAGAGAATGAAGGATAGAGCATATTGTTGTCTTCAACTTTTGTGTGTAAAGAAGAGCAAATGGGTGCCTCTTATTTTATAATATTTTGGGAGTCCATGGATCTCAATCCATGGACAATATAAATCCAATGGCGGAGATTGATTTATGTTTCTTTCAATGTCCATGATTTTATTGTTAAAAACACAACAACAATTAATTTATTTAAATTAGTTATCTTGAATAATAATAAATATAAACTAATTTTTTAAATCAATTTTTCTTCGAGAAATAGGTAGGAGGCAAGCCTCTTTCCATAAAGATAGTGGACAATCACCAATTTCCTTAAGGAATTATTGCCGTCCACAATCTTCCTATGAAAGATGACTCCACTCTCTTATTTCCATGAATCTTGTATTCCATGAATATCTCCTAATATTTGCAAAAACTTTTGTTGCAAATTATTTCACAAACATAAATCCAATTTATTTAAGTGAACATTGCCATCATGCCATTTAGAAATTTGTGAATCATATTCACAACCAAAAATAAAATATAAATTACATTTTCAATTAATTGTCTAATGTGAATCCTATTCACATCAACACTTAATTAACAAATATAAATTATAATAGGCTCTCTCTAATATTTTATAAATCATATTTAGAATATCCATGATTGATATGGATAATATTATCCACATTATTTATATCCTTGATAATTTAAATCATATTTACTTATCTTTGATCTCAATTCTCATGTGTCCAAATAATACAGATCACATTCATATTATTCATAATAATTAAATCATATTTAGTTATCTATTTTTATCAAGGCTCAGATACATTATCAACAATGGAATTATTCTTGAACTCTTTCAAGAAGAATGCACTTTCTTCGCGGATACTTGAATATAAGGACATGGTGATTGTACGTTCCACGTATAGTGATTTGGATATTGAGATCATATATCAAATCCAGATCTCGAGGACCTCCTATAAATTTTTAATAAAATCAAGGCCGTAAATGTAATCTTTTCATTGTATCTGAAATACATTCAAATCACTGTCCAACATTTGGATCAAGATTAGATTACTTCTCTACGAGAGGAGTCACTAAAATCCAGACCCGTTTCATCACTTGCTAGGAATGGAAGCATCATGGTTATACAATCATTTATGACCACATTACCCTCAAGTATTCCTAATACCCATATATCCGGTATACTGGAAGACCAAGAATAACCCAAAATTTTATATTTCATTTGATTCACCTTCAGGGTTTCATCATTAGGTTCTTGTTCGATCATTAGGAGTTGTTATGAATTGTATACTTTACAAAAGCATATATCATTCATAGGCATTAATTATAAACTTTCTAAAAGCATATATCAATCGTACAAATTTAGTCAAGCTTCCATAATGAGACAACCGTGCACAGAATTTGATCCCAATATCTCATGAGTGAGCTCATGTATTTGATTCAGTAATGAACGTGTATGATCCCTTTGAGAGATTGTATTACTCATATGCCCTCATATGCACACCAATGCGTCAGTCTATAGACCTTGATTAGGCCATCAACCCATTGGTCTGCGAAATGTACATACTCAAATATATAGTAACACATCTGCCTTTGATCATAGGATGTGTTCCTATATCATGACAACATACGACATAGGTATTGGTTATCTCGATCTCGTTAAGACAACTCTTTGATCTAACTTATCTAATACCTATGAATCTCTGTTTTCCTATGAAGAGGACCTGTATCTATAGGTTGGTTAGATATCATCCCTTAGAGAAGAAATTTCCATCTTCTTCTCAGGCTGAAGATCCTCTCTTAATAATTATTTAATGGTGCTTGATGAGTCTTCAATATAACTCTTTAGATATTCATCCAAGCATTAGCCTCTTAAATGAACATCTATATAGTCATTAAAATATCCATGGTACACAACCATAATTATACTAAGAGACCTATTATGCAAATTAATTATTCTTTATTTTAAACCATGGAATGATTTGCAATAACATTTATTACATAATGGCTCACCGTGGGCTCGCTTGTCCAACAAGGCATTCTCTCAACAATTGTGGATGGCCACAATGAGAGAGAGAGAGATGGGAGGTATGGAGAGAGAGAGATGGGAGGTGTGGAGAGAGAGAGAGAGAATAATTGCTCTTGCAATTATTGTATAGAGAAAAGGTTAGGGCTACCCTCCTTCTATATTAAATTAAGTGGTGGTGATGTACTCCTAATTCAAATCAATGGTTGAGATTTTGTTGTATAAATTCACAATAAAAATTTATTTAATTTAAAAGAAAATAAATATGTTGCAAATAATATTGACATATTTACATCAATTAAATCAAGATTATCATGAATGGGATAGGAGAACGTAGCAACCATCCATGTAAGGTGCCATGGACGCCAATAGGAAATTTTGGAGAGAGATTTTCTCTCTCCAAGAATCAACTAATGTAACCTTATTACATTAATTCATGGAATATGTTAACAAAATATCACCGAGTAATTATTATTACAAATTATTTGTATTAAATGCAAACACAACCATTGGCAATTATGAATCAAATTCAACATCCAATATAAAATGTAAATTGCATTCACAATTAGTTGTATAATGTGAGTCCAATTCACATCAACATATAATTCATGAATATTATTTTCAACTAACGCTTTCTAATCTATTATAAATTATATTTATAATATTTATGATTATTATGGATAGTGATATTCATATTAATCACATCTTTGATAATTAAATCATATTTACATTATTTATGATAATTAATCTTTACCTAATTATCCATTTCTCAATGCTCAGATATGTTATCAACAAATGAATTATTCTTGAACTCTTTCGAGAATAACATCCTATATCCGCGTATACTTGGAGATAAAGACAAGCAACTGTATATCCCATGTATAGTGACCTGGATTGAGATTATATCTCAAATCTAGGTCTTGATAACCTCTCAAACATGTTTGATTAAATCTAACTGTAAATCGAATCTTTTTATTCCATCTGAATTGTATTCAGATCAATTTCCATGATTTGGAATAAGATCATATCACTAATATACTGATAAAAGTCACTAAAATCCAATCCTTTTTCGTCACTCCCTCGGAATGGAAGTGTCATGGTTTTACAATCGTTTACGATCACATCACCCTCGAGTATTCCTAATACTCGTACATCTTGCATATTAGAAGATCTAGAATAAAACTCTAAGTTTTAGATCATATTTGGACTGTATTTTTCATGGTTTAATCATTAAGTTTCTCAATCAATCATTGGAAGTTAGTATCGATCATATACTTTTCAAAAGTATATATCAAACTTACTGTGGAGATAATAAGAGAAGAATAATGTGTGCTTATTCTGTGAGGTCTAGGGGTCCTTATATAGGACTAAACCCTAGGGTGCTCAGGAGAGAGCTTACATAAATACCCCTGTGGGGTTACATAGGGAAATAGTACAAAAGGAAACATAGGTGCATAGGGAAACAATGCATAAGGAAATAGAGTTAAATAAAGCAACAACCATATACGATAATCTCTAACACTCCCCCTCAAGTTGGAGCATATTAATCAATCATGCCCAACTTGGAAGTTATCCAGGAAAGCTGCTTCTTAGTTACCGCCTTGGTAAAGATATCAGCAAGTTGAAGATCTGTTGAAATGTGTGGCATGGTTATCTTCCCTCCTCCTACAACATCTCTGATAAAATGACAATCAATCTCAATATGTTTTGTTCTTTCATGGAACACAGGATTTGGAGCAATGTAGGTAGCTGATTTGTTGTCACAGTAAAAGACAATAGGAGTGGATGTAGCAGCATTTAGTTCTTGTAGAAAAGTGAGCAGCCATGTGATCTCACATGTAGCCTGAGCCATTGCTCTATATTCAGCTTCAACACTAGATCTTGAAACAACTGCTTGTTTCCTGCTTCTCCAACTCACCAGGTTTCCTCCTACCATCATAGCGTATCCAGTTGTAGATCGACGGTCTTCAGGAGAGCTTGCATAATCGACGTCAGCATATGCAATCAGATTTGTGTGACCATTTGCCCCCTAGAAGATTCCTCATCCTAGGGAGTCTTTTAGGTAACGAAGTATTTGAAGTACATCTTGCCAATGGCTGTAGCATGGTTTCTCCATATATTGGTTGGCTCTGTTAATAACATAAGATATATCAGGTCTAGTGGCTGTAAGATATAGAAGTTTGCCAACCAAGCTCCTATATCGTGTAGTGTCTTCAAAGAGAGGATCATTTGATGCAGAGTGTTTTCTAGGCTCTGCTGGAATTCCTGAGGGTTTGCACCCAAGTAGTCCAACCTCAGTTAGTATGTCAAGGCAATATTTCCTTTGTGACATATGTAAGCCTTTCTTAGTACGTAGGGCTTCTATGCCTAGAAAATAGCGAAGTTGTCCAAGATCCTTGGTGACGAATACTTTTTGCAAGAAAGACTTGGTTTCTAGTATTCCTTGGTCATCGTCTCCAGTAATAATCATATCATCTACATATACAGCAAGAATGACAATGCCAGTCTACCGTTTCCTGACAAAGATCGAATAATCAGACGTAGTCCTCTGAAAGCCCATGGTGCCAATCTCTGTACTCAGTCTATCAAACCAAGCTCTTGGACTCTGCTTTAGTTCGTAGATGGCTTTATGAAGTCAGCATACATACTCCCCCATGACTTCGTAACCTGGGGGTTGTATCATGTAGACTTCTTCGTCAAGCTCACCATATAGAAATGCATTCTTGACATCTAACTGAAACATAGGCCACCCTTTGTTAACAACCACAGAGATGATAGTTCGTATGGATCCCATTCTAGCTACAGGGGAGAATGTTTTGAAGTAGTCTACCCCATATGTTTGAGTAAAATCTTTTGCTACAAGTTGTGCCTTTAAACGATCAATAGAGCCATCAGGGGACTGCTTTGTAGTGAAGATCCAGCGGCGTGCAATAGGTTTACATCCAGGAGGGCGTTTGACAAGTTCCCATGTTTTTTGGGACTATAATGCTTCCATTTCGTCATTCATTGCCATTCTCCATCCCTCATCTGTAGTGTATTATGATGATCTTTGGGAACATAAAATAGTCATTATGGCATCTTCATATCTTTTGCTAGAGCAAGATAACTCATTAGTAGAGGTGAAATGAGATATTGGATGAAGTGTACATTGCCTCTTTGTTCTTCGTAGAGCGATCAGAAGCTCCTGGGAACTATCCGGGGCTGCATTGGTGGGAGCACTTGAGGATGGCATTAGTTTTCTGCAACAGTGGAATAGGTAAAGGAACGTGAACATGATTGGATACAATTCTTCTTTTGTACACAATTGGTGGAGGAGGAAACTGTAGTGGAATATCGGATACTGGATGAGTGAAGAAGCTATTTTGTTCAAAGAAGCTGACATCAAGAGAAACGTAATAACGATGTCCAGTAGGATTATAACATATATACCCTTTTTGAGTTTGAGAATACCCTAGAAAAAACACATTTGATAGCACGAGCAGATAGTTTATCAGTAGTATGAAAATTATGAACAAAGGCTGTGCATCCAAAAATCCGTAATGGTAAAAGGGAAAGGTTTCTCCTTGGGAAAAAGTAAGTTGAAAGGAGTGGCGCCATGTAGAGAAGAAGAGGGACCCTGTTTATAAGATGAACAGCAGTGAGGACAACATTGCCCCAATATATCTTGGGAACATTCATATGAGTGAGTAAGGATCGCGCAATATCAAGAAGATGTCTCGGTTTTCTTTTAGCCACCCCATTTTGTTGGGATGTATATGGACAAGAAGTTTGATGTTTGGTTCCCTGGGAGGCAAAGAAGGTTATCAGGTCATTCTGAGTAAATTCCAGAGCATTATCAAAACGAAAGATTTTAATGGTAGTAGAGAATTTTTTTTGACATAATGAAAGAAGTTCTTGACAATGATATTAATTTCTGATCGTTCCTTTAATAGGAAACCCAAGATAGACGACTGTAGTTATCCACAAAAACAACAAAGTACTTATGACCACTAATAGTTTTGACCGGATAGGGTCCCCAAATATCACAATGAATTAAGAAGAAAGGAGTAGTGCGACGAGACTCAGTTCTAGTAGGAAAGGAAACTCTATGATGTTTTTCGAACTGGCATGCTTCACACTCAAAGGATTTTAGGTTAGATTGTTCAGGGAACATCATAGAGATAGCCTTGGCAGAAGGATGTCCCAAACGATGATGCCATGGAAGAGGGTCTTCAGAGATGGAAGTAGCGCCAACAAAGTTGGAAGTAGACGTGTTGTTGAGGTAATATAGGTCATTCCTCTCATGCCCCCCACCAAAAATCTGCCTCGTCCGGATGTCCTGAAAATAGCAACAGAATTCATCAAAAATAACACAACAATGTAGCTCTTGACATAGCTTTTGAACCAATAAAAGGCTGAGTGGGAAAGCTGGATCACAATGCACATCTGTCAGTCGGAGTTTGTTGGAGAAGTCAATAGTTCTGACAACAGTGATAGGAGAATGATCGCCATTGGCAACACGAACGCTCTTTATAGTGGTAGAGGGTTGAGAGGAGGTGAGTAGACTGGCATCTCCCATTAGATGAGTGGAGGCACCAGAATCAATAATCCATGCATATTTGGTAACATAGACTGAGTTGGCTATTGTACCTGAGGTAGTGGCAAGGCTAGCAGTAGCAGCAGGTGCAGTCGTGTCTTTGGTTGATGGAGCAGAATCATTTAGAATTTGTCGTAGATGAGTATATTTAGAAGCAGTAAATGGAGTAAGTTATCCATCTATATTCTGATTAGTTGTATCATTGTTTGTATCATGTAATTCGTCGTCATAAGTGTTATGAGCACTTGGTTGCTTTCCAAATGTAGCCCAGCAACGCTCAGAAGGATGATTCATGCGACCACAGTGTACGCATGCAGGGTAACGACCAGTAGAGAAATTACGACCACAACCTCGTTCAGATTCATGTCCACGACCAGAGTCCCGGCCGCGTCCACGACCTCGGCCTCCGGGATAAGACTGACGTCCTCTATGCCCAGATGAATAGTGGGTTGTTGTTTCCGTAGAAGGATGAGCCAGAGAATTTTGAGCCAGAGATTCTAGTTCCTGTAGTCGACCAAATATGGTTTCGATCGTCGGTAATTTATCTGCCATAAGAAATTGATCTTTGGCTATTTTGTACTTCGGATGAAGTTCTGAGAGGAACCTGTAAACCTACCACTTAGCACGTTCGCCTACTTGCTTATCACAGTATGTAGGTTGAAAGATAAGAAGTTCTTCAAACAAGATTGTAAGTGTTCGGTAGTATTCAGTTAGACTGGTCTCTTCTTGATTAGTAGACCAAATTCTTGTGTATATATCAAAAAGACGAGATTTGGTAGTTTTCTAGGAATATGTGTGCTCAAGATTTTTCCACATGGCTTTAGCAGTATCTTTATACAAAATATTGGCAGCAATATTTAGATCTACACTATTTGTCATCCAAGTAATTACCTAGCAATTGTCGATAAACCAGCTTTCATAATCTGCATCAGTGATAGAAGGAGGAGTCTTTGTGAGGATGGCACTCTTTCTTTGGCCACCAATAAATATCTTGAAGGATCGAGACCAGAGAACATAGTTTTTGGAGCCTTTCAATTTGATAGATGTGCCTTGTATCATCAGAGAAGAAGGAGGATACATAAGCTTGGTCTCGATTGACGTCATGATAGCATCTCTAGGTCAAGAAAAAGTGACCCAGATGCAGTTGTAGTTAATATGTAGAACCTCCTTAGTTGCACATCTTTGTAGAGTAGTGAAGGATCTACGCCCTAAACCAAGATTGAACAAGAGGTTTAGGGCGGCAGCGGCAGTTGCCTCGAGGACTGCATGAGCGTAGATGCGCAGGTGCCCTTGCGCAGGGCGTAAGTGAGCTTGGTGCAGGTGTATAGGGCCCTAGCAGGCACAGGTGCAGGGAACCTCGCCCAGGTTGCAAGGGTATGGGCGTTGGTGCGCTGGATCGCTAGGAGGCGCAGGCACAAGAGCCCTCAGCTCCGCGCCCAATGAAGGGGGTGGGGGGGGGGCGAGTGCAGGATGGAGCCCTGGAGCGGAGGGGCGGAGCCCTAGCGTGCGATGGAGAGGCGTAGGGGCAGAGCCCTAGTGCGTGATGGAGGAGCGCAACGTGCGATGGAGGGGCGTGGAGGGGTGGAGAAGCCCTAGCTTGGAGGGGAGGAGCCCTAGCTTGCGATGGAGGGGCACAGGGGAGGAGCCCTAGCAAACGATGGATGAGCGCAACGTGCGATGGAGGGGTGCGGGATGGAGATGCGCGAGTGTGCAGAGGCGCAAGGGCTCGTGCGGAGCCCTAGCCGGGAGTGCGCAGAAGCACTGGAAACAACACAAGAGGAAGGGGCTGCTGGTGGCGGAGGGAAGCTAGGTCAGACCACTAGTCTAGGACCGCTGCTCTGATACCATGTGGAGATAATAAGAGAAGAATATTGTGTGTTTATTCTGTGAGGTCTAGGGGTCCTTATATAGGACTAAACCCTAGGGTGCTCAGGAGAGAGCTTACACAAATACCCCTATGGGGTTACATAGGGAAACCGTACAAAAGGAAACAGAGGTGCATAAGGAAACAATGCATAAGGAAATAGAGTTAAATAAAGCAACAACCATATATGATAATCTCTAACACTTACAAATTCAGTCAAGCTTACAAAGTGACGCAAACGTACACAGAATTTTATCCCAATATCTCGTAAGTAAGCTCATGTCTTTCGATTCTGTAATTAACTTATATGATCCCTATGAGAGGTCGTATTACTCATATGCCCTTGTATGCACACCACCTCACCAGTGTATAGACCTTGACTATGCTATCAACTTGTTATTCTGCCAAATGTACATACTCAAACATATAGTGACACATATGTCTCAGTTTAGAGGATACGTACCAATATCGTGGAAGTGTACGATATAGGTCTTGGTTATCTCTATCTCGTTAAGTTAACTCTTTGACCTAACTTATCTAACACCTCTAAATCTCTATTCCTATGCAGAGAAACTGCATCAATAGTCGGTTAGATATCAGTTTTTAGAGAAGAATAGCCATCTTCTTCGCAAACTAGAGATCATTCTTAATAATTAATTTGATGGTGCTTGATGAGTGATGAATCTGTGATTCATCACTTCAAAAGTCAAAATAGAGCCTTGTTCCCGAGAAAATAGAGGCATATTTCCTTTTATATTGCATAAATAGCATTCATGCATACATTCATAATTCATGCATTTTAGCAGCTCATTTGCATTTAAATAAGAAGCCAAAATCCCTTGTAAAATACCCAATCCCTAAAATAACCTCTTCTCTATAATATATACTCCTTAGTTAATAACATAGGGAAGAATGCCAAAAATCACCCTTGTAAAGTAGCCAATATAGCATGAGAACCCCTGTACACTAGAATGCACATAAAGCCCTCATGCAAACTCCGAATTAGGTCTACTTACTCTTAGAATACTACACATTAAAAGACCTTTAAAATGAGACTAATTTCATTGAAATTGGAGCTTGTATGAGAAAATGGGGTTTTTTTGGGCCACTTTGTATACTACATATGTATATTTTATGTATCCTTGTATTTATGTATCATATTTGACCTCATCTCCGTCTTTGGTCAACATGAAACTTGTAGATCTCATCGAGATCTACAACTTTCATGTTTTGAGTTTTTCCAAATTCGGCCCCCTCTTCTCACTACAAGTGTATTTTTCTCCAACCACTCACAGCAGGCCACGTGGCGCCCTCTGGTTGCGCCACGCGGCCCGCGTCCTCTTGCCTCATCCGCCTGCGTCCTCAGCCGTTGGATCTCGCTTCAGATCCAACGGTCCAGCCTTTCCACGCGCGCTTAAATCCATAGCCGTCAGATCTTCTCTTGCCTTGATCTGCATCGCACATTAGCGCCTTCACCAGAGCCATCCACGTGGCAGCATCTACGCCGCTTGATCGCATCCCCGATCCTCTGATCTCAGCCGTCTCTCCTTCCAGCGAGTCTCGACCCTTCGATCAGTTTCATCTCCTCATCCAGGCCACCCGCTTGCGCTTCGCCCTCAGCTCGCCACGTGGCTACACCACAGCCCATCATCTCCGCGCCCCAGATCTAATCCTACCCGACCAGCTCCCCCTTGATCTCCACCGTTGGATCACAAGATCCAACGGTGGAGACCTCGTCTCCTACCTCTGGGCGCCCTCTCTCCCACGTCCCTTGCCTTGCGGGAGGGGCGCCCCCTTCCTATTCTTGGACGCACGTCAGCCATCCTCTCCGACCGCAAACACCCCCACGACGTCACCCAGTCGACCCTCATCCTCGCCGTCTACCTCACGCTCCACCACACCCACCAGAGTCGCCCCACGTCGACCACCAACCCCGCCTCGTCACCAGCCAACCCACTACCTTCACATTATAAATACGCCACCACCGGCAACGTTCACCCCCATCCGCCACTCCAGAGAGGTTCCTCGAGCTCAGGTCGATTAATTGGTGACAACAATTGGGTGTGTCTTCGAGCGAAGACAAGTTTCTTCTCCGACGAGATCCACGGCCAAGCTCTGCCGTGTCGCAGCCTCCCTCCGCGAAGCTGCACGAGCTCGGGACCCTACCGATCCCTCGAGCAAAGACCTGGAGCTCAAATCTGAGCTCCATTCCCCAGTTAGCCCCCTCCATCATCTTCTGATCTTCTCCTTAATTTTTCCTTTGATTTCTCCTAATTTATTCGCCGTCCACCGTTGTTTTCTCGCTCCACCTTCATCCCTCCGAGCTCCACGACGGAGCTCCGTCCTCGCGCTGTCCATTATCTTCGTCCATCACCGTACACCACCTTCGCTCGATGCCAGCTCCGCCACCTGGGCGGAGCCCGATCACCGGATCCATCTCACTCCATCTTAGGTCTCACATTCCACCTTGCACGAATCCACAAGCACGCGCACGCCTCGGCTATCTCCTCTAACCCCCTGCAGGTACACCCATCTCACTGGCCGGAAGCTCGTCGGAGCTCCCTTCGAGCTTCACCGGCAGCGTGCCCCAGTCCACCTCGCTCACTCCTGAGGGCACCAGAGGCTTCATCGTCCATCCGCGCGTCTTTTGGAGCACCTCCGACTCGCCATCGACCTCCACCGACGACGGGAAGGAAGGGCGGAGCAGCAGCCCCTACGCCGGAGTCCCGCCTTCTCCTCCGCAGGAGGCGGAGGGCCGTCGAGGAAGAAGCTTCCAGAGCCGCTCGATCATCTTGATCGAACGGCCTGCAATCAGCCGCGTCGCTCACCACCGGACTCGCCTTTGACCGTAGGATCATCATCGATCCGAAGCCCAAGGATACGCCACGCGTCAGCACCGACAACCCTCGGATCCATCTTGATCCGAGGGCCTTCAGCACGCCACGTAGCCTCGGCCCGAACCTCCTCTCCGAGCCTAGGTTCGGGTCGCACGAACCTAGCTCCGGACCTCCAGAGCGCCTGAACCTCGCCTCCGAGCCGCCGCAGCCCTCCGAGCCTAGGCCGCCCACGTGAGGAGCACGTGCGGCCTGGGTAAATTGCACAGAGGCCCCTGGATCTTTCCAAAATTGCAAAGAGGTCCCTATGAAGCAGACCCCACGTGAGGAGCACGTGCCCTGTGGAGAATTTGCATAAGAGTCCCCCACATTATAGGTAATTGCATTTTAGTCCCTGTCTGCATATTTGTTTATTGAAATTTTAATTTTCCTGTATTGCATTTACACCCCTGTCTTTGCACGCATCCCTAGAGTGCATTTTTCATCATTTTGAAATTCTAAAAATTGCATTTTGTTGAGAATTTTGTCCTTTGTCTATTGGTACACGTGCCTTATTTTTGTAAGCTCATTTGAATTATTAATGAATTAATTGGTGAATTGTTGACATATTTTGCCCAGTGACACCATTTGATTTTTAGTTAATTCTCTGTGCTCCCAAAATTCATCAAAAATTCACAGTAGCTTAAGGACATCATTTTTAACATACCATAAAAATTTCATAGCATTTGCACACATATCGAGGCCTAAATAAATTGTTAAGTGATTTTCTTGTTTTAATTTTAATTAATTCATTTCAAAGTGAAATTAAGTTCTGTTAATTTTCTTAGGTCCCTTATCATTAGAGCCACCTAGGATAATTTTAGCTCTTGAAAAAATTGTGGTTTGATATTTATTAAAAATTAAATACTGAAAATCACTCTATCTGTTCATTTAATTCACAGTAAATTTATTTAGCGTCGAAAAATTCAAAAAAAATTAGTGTAGGTCATTTTCATCCTCATTAATCAACTGGTCAATTTTCATAATTTTTGGACTTCATTTGATACCCTAATTAAATCGAACGTTAAATTTGTCTGCATTGTCTGCATAAGTCTGCATAAGAACATTAAAAAGACCAAAAAAATTACTCCTCGAAAATCAACACCTGGATCCTTGCTTAAATTCACCTAAGGAGACAGATGCCTCCCTGAGATCGACCTTGGACTTCCACCAAGTAAAAAAAAATTTGCCACTTGAATTACTCGACATAAGTGGTTTTTGATTAACCCCTCGTATCCGACTACAATGAATCACATTAATTAATTTGGACATTAATTTGACTGAATTAACTAAGGGTGCGGGAGAGTTGTCAAAATGGCGCCGTTGCCGGGGAGGCACGGCTTAGGTTAAATTTTTAGCAAATTTTTGAGTGTTTGATTTTCATTCCCCGGGTAGTCTGACCCCCGGTTTTCTTGTAATTATTTTTCTCTCCTTTATTTTTGCATTATTTTATTTTTGTGTAAATCTCTGACCTCCATTTATTTTTTGTGCGAGGACCGCGAGGAGTCGACGACGCTTCGAGGACTTCGCCTTTAAATTTTTGAGTGAAAGAGAGGCTTTGTAATTACATCTTATTTTTATTTCTTTTCTTTCGCATCATTTCCAGCGGTTCCCGTTTGGGATCTCGCGCGTGTAAAGATAGTGGAAACTGTGTCCCGTGTGCTGTGTGGGTGAATTGTAATTTAGCTTGCACTAGCGGCTCCTCGAGCCACTCTAGGACTTGTTTGTGCTCGTAATCAATAGGACCACACAACACACTTAAAAGACGCACCTAGACCGCAGTACTTAGACAAAATTAAACTGTTCTTCACACTAATAGAACTGCCTGTCTAGGAGCGGCTTTTATCGCCTGCATTTGCATGTAGAATAAAAAGTTTTCAATTCTGTATTGCATCCTGCATCAAAAAGCGAAGGGATCACTGTAAGTATTCTATACTCAGCATACGCATCATCGATTTCAACTTGCATCGGCTTTTCTCGATTTCCCCCTCTGATTTTCTCACTTAAATTAAACAGGAAATTGGGACTGTCCGATAGGCGTGCTTTGTGGTGGACTAATTAAAGTGATAACTAAACTTTAAAATCGGGACTGCTAACAGTATTGACCAAAAAAAAGAGAATAAAAACTGAAAATTGTTTGCGGGAGATTAATCCCCAACCTTGTATTCAGGCTGAGTGAGGGTACCTGAGTGTGTGTGAACACCCTAAGGTAGAGCCCAAATCCCCGTCTTCCATATCACGTTCTAACTGATCCTAGCAAATATCACGAGCCGAATAATCTAAGGTTCTTTGACTAGTACCAAGTAGCCTCCGCCTGTCTCAGGTAGATAGGGGCGAAATTGCGGTACTTTGCGACAAGCTGCCAGTAACCCCCCGGGGTGAAGTTCCGGCCTTGTCAGCCTCCGCCTGCTTGCAGGTAGATAGGGGCGTGGTCACTGAATCCATCGGCTTGGGATAGGAGCGAAGAAAGGAAGGAGCGGCGGTATCTTAGACGACAGGATAAATAGGGAAGACGCATCCGGCTCTGAGCCGACTTCCCTCTAGGCCGCGTAATCCTTGCTATTTTTGCTTGAATATCACACTTAAAAACTACAAGATAAATTGGACTCAACTTTGAGTCCTTCACTGTGTCGAGTGTGAACCCAGGGTCTTGGATTGTTCTTGTTGCTTGCTTCAGGTAGGAGTAAAATCCTATCTTCTTCTCGCTTCATCAAGATGAGTGATTGGGGAGATCTCGACGCACTATTCACTGATCTCTCTATGAGTCCCCCAAGTAACTCGTCTTTCTCGGTCCGAGCGCACCTTGGACCACCCAGGACTCATGACCCTCTTGAGTCGTGGTTCCCTCATGCTTTGGGTGGTTACTCTCAAACCAACCCTTTTATCTCCTCCGAGATTACCGAGGAAGACCATTGCCTCGGTAATCCCTTCCTTGATTCGCCATCTAACACCGATCTTATTTTTCGATCCCCAGAACTAGAAGGCGAAATGCCGCCAAGGATGCCGCCCAATGAGGACCAGATGCGACAGATTCTTAGACGCCTCGCCGAAGCCGAACAGAAAAATGCAGATCTTACGGCGCAGATGGGACAAATCATAGTAGCTGAAGGGATCGACCGACCAATGGTCGATACCTACAACTCGGCGGAGAACGAGATCCAAAATTGGCTAGCACCTGCAGTTCCCGACCAGGCATTCGAGCTGAAGCCCCACTTCCTCAGTCTGCTCCCGAAGTTTAACGGAAACCTCAGTGAAGAACCATACACCTTCCTCCGTCACTTCGAACTAGTGTGCAACAATCTTAGCCATCCCAATGTTGGCCAAGATTATATCCGGCTGAAGGCCACCCCGTTTGCCTTAGGAGACAAGGCTGCTTATTGGTTGAAAAACTTAGGGGTGATATGTACTACCTGGATGCAGTTCAAGGATCTTTTCTTAAAGAAGTTCTACCCTCTCAGTAGAACTAATCAGATGAGAACGAAGATCACCAGCTTCGCCCAAGGACCCATCGAACCTTTCCATGAGGCTTGGGACAAGTTCAATGACTTAGTACAGAAATGCCCATGCCACGGCATTTCTAAGGCGATTTTAGTCCAGACCTTGTTCTGTGGCCTAACCCCAGAGATGCAGGGGTTAGTCAGCGCTGCCTGTGGAGGAAGCTATCTGAACAAGAACGAGCACGCTGTGTGGAAGATCCTAGAACAGATGGCAGAAACCGGCAGGTCACAGGCCACAAGGGCCTATCAGTTGTCTCCCTCAATCTTATCCAATGAGACAACTAGAAGGACTGTCGCAGATCTGACCAAGGACCTCATCCCCAGCATGGGGATGATAGCCGACAAGCTTACCATGGTCGAGCAGATCCACAAGAGAGTCGCAGAGATGGAGTCTCTTTCGAGCCTTCCCAAGAAAGTGGAGGAACTCTCTGAAAAGGTAGCTAAGATCAAGCTACCCACCCCTTCTGCACCACCTGTGCCTGTACATCGAGTCCATCTTGTACAGGAACAGGCACCGGGGTCTCAGAGCAGCTGGGATCAGACTTATACCCAGCAGAACCATCATGCACCCCCACTAGTGGAGACGGAATACGAGGAGCCTCCGCCTGTATACGAGATCAACGGGCTTTGGTATAACCGTGACCCGCTAGTCCGGCAAATCGAGATGGGGAAGGATCAGGCACACCGCCCAACCCCAGTCTACCAAGAGACCAGGCCCGTCACAGTCCCGCGATACCAGTCCAGGCCAGAACAGGGGTACCAGCCGCAACAGCGCACCTACCAGCAGGGGCCAGCACCGTCCCATCAGCAGCAGTATCGGCACGGCCAGCAGGGCCAGTACAGGACCGCATCCTCTCAGCAGCCAGCCCAGCCCACCGAATTGGAGTCCCTCACCTTGGCGATCCAGACCCTGTCTGATAGGGTCCAACAGATGCAGAATGACTACCTGGACATGAGAACCGACATCAATCGGGTCTCTCGTGCCCAGGACCAACAAATGGCGCCAAGGACTCCAATTCCCACACAGGTTCAGGCCAACCTGAACAGCGTACACCAGGGCCAGAACCGACCTCGAGATCAGGTATATTATTCAGATAATTACTTATCTGAACATGAGATCCTTTCGTACGATAATGTCAATCATATGTCCCTCAGGAGCGGAAGGACCGTGACCATACCTGATCGGGCATAGCCACAGAAGGAAGGAGCCTCCGAGAATCTACCTGAGGAGAATTCGGAGGAAGAAGAGGAGGAGGAGCACCACCACCATCGCCAGCGGGAGAAGAGGACATCTGAGTCCTCGAAGCAGCATTCTCACATCCACCTAGAGTCAGCCGACACCGATGAGCCCGCACCTCCATCTGAGGAGGATCGTCCAGAAGAAGCGGAAGAAGCGTCACCGGTCTCGCCTCAGCATTTTCTTTTTGGTCAGAGTCCAAGTCCGAGTCTGTATCGGAGTCAGAGTCAGAGTCGTGTTCAGAACTCAGTTCCAGCAGTTAATGAGAATATTTCAGTTCCAGAACCTGAGTTGGAGTCAATAATCCCTTTCCCCCGAGCTCTCAAGGGTGGAAAGAAGAAAATCAAAAAATCCAAAAAGATGACCCTGAGATGGCTGAATTCTGCAATAAACACATCAAGGTCACAATCCCTTTTGACAAGTTCGTGGAAATGACCCCTGCATTCCAAAAATACCTTAAGGTGAGATGCACACCTACTAGGGTTAGCAGGAAGACCAAAAGCCGTGTTGAGAAACACGTTTTATCAGTAGCCACGACTTGTGCAATAAAGAACTCGTTTCCTCAGAAACGAAGAGACATGGGTGCACACTATGTAGTGAGTCATGTTGATGACATCGCGTTTGCACGCACTCTCCTGGACAATGGTTCCTCAATCAACTTGATGCCCACAGCCCTCTATGAGCGGCTTAATCTCGGACCTCTTAGGAAATCTAGAGCTATTCTGCAGTTTGCTGACAAATCTACTAAGAGGTCCCAAGGAGAGTTAAGGAACATTGTGATCAAAGTCGAGGGGCAAGAGTACATGGTGGACTTCACTGTCTTAGATATGAAAACCCCTCGTAATTGGAGAGATTCCCAGATCATTTTAGGTAGGCCCTTCCTCAAAACAGCGGGGGCCTTATTCGATTATAAGAATGGGAAGATTCTGTTCCAAACTCTAGGAGGAAATGAGAAACTTGAAATGAAGCAAACAAGATGGCAGAGACCGGACTCCGAATCCAGCACCGAGTACTCTTCTACCGGAACAGACTGTGAGCATGTAGACGTAGTTGGGCCATGGAGACAGAACCCAACCAGCATCGATGTGTCCATCTGCTTTGAAGATGATCCAGTGCATGAGTCAGTTTGCGAGATCCTCAGGAACGAGTACAGCTCTGAGCCTGCATCGCCCTACATCTTCGATGACGTAGAGGCCCAGTTGGGCCTGTCAGTCCTTACATCCTTAGGACAATCAGAAGATGAGGATGACGAGTCGGACGAGGCGTTTGCCGATTGCATGGAGACCTTTGACGATCCGACTCCAGAGCCGCGCTTGGTGGCAGCTATTACAGAACATGATCCAGCCACTTCCAACACCGAACCAGATCAGATTGAGCCAAACTTTCTAGACGATCACACTATTCCTGAGCTCAAACCTTTACCCACAATCCTGAAATATGCCTTCCTTGCGGGCCAAGACAAGAAATTTCCGGTCATTATCAGTTCGCAATTGACCGAGGAGCAGGAATCTCGCTTGCTAGAGATCCTGGAGAAGAACCGCAAGGCAATAGGCTGGAGCATTTCCGATCTCCACGGGATAAATCCCGCTCTTTGTTCGCACCATATTTACTTGGAGAATGAAGCCAAACCCTCTCATGAATTCCAACGCCGGTTGAATCCAAATTTACGAGAGGTTGTGAAAAAAGAGATAGAAAAATGGTGCGACGCGGGTTTCATTTACCCAATCTCCGACTCGAAGTGGGTGGCCCCAATCCATGTTGTCCCGAAAAAGTCGGGAATTCAGACGACCACCAACGAGGATGGAGAGGAGATCGTGACAAGAGTACCCACATCGTGGCGCGTCTGTGTGGATTACAGACGCCTGAATGCTGCGACGAAGAAGGATCACTTCCCCCTACCATTCATTGATCAGATCCTAGAAAGATTAGCGGGGAAAGAATTCTTCTGCTTCCTTGATGGGTTCTCGGGCTACAATCAAGTAGCCATAGCTCCGGAGGACCAGGAAAAGACCACGTTTACATGCCCCTTTGGTACCTATGCTTTCAGGCGCATGCCTTTTGGGCTATGCAATGCACGAGGTACGTTTCAAAGGTGCATGATTGCTGTATTCGCTGAAATGGTCGGCGAATTCCTGGAAGTCTTCATGGATGATTTCTCGGTCCACGGCGATTCTTTTGATTCCTGTCTTAGGAATCTGGACCGAGTCCTTAAAAGATGTTGTGAGGTCAATCTGGTGCTCTCCTGGGAGAAAAGTCATTTCATGGTGACCGAGGGCATAGTGTTGGGGCATGTCATCTCCAAGAGAGGAATGGAGGTTGACCCTGCCAAGGTGGACGTGATCAGATGACTCCAGCCAGCAACCAACGTAAGGCAGTTGCGGTCGTTCCTCGGGCATGTCGGATTTTATCGGAGATTTATCAAGGATTTTTCTAAGATTGCCCGACCGCTAACTGAGCTTTTAGGCAAAGACACAGAGTTTATCGTCGATCACAAATGTCTTGAGGCCTTTAAGCTGTTACAAGGAATGATCATGGACGCACCCATCTTACAAGCACCAGATTGGTCTCTCCCTTTTGAGATCATGACGGACGCCTCAAATTATGCTGTTGGGGCTGTATTGGGACAAAGAAGAGACGGCGTCCCGTTCGCAATTCACTACGCAAGCAAAGTGCTTGATTCTGCTCAGCGTAACTATACAGTTACAGAAAAGGAAATGCTTGCGGTAGTGTTTGCCTTGGACAAATTCAGATCCCACTTAATCGGATCCAAGGTAACTGTGTTCACAGACCATACGGCACTACGATACTTGATGGAGAAGAAGGACGCGAAGGCGCGTCTTCTTCGGTGGATTTTACTTATCCAAGAGTTTGATTTGGACATCCGTGATAAACCTGGAAAGAAGAACGTAGTAGCCGATCATCTTTCTCGTCTCGAAGATCTTAATACTTCCGAGGTTTCACCGATTCGAGACTCCTTCCCTGACGAGTCGATTTTTGTTATCGACCCACTCCCATGGTACGCCAATATCGTGAACTATCTTGTCTCCAAGAAAGTTCTCGAGGATTGGCCCAAGAGCCAAATCGACCGACTAAAGTCGGACGGTAGACACTACCATTGGGAGGATCCGATCCTTTTCTTTGAAGGACCAGATTGTGTCTGGAGACGTTGTATTCCTCAGGAGGAATACCAGAGTGTCCTTTCTTTATGCCATAGCTTAGAGGCAGGAGGACACCACTCCGGGAAGAGGACCGCATGGAAGGTACTTCAGTGTGGCTTTTACTGGCCGACTCTGTTTCGCGATGCCACCGCCTTCGCGAAGTCGTGCCCAGTTTGCCAGAGAATGGGAGGAACCGTTGGTTCCAAGGATGAGATGCCAATGCAGCCGGTCATCATTTGTGATGTCTTTGACGCCTGGGGCATCGATTTCATGGGCCCATTCCCTGTCAGCCACGGGTTCGAATACATCCTTCTTGCGGTGGACTATCTATCCAGATGGGTGGAGGCTATCCCGACCCGAGCCGCAGACAGCAGGACTGTCTGTAAATTCATCAGAGAAAACATAGTCTCTAGGTTCGGGATCCCCAAAATGATAATATCAGATGGGGGTAGCCATTTTGTAAATCGGGAGGTGAAGAAACTCCTGAAGGACTACGGCATCGAACACCGTGTCGCGAGTCCTTACCACCCACAAACCAATGGTATGGATGAGGTGTCGAATAGGGAGGTGAAAACCATATTGCAAAAGCTTGTCCGCCCGGACAGGAAGGACTGGTCTCAGATCTTAGATCAAGTCCTCTGGACGTATAGGACGGCTTACAAGACACCGTTAGGCACCTCCCCATTCCGAATGGTATTCGGAAAGCCGTGCCATTTGCCCGCAGAGTTAGTGCACAAATCAGAATGGGAAATAAAGAAGGTCAACTGGAACACACACCTGGGTCAGAAAAAGAGAGACATGGATCTGAATGAGCTTGTGGAAGTCAGAAATCGAGCATACGACAACAGTTTGGTGTACAAGGACAAGGTGAAGCGTTGGCATGATAGATATATCAGACGAAAGATCTTTGTTCCTGGACAAAAGGTATGGTTGTTCAATGCTAGGCTGAAGATTTTCCAAGGCAAGTTAAAGTCTAAGTGGACGGGACCATTTGTCGTCCGTACGGTGCATGATAGTGGATGTGTCGAGATCTCAGATCTCGCAGATGACGCACCGACATTCCTAGTAAATGGGCAGCTGTTGAAGCACTTCGTTGAATCCAATGAACAGTTAGTCCATGTGGAGGAGATTGTATTCATGCGCGAGACAGATACAGCAGATACATCTCAAGCCACGTATGAAACCTTGCAGCAATGAACTCCAGCCATCAGCAGCATCTTCGAAAGATTCAGACCGACTCATCTGTATATATCATTCTTCCTGTATATCCTATCCTTTATCCCCACGATTCTAGTAACCCATCCCCACATCATCGAACCATTATCTTGGACTATACTTAGGATGACCAGATCCTAAGTATAGGGGGGAGGGGTCACCCGAGTCGATTCACTGTACATTCTCCAGATCACATTGGTCCTCATACTCATTTCCTACCGATACTTAGGCTGACCTGAGCCTAAGTATAGGGGGGACCGATGCCCGCATTGATACTCACCCACATCTCATCTTTCCCTCGTCCACCCCATTTCTGATCTTCTTCTACACTTAGGCTGCTAGAGCCTAAGTATAGGGGGGCGAGACAACTTCTATACTTTTTGTCCCTTTTGGCTCTCCTACGCTTAGCACGAGCTATGTCTTTTTCCTCGCTCTTCGTGCTCTGAGGACATAGCACAAGCTAAGTATAGGGGGGCGTGTATATATTACATATATACTTTACCCATAGCTCGTACTTTCGCGTATTTTTGTATATATTTTACAATAATTACGGGTGGGTAAAAATCGAAAAAAAATTGAAAAATATAAAAATAGGCTTCTTATTTACTCTTGCATATCATCTCTGCATAGAAAAATAAAAAGAGTCTTGCATTTTCATAGCATGACATCTCATCTCATCTGCATATCTTCGCATATGCAAAGTGAAAAGCTAGTGGGTTCTGGACCAAGTTATGAATAAATATTGAGGATGGACTTGAATTGACCTTAATCCACCTAATTTCAGAGGAACCTTATAGGAACTGGAGTTAAGATTTCTCAGGTCAAGTGACTTAATTCTTTGAGTCCGCATGTCTATGTTCACATGTCATCTTGATTAGTCTAAGTAGAATATCTCGTGCATACGCAGGATTCTTTTAGATAATGACCTAACTTGGACAAGCACTATGCACGTAGCTCTTCATTGATGAGGTGGTGAGGAGGTAGAATCCTTTAGCTTGGAGTAGCACACGGGTGGAAACCTCCGTCCTCCTCTAGGGAGGGTAGTGCGTCTCAACCTAGTCTGGTGGTGTTGACATCTAAGGACAGGATGCGGTGGGTTGCAATAATGCTTCAAAAGAGGGATAGTCTACTGACTCAAGAGGAAAAACTCCTGATGTACATGCTGCTCATTTTGTTGAAAAAAAATGCAAAAACTCCAAAAAAATCAGACAGGTTCAAGAAAAAAAATAAAATACCTGTCGGAGTATGTATACTAGTAAAGAAATGCAGCTGGATGACTTGGCTACACTGGTCAGGCATCCTGGGATAGGTAGCTACACTGGTTACCGTCCATTCTCTTCTCTACCCCCTCCTCTTGAGTTGGTCGCACTTGAACTTAGAAGGGAATACCCCGCTCCTCGAGGAAAGAGTTACTGGACCGGGTTATTGAGTTACCTTGTTAGAGGAGGCTGGTTCCGAGCCATTTCTGATATGGAGAGTTACAAATCACTTACACAGTACAAGTAAGAATCATAGTCATCAGAAATTTGCGTTTGAGGATTTGTTCTGACCTGACTATTGAGGCGTCTTGAATAGAAGACTTGTGGAACTTGAAGTCTGTTAGGTCTTAAGTTCAGGTCCAAATAAGGTTCCGCCACACAATTAATCCAAAGATCGAGTCAGGCTCCATTTTTCAACTTTTGTTCATGACTTTGGTTTGGAACCCAAAATCATTTCACTCTTGCATTTCATTTAGTTGCTCGGGGACGAGCAAGGTTTAAGTATAGGGGGTTGATGAATCTGTGATTCATCACTTCAAAAGTCAAAAATAGAGCCTTGTTCCCGAGAAAATAGAGCCATATTTCCTTTTATATTGCATAAATAGCATTCATGCATACATTCATAATTCATGCATTTTAGCATCTCATTTGCATTTAAATAAGAAGCCAAAATCCCTTGTAAAATACCCAATCCCTAAAATAACCTCTTCTCTATAATATATACTCCTTAGTTAATAACATAGGGAAGAATGCCAAAAATCACCCTTGTAAAGTAGCCAATATAGCCTGAGAACCCCTGTACACTAGAATGCACATAAAGCCCTCATGCAAACTCCGAATTAGGTCTACTTACTCTTAGAATACTACACATTAAAAGACCTTTAAAATGAGACTAATTTCATTGAAATTGGAGCTTGTATGAGAAAATGGGTTTTTTTTGGGCCACTTTGTATACTACATATGTATATTTATGTATCCTTGTATTTATGTATCATATTTGACCTTATCTCCGTCTTTGGTCAACATGAAACTTGTAGATCTCATCGAGATCTACAACTTTCATGTTTTGAGTTTTTCGAAATTCGGCTCCCTCTTCTCTCTACAAGTGTATTTTTCTCCAACCACTCACAACAGGCCATGTGGCGCCCTCTGGTTGCACCACGCGGCCCGCGTCCTCTCGCCTCATCCGCCTGCGTCCTCAGCCGTTGGATCTCGCTTCAGATCCAACGGTCCAGCCTTTTCCACGTGCGCTTAAATCCATAGCCGTCAGATCTTCTCTTGCCTTGATCTGCACCGCACATTAGCGCCTTCACCAGAGCCATCCACGTGGCAGCATCTACGCCGCTTGATCGCATCCCCGATCCTCTGATCTCAGCCGTTTCTCCTTCCAGCGAGTCTCGACCCTTCGATCAGTTCCATCTCCTCATCCAGGCCGCCCGCTTGCGCTTCGCCCTCAGCTCGCCACGTGGCTACACCACAGCCCATCATCTCCGCGACCTAGATCTAATCCTACCCGACCAGCTCCCCCTTGATCTCCACCGTTGGATCACAAGATCCAACGGTGGAGACCTCGTCTCCTACCTCTGGGCGCCCCTCTCTCCCACGTCCCTTGCCTTGCGGGAGGGGCGCCCCCTTCCTATTCTTGGACGCACGTCAGCCATCCTCTCCGACCGCAAACACCCCCACGACGTCACCCACTCGACCCTCATCCTCGCCGTCTACCTCACGCTCCACCACTCCCACCAGAGTCGCCCCACGTCGACCACCAACCCCGCCTCGTCACCAGCCAACCAACTACCTTCACCTTATAAATACGCCACCACCGGCAACGTTCACCCCCATCCGCCACTCCAGAGAGGTTCCTCGAGCTCAGATCGATCCATTGGTGATAGCAATTGGGTGTGTCTTCGAGCGAAGACAAGTTTCTTCTCCGGCGAGATCCACGGCAAGCTCTGCCGTGTCGCAGCCTCCCTCCGCGAAGCTGCGCGAGCTCGGGACCCTACCGATCCCTCGAGCGAAGACCTGGAGCTCAAATCTGAGCTCCATTCCCCAGGTAGCCCCCTCCATCATCTTCTGATCTTCTCCTTAATTTTTCCTTTGATTTCTCCTAATTTATTCGCCGTCCACTTTTGTTTTCTTGCTCCACCTTCATCCTTCCGAGCTCCACGATGGAGCTCCGGTCCTCGCGCTGTCATTATCTTCGTCCATCACCGTAGACCACCTTCGCTCGATGCCAGCTCCGCCACCTGGGTGGAGCCCGATCACCGGATCCATCTCACTCCATCTTAGGCCTCTCATTCCACCTTGCACGAATCCACAAGCACGCGCACGCCTCGGCTATATCCTCTAACCCCCTGCAGGTACACCCATCTCACTGGCCGGAAGCTCGTCGGAGCTCCCTTCGAGCTTCACCGGCAGCGTGCCCCAGTCCACCTCGCTCACTCCTGAGGGCACCAGAGGCTTCATCGTCCATCCGCGCGTCTTCTGGAGCACCTCCGACTCGCCATCGACCTCCACCGACGACGGGAAGGAAGGGCGGAGCAGCAGCCCCTACGCCGGAGTCCCGCCTTCTCCTCCGCAGGAGGCGGAGGGCCGTCGAGGAAGAAGCTTCCAGAGCCGCTCGATCATCTAGATCGAACGGCCTGCAATCAGCCACGTCGCTCGCCACCGGACTCGCCTTCGACCGTAGGATCATCATCGATCCGAGGCCCTAGGATACGCCACGCGTCAGCACCGACAACCCTCGGATCCATCTTGATCCGAGGGCCTTCAGCACGCCACGTAGCCTCGGCCCGAACCTCCTCTCAGAGCCTAGGTTCGGGTCGCACGAACCTAGCTCTGGACCTCCAGAGCGCCCGAACCTCGCCTCCGAGCTGCCGCAGCCCTCCGAGCCTAGGCCGCCCACGTGAGGAGCACGTGCAGCCTGGGTAAATTGCACAGAGGCCCCTGGATCTTTCCAAAATTGCAAAGAGGTCCCTGTGAAGCAGACCCCACGTGAGGAGCACGTGCCCTGTGGAGAATTTGCATAAGAGTCCCCCACATTATAGGTAATTGCATTTTAGTCTTTGTCTGCATATTTGTTTATTGAAATTTTAGTTTTCCTGTATTGCATTTACACCCCTGTGTTTGCACGCATCCCTAGAGTGCATTTTTCATCATTTTGAAATTCTAAAAATTGCATTTTGTTGAGAATTTTGTCCTCTGTCTATTGGTACACGTGTTTTATTTTTGTAAGCTCATTTGAATTATTAATGAATTAATTGGTGAATTATTGACATATTTTGCCCAGTGACACCTTTTGATTTTTAGTTAATTCTCTGTGCTTCCAAAATTCATCAAAAATTCATAGTAGCTTAAGGACATCATTTTTAACATACCATAAAAATTTCATAGCATTTGCACGCATATCGAGGCCTAAATAAATTGTTAAGAGATTTTCTTGTTTTAATTTTAATTAATTCATTTCACAGTGAAATTAACTTCTGTTAATTTTCCTAGGTCCCTTATCATTAGAGCCACCTAGGATAATTTTAGCTCTTGGAAAAATTGTTGTTTGATATTTATTAAAAATTAAATACTGAAAATCACTCTATCTGTTCATTTAATTCACAGTAAATTTATTTAGCATCGAAAAATTCCAAAAAAATTAGTGTAGGTCATTTTCATCCTCATTAATCAACTGGTCAATTTTCATAATTTTTGGACTTCGTTTGATACCCTAATTAAATCGAACGTTAAATTTGTCTGCATTGTCTGCATAAGTCTGCATAAGAACATTAAAAAGACCAAAAAAATTACTCCTCGAAAATCAACACCTGGATCCTTGCTTAAATTCACCTAAGGAGACAGATGCCTCCCTGAGATCGACCTTGGACTTCCACCAAGTAAAAAAAAAAATTGCCACTTGAATTACTCGACATAAATAGTGGTTTTTGATTAACCCCTCGTATCCGACTACAATGAATCACATTAATTAATTTGGACATTAATTTGACTGAATTAACTAAGGGTGCGGGAGAGTTGTCAATGAGTCCTCAATCTAAGTCATTAGATACCATCCAAGCACCAGCATCTATGATTCAATAGATGTATGATCATTATGAAGGATATGGTTAGATCCTCAAGCGCATCATGGAAGCGTGAGCGTCGTATCGAATACGACGAGGAGCGACTAGTCGCACTAGTTGCTCGATGCAGCGGAATTTAAAAAATTTTCTTGCGACGAAACCACATGATCCAAGAACACTTCTCGGATCGTTTCGTCTAAACCACAAACAAGTAATAGGATTACCTCTTGAAGTGTGGTTGCGATCGAGTCTCTAAATGAAGAGACCTCCTGTCTCAAGTCCGATCCGATGGAGGAGATGCTTGCGAGCGCGAGGATGAACCGCGTGCTTCTCGCAATCCATGTTGATGATCCAAGCGGCGGATCTCCTGATCTCGACACACAAGATCCGACGTCTTCTTCACGAGCGAGGCACACCGAAGGAGATGGAGATCCACGAGCAGATGAACGGGCAGCATAACGATGATGCCGCGGCGATGGAGAACCTCTCCATGGCATCCATGGTGGACGACCATGAGAGGAAGAGAGAGGGCTGACCTCTAGAGAGAAAGAGAGAGAGAGATGCTTCTCAAGCATTATGTGTAAAATAGAGAGCATGGTATGCCTCTCTATTTATAGGGTTTTGGGATCCATGGATCTCAATCCATGTGACATATAAAATCAATGGATGAGATTGATTTATGTCAATCCAATGGTCAAGATTGTTGTTGGAAAAACCAACAACTTGTGATTTAATTTTGATTAAATATATTGATAAATCAAATAAATATTAATACCAAATTAAATCAATCTAATAAGGAGAGAGAGAATACAACGAAGATACTTTCCCATTGAAGAAGAGGGGACGACCACCAATTCCCCAAGGGAATTGAGTGCCGCCCCTTCTATTCCTATTGGGGAGTGCAATCTCATGGATTCCATGAGATTGCATATCTCCTTGTTTTTCTCTCTACTTATTTCCAACAACTATTTGTTGGGATTTTTATTCACCAAAAAAATTCTCAATTAATTTTGGGAATATTGCAATCTTGACATTGGAATATTGTGAATCACATTCACAACCCAAAACAAAATGTAATTTACATTTTCAATTAATTAGACAATGTGTATCCAATACACATTAATAATTAATCTACTAATAAAAATTATATTCAACTCTCTCTAATACATTATAAATCACATTTATAATATATTATGAATAATTGGATATTACTATCCACATTATTCTTATCCATAATAATTAAATCACATTTAATTATATTGAATAACTTATTCTCTTATGCTCAAATAATATGAATCACATTCACATTATTTACATCTTTGATAATCAAATCACATTTAATTGTCTAAGATAACTCTCCTTATAATATAAATCAAATTCATATTATTCATGATAATTAAATCACATTTAATTATCCATTTTCTCATTGCTCGGACACATATATCAATAATAGAATTATCCATGAACTCTTTCAAGGATAATGCGCTTTCTCCGCGAATACTTGGAGATAAGGACATGGCGATTGTATTGTTCCACGTATAGTGACATGGATATTGAGATCACATCTCAAATCCAGATCTCGGGCCTCCCATAGACGCTTGATTAAATCAAGACCGTAAATCAAATCTTTTCATTAAATCTGAATCACATTCAGATCAATGTCCAACATTTGGACTCTCTACTGAGAGGAGTCACTAAAATCCAGACCCGTTTCATCACTCCCTAGGAATGGAAGCGTCATGGTTATACAATCGTTTATGATCACATCACCCTCAGGTATTCCCAATACCTGTACATCCTGCATACTGGAAGACTCAGAATAAACCCAAAGTATTAGATCAACTTTACACTGTCTACTTCAGGGTTCTATCAGTAAGTTTCTCATTCGATCATTGGAAGTCGGTATCGATCATATACTTTCCGAAAGCATATATCATACCTAGGTCTTGATCATATACTTTCAAAAAGTATATATCAAACCTACAAATTCAGTCAAGCTTTCAAAGCGAGACGACCATGCGCATGGAATTTGATTCTTCCCAATATCTCATGAGTGAGCTCATGTCTTCCGGTTCAGTAACTGAACCTGTATGATCCCTTTGAGAGATCGTATTACTCATATGCCCTTATATGCACACCAACGCTCCGGTGTATAGACCTTGATTAGGTCATCAACCTATTGGTCTGCCAAATGTACATACTTAGACATATAGTAACACATCTGTCTCCGGTCAGAGGATGCGTGCCTGTATCGTGACAACATACGATATAGAACTTTGGTTATCTCGATCTCGTTAAGTCAACTCTTTGACCTAACTAATCCGACACCTTCGAATCTCTATTCCTATGCAGAGGACCTGCATCAAGAGGTCGGTCAGATATCAGCCTTACTGAGATAGGATTGCCATCTCCTACTCTGGCTGGAGATCATCTCTTAATAATCATTTGATGGTGCTTGATGAGTCCTCAATCTAACTCTTTAGATATTCATCCTAGCACCAGCCTCTATGATTCAATAATTGAATCAATAGCTATATGATCATTAAGCTGGCCATGGTACATAACCCTAATTGTACTAAGGGACCTATTATGCAAATTATATACTCTTTATTTCAGATCAAGGAGTGAATTGCAATAACATTTATTGCATAATGGCTCGCCGTGGGCTCGCATGTCTAACACATTAAGATGGCTATGGTACATGACCCTAATTGTAATAAGGGACCTCATAGTGCATTTACATATTTAATCTCAAACAAGGAGTGAAATAAATCAATAACCTTTATTAATATATGAAATATTACAATAACATTTATTGTAGGAATGGTTAGTCCTGGGCTTACATTGCCAACAATCTCCCACTAGTCTTCAAAACCATTCTAGCACAATCTTTAAATACATGCTCATTACATGCTAGTCTAAAACTTTTGGGGGTAAAGATTTGGTAAAGGGATAAGTTACATTATTGGCGGAGGCCACCATGGTGCTGACAATGTCACCACGCTTTTGAATCTCCCGATTGATGTGGTATTTGTTAGACATGTAAGCCCATGGAGAGCCATTATGTAATAAATGTCATTACAAATCTTCCCTAATATGAATTGAAGAATAACTAATTTACACAATAGGTCCCTTAGTGCAATTAGAGTTATGTACCATGTTAATCTTGATGATTGTACAACTGTTGATTCAATTATTGAATCATAGAGGCTAGTTCTTGGATGATATCTAAATGGTTATATTGAGGACTCATCAAGCATTATCAAATGATTGTTAAGGGATGATCTTTAGCCAGAGTAGGAGATGACAATCCTTTCTCTAATGGGCTGATATCTAACAGACCTCTTGATGTTGGTCCTATGCATAGGAATAGAGATTCAGAGGTGTTAGATAAGTTAGGTCAAATAGTTGACTTAATAAGATTAAGATATCCAAAGACCTATGTCGTATGGTGTAACGATATAGGCATCCTTACTCTATCTGAAGACAAGTCTATTACTATATGTTTGAGCATGTACATTTGGTAAACTGATAGGTTGATGATCTAATCAAGGTCTATACATCGACGAGCTATTGTGCATGTACAAACATATGAGTAATACGATCCTCTATAAGGGATCATATAGGTTCATAACTGCACCGGAAGATAGAAGCTCACTCATGAGATATTGAGAAATCAAATTCCGTTCACAGTCGTTGGTGAGCGGCCGAGCGACATGGGTTAAGGAATCAAATAATCAAAGGGTCATTGTGACCTGGATCACAAGACCTAAGCTCAATCAAGAAAATGAAAACCACTCAATCAAGCACATAAAGCAATAAAAACAATGTTAGCGGTTTCCGCTATTTATTTAACATGGTATAATGACTAGGGTCGAATTCAAGGAGTACATAAATGTACAAAGAAGTCGAAATCAGATAATTAAATATATATTTTTATTTAATTTTTAATTTTGCAAATTTTTATATTTTTAAATAAGGGAATAAAAAATAAGCAAATAGGAATCCAAGGCACAAAACAAGATTTTGTAATTTTTATTTAAGGCTAAAAATACTCGAAAATCAAGAATAAAAATATTTTAGTATTTTTCAAATATTCAAGTGTTTTTGGTGATTTCCGGAAATTTTTATGATGTTTTTGTGATTTTATAAAAATCAAACAAGTGCTAAAAATGGAGAGTGTCAACTAGGAAAAAATGACAAATTAAAACTACTTGAGGTGTCCTAATATCCTAGTTATAAATTTTATGAAAAAATATGTGCAAAAAGCTACAAACATGAATTAGAATCCTTTTTTTGATTTTTCTAGAATTTTTAATGATTTTTATACTTTTTAAGAGTTTTGAAAGTTTTAGGGGTTTTATGATGATTTTTGCAACAAAATGGTACTGGAAGTAAAACACACAAAAAAACAAGCAGGAGCTAACGTTAATTTTTATAGAAGTTTTGAGCTTAATTTGATAATTATTTAATTTGAAACTAGGTAGACAATTCATAGGGACCTCATTGCAATTCTAACGAAGTCCAATGGTAAAAAAGTAAGATAAGAAACTGTGGGCTAAAGATGCAAAATATCCATGGAATAAACACACATGTGTAATATGCCACGTAGAAGGGTATAAATGCAAATATCAGAAATATTCACTCAAAACATAACATAGAAGAAGTTCAGGGAAGATAATGCTACTACACCACAAAATTACGTGGGATGACACGTGAGTTCACACACGGAGGACAAAATTGCAAATAAATAAAACTACAAGGTTCTAACTACAAAATGTCTACAGTTACAACTTTATTTACTGGACTAATCAACAAAGCATAAAAGTGCAGGATAAAAGATGTAAAATACCCCAAGGCACGTGTGATGGCTCTGACGGTTCTGATCGCCCCCTGCAAAAAGATCTGATGGCAGGAGGAATGTCGGGGATGTGCGGTAGGATCTGACGTGTCAGTCCTAATCCATCGGTTCAAAAAGCTGTTGTGACGGTCGGCTTAGATCGGAACTGGTGCTCTGCTCCTCATCCAACGGTGGCGGAAGATGGGGGATGAACTGTTGGATAGCAAGCTTCGATGGGGAACTGGTGCTACTCCGTTGGCCTGATCGAGCCTCCAAATGGTCCAGCACTTCTAGAAGGCTGCTCTGCATCAAATGCCGGAGGCAGATCAGATGAGTGACGGTCGGAAGACCGGGACAAAGGAGCTCCACCTGGTACTGCTCCACCGAGCAACTGTGCATCCAAAAGAAGGTCCTTCCGTACGAGAGTACCTGCAAATGAAAGATAGGACTTAGGGTTACGCTCTGGTACAAGTTATTGCAGATGGAGATGAAAGAAGCGAGGAGAATGGGAGTCGATCTCTGGCGATGTTGGTAAAAGGAGATCTTGCCTTAATCTCAACCAAAGGGTCAAGTCCAAGGATGATCAGGCTGCGGTGCAAGATGTGGTGTTCGTCGAGGGGTCAATCGATACGGGTGTGAGGGTTAGATGAGGCTCTAACCAGGTGGCAGGAGCAAATGAACGGTGGGGTAGTGAAATGGATGAATCGAAGGAACAGACGAAATGTGGAGGATAAGATGGTCACCTAAAGCTTGGAACTCGTTCCTGGGCTTCAAGCGAAGGTGGTAGTCGGGGTCATGGCCTCAATCGTGCTGCGACGGGCAGGGAGGCTGAACACGGCGGAGAGCATCGACCACATAGTTGAGCTGCGAGTACACACCACCAAACTTCGATCCAAAGATGCCCTCCAGCCGCTGTCACTCAAACAATGGTTTATAGGGGTGAATGACGGGGTGAGACACGAGCTGCTATTCCTGGAAGCATAATAGAGGATTTTATAGGATGCTCCAGGGGCTGGAAGAATCGAGGGCAAGTGTGCAACCCTAGGAAGATCTGCACCTTCCTAGGGATCCGTGAGGATCACGGATCCTAGGAGGACACTCAGGAAAAGAATCGAAGCAACAGATGGTTGGGGTCAAGCATGTAAATGGGGAGAATAAGGTCCAACAAAGAGGTGGGCGACCCGGCCCAACCTGGGAGGAGGCATTGACTGTAGTCAATAAAGCCTCCGGACCAATAAAAAATAGGGATGTACAAAATGATTAAAAATTCAATAAAAAGTAGTATTCAAATTCAAAATAAAAAGTGTATAAAATAAAAAATGTTTATTATTTTGAAAGGATTTTTAGTGATTTTTAATTATTTTTATGAAAATAATTAGTGTATATACAGTTTATGGTATTATATACATGTATAATATACATATGTATTATGTATAATTATTTTTATTTTGTTATTTTTACAAAGATAATACAATTTTATATTTTATTTATTTATAACATATTTTTAGGACAACTAAATAATTTTTATTTTATTCTTATGAGTTATTAACAGATTTAGAATAAATAAGGGGCGTAGTATATATACATGTATTTTGTACAATGGAATGCGACTTTTTATTTTATTTTTACTTTTTGATTTTTTTTATTATTTTTTATATTAGTAATAGAAATATATTCAAGGAGGTAAAAAAATAATTTTATTTTATTTTGGTCAAAAATATATATTTATAGAAATATAGGTATTATATACAACACAACGTGGACCCTATCTCTCTCTACTTATTTTATTTTACGATCAGGTCAAGGCTTGACCTTCTATTGGGGTTCTAATCACTCTGTATTTATTCTACATACCTCCTTCCTTTTCTTTTCCTTTATTATTTTATTTTTGCACAAATACATGCTTAATATACAATATTAACAAATGCATGTTGAATGTTATGTTATTGTATTTACATGTATTTACATGTTGTTTTGCCAAGATAAATAGCTAACATAAAAGAATAAAGACTGAGAATCAGGGATTCATCACCCCCTATATTTTAACTTTGCTAGTCCCTTAGTAAACACTTATTTGAAAAGAAGTGAAAAAAATCAAAAAGAAGGAGAATCAAGGTTTATTATTAAACTTATCTTCATTAAATTGAAGTATGAAGCTCAGTCACACGTTAGGATTATTAGTTTGTCGGAACCTTATTGGAATCTAGGTTTAAGACTCAACAACCTATAAGTTCCACCTTCTATGGTCAAGAATCCTTAATAATCCTGATCAGAACAAGTCTACATATGTAAACTCTAATGACCATGTATCTTTCCTTGTATGGTGTAAGTGATATGTTGCTCCCCACTTCAGAAATGATAATGCAACATCCTCCCTCAACAAGGTAACTCTAATTCCTCAGTCTAGCAGCTCTTTACTTTAGGAGCGATGTATTCCCTTCTAAGTTCAAGAGCAACCAACTCGAGAAGAGGGAGAAAAAAGAGAATGGACCGTGGCCATTGTAGCCACATATCCCTGGGAGTCCAACCAGTGTAGCTAAGTCTCCCACTACAAGCTTCATGAGATGAGAAGGTGTAATACATAAGCTTTGCTTTATTTGGCTATATACACTCCAACATGCATTTTATTTTCAATTAGTCTTGTCCACTTTTTTGGATTTTTTATTTATTTTGCACATTTTTTGATGTGCATATGTACAACATATCTACATAGTGCATTATGTATATAAGAACTCTTCTTATTGAGCCAGTAGACTATCCCTCTTTTGAAGCATTATTGCAAGCCACAACTCATGTCTTTAGACGTTAACACTGCCAGACCAAGTTGAGGTGCACATCCCTCCCTAAAGGAAGATGAGAGATTCTGCCTAGAAGTACTACCCTCGTATGCTACCCCAAGCCAAAGGATTCTGCCTCCTCACCACCTCATCCGTGTGGAGCTATGTTTATAGTGGTGGTGCAAGTAAAGACATTGTCTGTGAGAGTCATGCATGTGTTGTTAAGTGTTCTACTTAGGCTCATCGAGATGACATATGAACATAGCCTAGTGGACTCAAAGTATTAAGTCACTAATGGACCTGAAAAGTCTTAACCCCAAATCCTACAAGGTTACTCTGAGAATTAGGTGGATTATGGTCTTAACCAAGTTCCATTTTCCAATTTAATTCCAGACTAGTTTAAATGTCAACTATGATTTAGAGTATACAAGTATATATAAAAATATTTTTATGATGAAAACATGCAAATTTTTTGAAAATGTTTTAAATGCATGGATGCAGGAGTTTTGCAAACTATTTACAAATATTTACACATGGGTTTTTCAAACTTTTATTTTTCTAACATTTTTCAAAAATTTTGCTCTATACATAATTTTGATACAAAAATATTACAAAAATTTCACAGTCAAAACAATTTTACATACATTTGTACAATATTTTTTTATAAATAACTATTTATAGACTTGTATGTGCAAGAAAGAATTTTAGGTACAAGAAAACGTTTTCAAATATTTTATGGTTTTTAGCGATTTTATTTATTAACACACTCAAACAAAGTACAAGTTATGGCTAAAGTACATACACAATATATACGACACCCCCTATACTTAACTCGAACGATGTCCTCAGAGTGATCAAAGAGAGATAAAGAAGACATAACTTGTGCTTACTATTGGGAAGTGAAAAGAAAGGCTGTACTATAACGACAAATCAAAGAAGAGATGAATAGAGGTCAGTGATCCCCCTATACTTAGGATTAAGTAATCCTAAGTATAAAAGACTGTATACAAAGGAAAAATCGAGGATTAGAATGTACAGGATCTACCTTCACTATACTTAGGGTAAAATATCCCTAAGTATATGAAGTAAAACATGGGTAAAAAGAATCGAAATAATAAAAAAAAATCTGACACTCCCTATACTTAGGGTAAAGTACACCCTTAGTATAATATAACCATAAGATGCCAATGGGGTGTTAGACTAAAGAATGTATGATATGGACATCTGGATCTATACAAGGGCGGAAGAAGGTGATAATCAAGCATTAGATGCAAATGATGTGAGTCAACGACCACATCTCATGCAAAATGAATAGGGGCAACATCAACTATCAGTGGATCATGATCTAGATATGGCTTTAGGCGCTGATCTTTAACTCGAAGGGTGAACTCAGATGACATCTCAGATATATCGATACTATCATTCTCATGCACCTTTCGGAACAGATATGGTCCCTTCCACTTACTCTGCAATTTCCTTGGAAATAGTCTCAGCTTGGCATAAACAACCATACTCTCTGGTTCAACTCAAACTATTATGGCTTATATGAGAATCATGCCATATATTTACTTGCTCCTTATACTGTAGGATGCTCGAAAAGGATGTATCTCTAAGCTCCTCCGGGGCTGCCAATTCTGGCTTCCTTTGATCTCCTATGCTCTCTTGATCCAATAATATCTTAGTGAGAACCCATAGTGACTTATGCTTAATCTCCACATATATATGGAATGGATTGACATAAATGAGACAAAAGGGAGACATACCCAAAGGAATCTTGAAGGAAGTCCGATATGCCCACAAGACCGAGTCCATAAGCTAGGATCAATCCTTTCGGTCTGGGAAGACTACCATATGCAGTATCATCTTGATCTCCTTGTTCTATACTTCAGCTAGAGCATTAGTTTGAAAATGATAAGGAAGGGCTACTCGATGGTCTATGCTGAACTCGTTGGTGAGGGCCTTTACTTTGTCGTTGATAAAGTGAGACCCGCTATCAGATATCAGAACTCTAGGCGCCCTAAATCGTGAAATGATATTTTTCCTAAAAAATCTGCAAACAGTGTTAGCATCTACAGTTTGGGCGGGAATGGCCTTGACCCAATGACTCACATAATCCATAGCCAACAGAATGTACTCGAATCCCTGACTCATAGTGAATGAACCCATGAAATTCAATGTCGCATGCATCAAAGACCTCACAGAAGTCAATGGGCTACATCGACATCATATCATGCTGTCCACAAGTGCCCATCCTCTGACAGTCAGTAGTCAGTACACCTCCTCACGAATTCATCAGAATCCTTGAAGAGGGTAGGCCACCATAGGCTGGATTGGAGCAATTTTTATGCTTTTCTCCTCCCACAATGATGTCCTCCTGCCTCAAGCTTGTGGCAGTATGTGAGGACGCTGTGGTGCTCTTCTTGAGGAATGCACTAATGCCAAACGTTATACCCTCCTTCATGATAAAGGATGGGATCCTCCCAATGGTAAGACTTGGCCTTTGCAAGGAAGGTCTCAATTCTGTTTACCGGCCAACCGTGTGGAACTTTCATGGCAACAGGATTGTTCACAATGTCGACGTACCATGGAAGTGAGGCAATAGCAAGGATATCCTCATCTGGGAAGGTCTCTGTGATAGGCTCAATCTGCTCAGATTCCTCAAGATGTTCCAATTGGGAGATATCATCCGTCACCACATTCTTGACTCCAGGCTGACTCCAGGCTTATCCTTAATGTAAATATCGAACTCCTAGAGTAGAAGGATCCATCTAGTCAATATCGCTTTGGATCCAAGAATATATGATCTGAACTTGTCCAAGGCAAACATTACAACCAACATCTCTTTCTCCGTGTCTGTGTAGTTCCGTTGAGCGGCATACAATGTTTGGCTAGCGTAGTGCATGGCAAACGGTGATTCTTCTCTTCTCTGTCCTAGCACGACCCCTACGATAAAATTGGAGGCATCTGTCATGATCTCGAATGGAAAAGACCAATCAGGCTGTTGAAGGATAGGAGACTCAACAACTAGATTCTTGAGAGTCTTGCATTAAGAAAAATACTTATTATCTACAATGAACTCGGTGTCTTTCGTCAGAAGATCAGTAAGCGGTTGGGAAATCTTGTTGAAGTCCTGAATAAAACATCAGTAGAAACCGACATGCTCCAGAAAAGACTGCAACTACCGCAAGCTATACGATGGATTGATTTTCCTGATGATATCCACCTTAGCCGGATCGACCTTCATACCACTATTGGAGATGATAAGACCTATCACCATCCCCTGAGTCACCATGAAGTGACTCTTCTCGCAAGAAAAACTAGATGGACCTTTATGCAGCGTTGAAGTACTCGATCTAGGTAATCAAGACAAGCATCAAACCTGTCACCTTAGACCGAGAATTCATCCATGAAGACCTGCAAGAAATCACCGACCATGTCCGAAAAGATGGACAACATGCACCTTTACAATGTTGCAGGGGCATTACATAGAGCAAAGGGCAACCATCTAAGTGCATAACTACCAAATGGATAGGTGAATGTCATTTTATCCTGGTCTTCGGGTGCTTTGGTCACCTGATTATATCTAGAGTACCCGTCAAGGAAACAATAGTGACTCTTTCTGGCTATCCTCTCTATACTCTGATTAATAAAAGGCAGCGGGAAATGATCCTTCTTGGTGGCCTGATTCATACGTCTGTAGTCCACACAGACCCTCCAAGAAGTGGGTACACAGATAGCAATCTTCTCTCCAAACCCACTCACAACTGGAGTGATGACCATCTTCTCATGCACCACATGCAATGGACTAATCCACTTGGAGTCAGAGATGGGGTAGATAAAATCGGCGCTCCACCATTTTGATATCTCTTTCATGATCACTTCTCAAAGATTCAGGTTCAGCCGTCACAGGACCTCACGCGATGTCTTGGTTTCTTCTTCGAGATAGATATGGTGGGGGAACAGGGCCAGACTTATCCTTTGGAGATCAGCTACTCTCCATGCTATCTCCTTGCATTTTCCTTCAAGAACCTCCATCAAACGAGATTCTTGCTCTCCAATCAAATCCACTGAGATAATGACTGGGTACATCTCAGGCTCACCTGCAAGGAATCTATACTTCAGTGACTGCAGTAAAGGTTTCGATTTCGGGCAACTGGGAGCTGACAAATATGGCTTCTGGAATGTTTGCGTGAAGGCAACCAGATCTGAATGTGAGAACTCTCGCTAATTATGAATTTCAAGTGAAGACCGTCCTGCTGGTGTATCTGTACTTGGTGCTGGATCAGTCTCCATCCTAGCTGCTAGCTCTGTGGGAATCAAACAAGGAAACAATTCGTCAAACTCAGCCCAATCTACGTCTAAATCTGAGGGATCTAAATCGGAAGAACAAAAAACATATTCCGCCTCACTATCCGGAATGCGGTCGTTAGCCTCGAATGTGTCCTCCGACAAGAGTGTGCTCTCCGGACCCACCTTAGCTGAAAGCTGTAAATCTGCAGTGTCTGAAGGTGAGAGAAGAGCTTGTGAAATGGGGCCAGACCAATCAGCTTCATCATCAGTGATCACAAAGTCACACTCATGGTGGACGTCTCGCTCTGCTTCTTTCGTCTGCCCTACATTGCTAAACTGCTTTAAGCAACCTGAATCTCACACTCTGGTATCATCGATCATTTCTATTTGTATACTCTTGCCCTCGACATGAAAGTACACCTTCCCGCTATCATGGTCGGACACCGCCTTGGATATGGCCAAGAACAAACATCCTAGAATGACGAGGGTATCTATCACAGACTCAGGGATCTCCACATCCAACACAATGAAGTCCACAAGTAATTTAAGACCCTAAATTGTGACGACCACGTCCTTCAGCAACCCCTTCAGCCTCTTGACAGATCGATCATCAAACTGAAGGATAGTCCTGCTCTATCGAAGAGGGTCAAACTCGAATCGGTCGAGTAAGGCTGGTGGGAGAAGGTTGATAGAAGAGTCACTGTCTAATAGAGTCCAATCGAATCTCCGCTCATGATTGTGACATCTGACATAGGGAGCTTCTGCATCTTGCCTCTTGGCTGGCAGACGGTTATCGATGGCGAAGCAGGTGGCACGGGTGTGCACATGGATCTCTGCAAGATGGTTCCTTCTCTTCCTATGGATTGGGGTCTTCTCTCTCAAATTCTTATGGAAGAGAGGGATGCGCTCAAGTGCCTCCTGTAGAGTTAGCGAGATAAGGAATATGTCTATCATCTGTTGGCTGAAGTCTAACTGTTGGGTCTTTTTTGGATTTTATTTTTTCATCCACTTCACTAATGCGGCTCCCCCCCACCCTTGTTAGTTCGATCAAATTAATGGTCAAATTCATTAATATTGTTCATTGTAGTCGCATAATGAGAGCAGATCAAAAACCAATTTTAATTAAAGTAAGTAATCTCGAGCGGCAATTTTTTTACTTGGGCAAGCCCAAGGTCGAACTCAGGGAGGCAGCTGTCTCCTTAGGTAGATTTTTAGCAAGTTCCAAGGTTTGATTTTTAGTGGAGAATTTTTTTGATCTTTTTCGGGTTTTTTATGCAAGACACATGCATAATCCTGCCAGTTTACAAGTTAATTCAAATAAGTGATCAAATCAAGTCCAAAAATTATGAAACATGGCCAGATGATGAAATAGGATGAAATTAAGCTATACAAATTTTTTTTGAAATTTTCTGACACTAAATGAATTTACTGTGAATTAAAAATGAATGCAAGCTTATTTTGACTAAATTAATTTTAATAAATATCAAATCACAACATTTTTAGAAATAAAAATTATCCTAGATAGATCTGAGGGTGAAGAATCCAGAAAAATTATTAAATCTAAATTTCTAAGTGAAATGATCTTATTAAAAATCAATTAAGGAAATCACTAAATGATTTATTTAGGCCTCAGGATGCGTGCAATTGAGATGAAATTTTTATGCTATGTAAACCTGATTATCTTACACCTAATGTGATTTTTTGGGGATTTTTGGAGTTACAGAGAAATTACTATCAATTAAGAGGAATAAATGGGTAAATATAGCAAAAATCAACCAATTAATTAATAAAAAATCCACTTATATTACAAAAATATGCCAAGTGTCACATATGGATGAGGACAATGTAAGCTACACAACGCAATTTTCCAAATTAAAAAATGAATTAAAATGAGTGCCTAAATATGCATGCAAAGACATGGGTATAAATGCAATTACAGGAATTAAAATTGATAAAAATAAAATGTGCTGACAGGGATCGACATACAATTACCTATAATGCTGAGGGGTGGATGCAATTTTTCCACAGAACACGTGCTCCTCACGTGGGGTCTCCTGGTAGGGACTGAAATGCAATTCTAGGAACCTCTAGGGGCCTCGTTGTAATTTACCCAGAACGCACGTGCAGATCACGTGGGGGTCCCAAGCTCGGTGGTCTTCGGAGGCTCGGAGCGAGGCTCATGTTTCTCTGGAGGTTAGGATTTGGCTCGGAGTAGCTTTTGGGATCCGAGCCTAGTGGTCGGGGAGGAGGCTCGGATCTGGCGACGTGGCTCGATCTGGACCGTGGATCAAGTGGATCGAATGGCTGTTGGCTCTCATCCCCAACGGTCATCCGCATCCTGCGGCGGAGAGGACTGAGCTCAAGCAAAGCTGACATAGCTCCGCCTCGTCCTCCCGTCATCGGTGAAGGGTGCTGGAGGGTCTGACGTAGCTCAGGTGGTTTGTGGAGGGACGGCAGAACGTCCGGTGGTCTCAGGAGTGGCGGAGAAGCTCTGGGGCGCGGTGGCGGAGGAGCTCGGAAGCATTTCCGATGAGTCTCCGACCAATCGAAATGGGAGTACCTGCAGGGGGTTAGAAGATAGCCGAAGCGTGCTGTGTGTCCGTGGAGTGATCGGGAGTGAAGTGTGAGGCCTGTGAAGCGGTGAGGTGGTCCGGTGGTCGAGCTCCGCCCAAGTAGCGGAGCTCGCGTTAGTGAAAGGTGAAGTACGACGTCGGAGGAAACTACGGGGCTCGCGAAGATCAGAGCTCACTTGTGGAGCTCGGCGGATGATTGGCGGAGCAGGATGATGCTCGTGGATGGCGAATAAATTGGTAGAAAAAGAAGAAAAATCAAGAAGAACATCGGGGAGAAGATGGAGGCATTTACTTGTGATCAGAAGCTCGGAGGAAGCTTCTAGGCCATCGCTCGAAGGTCGGTAGGGGACCTGAGCTCTTGCAGCTCGAGGATGAAGCTGCAGCAAAGCGGTGGAGGGCCGTGGATATCACCGGAGGTGGTTCTCGGTCTTCGCTCAACCTGAGGTCAAATTGCTATCACCAATTTGAAGGTGGGAGCTCAGAGATACTCTCTGTGGTGGCGAATGGGGGTGAAAGTGGCCGGAGGCGAAGTATTTAAAGGATGGAGGTGAGGACATGGATGGCGAGGAGGTGGAGTTCGTGGGTATCGTGGAGCGAGGTTGAGGGTAGTCATGGAGATCGAGGGGGTTGGCGAGGATGAGGGACGTGTAGGCTGCGTAGTGGTGGTGTTAGGTGGCGGCGAAGGTGATCGGTGTGTTGCCCAAAATAGAAAGGGGGCGGCCCCCCTTGTGCACGGTGAGAGACGTGGGCGCGGGGTGTGCGGGAGGTGGAAGACGAAGCTTCGACCGTTGGATCGAGCGATCCAATGATCAGGAGAGGAGCGGAAGAAAAGGGTGAAGATTCGATCGGCTGAGCAAAATCGAGGGCACAGGTCACGCCACGTGGCGTATGCAGGGCAAGGCAATAACGAACGGGCGTGATTAGATCAGATCTGCGATCGGATGGTGGGGAGAGAAGGCGGTGATGGATGGTATAGATCAAGGCTCCCCTAGCGAAATCGGATGGTGCACAGAGTGCCACGTGGTGGACTGGGGGCGAGGTGCTAGCGGACGGTGTGGATGAGAGCTGGGGATGATCAAACGGTGGGGAACCAAGGGCGTGCACGGAAGTAATTAGGCCGTTGGATCTAGATTGAGATCCAATGGTCAGGGATGCGGGCGAACCGGTCAAAGGGAGTGGGCCGCATGGTGCAATCAGAGGGCGCCATGTGGCCAGCTCTGAGTGGCGGAGAAGAAAATTAAGATTATAGGGAGAAGGAGGCCGAATTTGGAAAAACTCATAACATGAAAGTTGTAGATCTCGATGAGATCTACAAGTTTCATATTAACCAAAAACGGACATGAGATCAAATGTGATACAAAAATACAAAAATACAAATATACATATGTGTAGTATACAAGGGGACCCAAAAACCCAAGTTTTGCATACGAGCTCCGAATTAAATGAATTAGTCTACTTTAAAGGTCTCTGGGTGTGTATTCATCTGAAGGTGAGAAGACCTACTTCGGAGTTTGTAAGAGAGAGATATTGGCATTCTATGGTCCACGAGGTTTGGGGCTTTATTGGGTATTTTACAAGATAGGAACTCTGGCCTTCTTCCCTATGTTATTTACTAATGGTTTACACACTCTAAGGAAGGTGTGGTTTGATTTTGGAGGGGATATAAAATAAATAAATAGGTGGATATTTTACAAGTGGATTTTACAAATGGAATGGCTTGTTATTTAAATGCAAATATGAATGCAAAAAATGCATATCTTGTGGATTGATGCATGAATGCTATTTATACAAGATAAAGGGAAATATGATGCTAAATACCCGGGGACAAAGCTCTATTTTAAACTTTAAGAGTGATGAATCACAGATTCATCAACCCCCTATACATAAACCTTGCTCGTCCCTGAGCAACTAAAATGAATGCAAAAGTGAACTGATTTTGGGTTCCATACCAAGGTCATGCACAAAAGTTGAAAATGGAGCTTGACTCGACCTTTGGATTAATTATGTTGCGGAACCTCATTGGGATCTGAACTTAAGACCTAACAGACTTCAAGTTCCACAAATCTTCTATTCAAGACTCCTCAATAGTCAGGTCAGAACAAATCCTCAAATGCAAAATTCTGATGACTATGATTCTCACTTGTACTGTGTAAGTGTGAAATAGCTCTCCACATCAGAAATGGCTCAGAACCATCCTCCTCTAACAAGGTAACTCAAATAACTCGGTCCAGTAACTCTTTCCTCGAGGAGCAGGGTATTCCCTTCTAAGTTCAAGTGCGACCAACTCAAGAGAAGGGGGTAGAGGAAAGAATGGACGGTAACCAGTGTAGCTACCTATCCCGGAATGCCTGACCAGTGTAGCCAAGTCATCCAGCTGCAGACTTCTTGCTAATATACATACTACGACAGTTATTTTATTTTCACTTGGACCTGTCTGATTTTTTTGGAGTTCTTGCATTTTTTTTCGAACTACATATAGGGTGCAGCATGTACATCAGGAGTTTTTCCTCTTGAGCCAGTAGACTATCCCTCTTTTGAAGCATTATTGCAACCCACAACATCCCGTCCTTAGATGTCAACACCACCAGACTTGGTTGAGATGCACTACCCTCCCTAGAGGAGGACAGATGTTTCCACCCGTGTGCTACTCCAAGCTAAAGGATTCTACTTCCTCACCACCTCATCAATGAAGAGCTACGTGCATAGTTCTTGTCCAAGTTAGGTCATTATCTAAAAGAATCATGCGTGTGCACGAGATATTCTACTTAGACTAATTAAGATGACATGTGAACATAGACTTGCAGACTCAAAGAACTAAGTCACTTGACCTGAAAAATCTTAACTCCCAGTTCCTATAAGGTTCCTCTGAAATTAGGTGGATTAAGGTCACATCAAGTCCATCCTCAATATCTACTCATAACTTGGTTCAGAACCGACTAGCTTTTCACCTTGCATATGCAAGATATGCGAATGAGATGTAGATGACATGCTATGAAATGCAAGACTCTTTTTCTTTCTTTTCTGATGTAGAGATGATATGCAAGAGTAAATAATAAGCCTTTAAATTTTTCATACATTTTTTCAAGAATTTGGTATACTTCCTATGTTACAAAAAATTACAAGGGTTTTATAATTATTATACAGATTATACAAGTGTATTTTAGAAAAAAATTTCTCCAAATTTTACCCAGCCCGTAATTATTGCGTATTATATACAAGAATATGTGAAAGTACGAGCTATGGGTAAAGTATATATGTAATATATACATGCCCCCCTATACTTAGCGTGTGCTATGTCCTCAGAGCACGAAAATCGAGGAAAAAGACCTAGCCCTTGCTAAGCGTAAGAGAGCCAAAGAGAACGAAAAATGTAAAGAAGTCGCCATGCCCCCCTATACTTAGGCTCTGGCAGCCTAAGTGTAGAAGAAGGTCAAAAATGGGGCAGATGAGGTCAAGAGGAGAAATGGATGAATATATAATGCGGGCATCGGTCCCCCCTATACTTAGGCTCAGGTCAACCTAAGTATAGGACGGAATTGAGTATGAGGACCAATGTGATCTGGAGGATATACAGAGAACAGACTCAGGTGGCTCATCCCCCTATACTTAGGATCTGGTCATCCTAAGTATAGTCCAAGATAGTGATCAATGAAGCTGGGATAAGTTACTAGAGTCGCGGGGAAGAAAGGACAGAATGTACAAGAATGATGGTATATACAAGTAAGTCGGTCTGAATCTTTCAAGATGATGCTGATGGCTAGACTCACTGCTGCAAGGTCTCATGCGTGGCTCGTTGTTATCCGCTGAATCTGTCTCACACATGAATACAATCTCCTCAACATGGACTAACTTCTCATTAGATTCGACGAAGTGATTAAACAGTTGTCCATTCACTAGTAATGTCGATGCCTCATCTGCGAGATCTGAGATCTCGACACATCCACTATCGTGCACCGTATGGACGACAAATGGGCCTGTCCATTTGGACTTCAACTTGCCTTGGAAGATCTTCAGCCTAGCATTAAACAACCATACCTTCTGTCTAGGAACAAAGGTCTTTCGTCTGTTATATCTATCGTGCCAACGCTTAACCTTGTCCTTGTACATCAAACTGTTGTCATATGCACAGTTTCCGACTTCCTCAAGCTCATTCATATCCATTTCTCTCTGCTTCTGCCCAAGGTGCGTGTTCCAGTTGACCTTCTTGATTGCCCATTCTGATTTATGGACTAGTTCTGCGAGCAAATGGCACGTCTTTCCAAATACCATTCGGAATGGGGAGGTTCCTAACGGTGTCTTGTAAGATGTCCAATACGCCCATAGGACTTGATCCAAGATTTGAGACCAGTCCTTCCTGTCTGGGCGGACAAGCTTTTGCAATATAGTCTTCACCTCCCTATTCGACACCTCAACCATACCATTAGTCTGTGGGTGGTAAGGACTAGCGACACGCTGTTCGATGCCATAGTCCTTCAAGAGTTTCTTCACCTCTCAGTTTACAAATTGGCTACCCCATCTGATATCATCATTTTAGGGATCCTGAACCTAGATATGATATGCTGTCTGATGAATTTACAGACATTCCTACTGTCTGCGGCTCGGGTCGGGATAGCCTCCACCCACCTGGATAGGTAGTCTACCGCAAGAAAACTTGAACCCAAGGCTAACAGGGAATGGACCCATGAAATCGATGCCCCATGCATCAAAGACATCAGAATTGATGACATGCTGCATCGGCATCTCAGCCTTGGAACCAACGGTTCCTCCCATTCTCTGGCATACTGGGCATGACTTCACAAAGGTGATAGCATCACGAAACAGAGTAGGCCAGTAAAAGTCACACTGAAGTAACTTCCATGCAATCCTCAACCCGAAGTGGTGTCCTCCTTCCTCCAAGTTGTGGCATAAAGAAAGGACACTCTGGTATTCCTCCTGAGGAATACACCGTCTCCAGATACAATCCGGTCCTTCAAAGAAAAGGATCGGATCCTCCCAATGGTAGTGTCTAGCATCCGACTTCAGTCGGTCGATGTGGCTCTTGGGTCAACCTTCGGGAACCTTCTTGGAGACAAGATCGTTCACGATGTTGGCATACCAAGGCAGTGAATAGACAACAAAAATCGACTTGTCAGGGAAGGAGTCTCGAATTGGTGAATCCTCGGAAGTATTAAGATCTTTGAGATGAGAGAGATGATCGACTACTACGTTCTTCTTTCCAGGTTTATCACGAATGTCCAAATCAAACTCCTTGATTAGCAGAATCCACCTAAGAAGACGCGCCTTCGCGTCCTTCTTCTCCATCAAGTATCCTATCGCCGTATGGTCAATGAACACAATTACCTTGGATCCAATTAAGTGAGATCTGAACTTGTCCAAGGCAAACACTACCGCAAGCATCTCCTTTTCCGTAACTGTATAGTTACGTTGAGCGGTATCAAGCACTGCTTGCGTAGTGGATTGCAAACATGACGCCATCCCTCCTCTATCCTAACATAACCCCAACAACAAAGTTTGAGGCATCCGTCATGATCTCAAAAGGTAGAGACCAATCTGGGGCTTGTAGGATCGGGGAGTCCATGATCATTCCCTGTAATAGCTTAAAGGCCTCAAGACATTTGTGATCAACAATAAACTCCATGTCTTTGCCTAAAAGCTCAGTTAGCGGTCGGGCAATCGTAGAAAAATTCTTGATGAATCTCCGATAGAATCCGACATGCCAGAGGAATGACCGCAACTGCTTAACATTGGTTGGTGACTGGAGTCGTCTCATCACATCCACCTTGGCAGGGTCAACCTCCATTACTCTCTTGGAGATGACGTGCCCCAACACAATGCCCTCCGTCACCATGAAGTGACTTTTCTCCTAGGAGAGCACCCGATTAACCTTACAACAGCGTTTGAGGACTCGGTCCAAATTCCTAAGACACGAATCGAAGGAATCGCCGTGGACCGAGAAGTCGTCCATGAAGACTTTCAGGAATTCACCGATCATTTCGATGAATACAACAATCATGCACCTTTGAAAGTACCCGGAGCATTGCATAACCCAAAGGGTATGCGCCTGAAAGCATAGGTACCGAAGGGACATGTGAATGTGGTCTTTTCCTGGTCCTCCGGAGCAATGGCTACTTGATTGTTGCCCGAGAACCCATCTAAGAAACAGAAGAACTCTTTCCCCGCTAGTCTCTTTAAGATCTGATCAATGAACGGTAGGGGGAAATGATCCTTCTTCGTCGCGGCATTTAGGTGTCCATAATCCACACAGACGCGCTACGACATGGGCACTCGTGTCACGATCTCCTCTCCGTCCTCGTTGGTGGTCGTCTGAATTCCTGACTTTTTCAGGACCACATGGATCGGGGCCACCCATTTAGAGTCAAAGATGGGATAAATGAAACCCGCGTTGCACCATTTCTCTATCTCCTTCTTTACTACCTCTCATAAATTTGGATTCAAACGACGTTGGAATTCATGAGAGGGTTTGGCTTCATTCTCCAAGTAGATATGGTGCGCATACACAGCAAGATTTAGCCCGTGGAGATCGGAAATGCTCCAGCCTATTGCCTTGCGGTTTTTCTCTAGGATCTCTAGCAAGCGAGATTCCTGCTCCTCGGTCAATCACGAACTGATGATGACTGAATATTTCTTCTCTTGACCCGTAAGGAAGGCGTATTTTAGTGTTGTGGGTAAAGGTTTGAGCTCAGGTATGGTGTGATCGTCTAGGAAATCTAGCTCAATTGAATCTGGTTCGGTGTTGGAAGTGGCTAGATCTTTCTCTGCAATTGTTGCCACCAAATTATTCAGCTCTGGAGTCAGATCATCAAAGGTCTCCATGCAATCGACGGAAGCCACGTCCAACTCATCATCCTCGTCTTCCGATTGTCCTAAAGAGGGAAGGACCGACAGGCCCAGCTAGGCCTCTAAGTCATCGAAGATGTAGGGAGATGCAGGTTCTGAGCTGTACTCATCTATGAGGACCTCGCAAACTGACTCATACACGGGATCATCTCCGAAGGGGAGGGACTCATCGGTGCTGTCTGGGTTCTATCTCCATGGCCCAACTGTATCTACATGGTCGCAGTCTACTTCGATTGAAGAGTACTCGATGCTGGATTCGGAATCCGGTCTCTGCCATCTGGTTTGCTTCATCTCAAGTTCCTAATCTCTGCCTGGAGTTTGGAACTAAATCTTCCTGATCTTGTAATCAAACAAGGCCCCTACTGTCCTAAGGAAGGGCCTGCCTAGGATGATATGGGAATCTCTCCAATTGCGAGGGGTTTCCATATCTAGGATAGTAAAGTCCACCATGTATTCTTGTCCCTCGACTTTGATGACAACATTCCTCAATTCTCCTTGGGACCTCTTGGTTGATTTATCCGTGAACTGCAGGAGGGCTCTAGATTTCTTAAGAGGCCCGAGATTAAGCCGCTCATAGAGGGATGTAGGCATTTAGTTAATTGAGGAGCCGTTGTCTAGGAGAGTGCATGCAAACGCAATGTCATCGATATGACTCACCACATAATGTGCACCCATGCCTCTTTGTTTCCTTGGAAATGAGTTCTTTATTGCACAAGTCGTGGCTACTGACAGATTGTGTTTCTCAACACGACTTTTGATCTTCCTGCTAACCCTAGTAGGTATGCATCTCACCTTAAGGTATTTCTGGAATGCATGTGTCATTTCCACGTACTTGTCAAAGGGGATTGTGACCTTGATATATTTGATGCAGAACTTTGCCTTCTCAGGGTCATCTTTTTGGATTTTTTTAGTTTTCTTCTTTCCAACCTTAAGAGCTAGAGGGAAAGGGATTATTGACTCTTACTCAGGTTCTGAAACTGAAATCATTTCATTCAAAGCAGGAGCTGAGTTCTATACAAGACTCGGACTCTGAAACAGACTCGGACTCTGACTAACAATAAAATGCTGTTGCAAAATCAGTGATGCGTCTTCCGCGACTTCTGGACGGTCCTCCTCAGATGGAGGTGCAGACTCTTCGTTAGTTTTGTCGGACTCTCTGTTGGTGCGGGTTTGTTGCTGTTTCGAGGACCCGAAAGTCCTCTTCTTCTGCCGGTGGTGGTGATGGTGGTGTTGCTCCTCTTCTGCCTCTGAGTTCTACTCAGGTAGACACTTGACAGCTCCTTCCTCTGATGCACGTACCCGATCAGGTATGATCACGATCCTTCCGCTCCTGAGGGACATATGGTTCACATTATCATACGAAAGGATCTCATGTTCATATAAAGACTTATCTGAATAGTATACTTGATCACGATGTCGGTTCTGGCCTTGGGTTAAGCTATTTGGGTTGGCCTGAACCTTGATGGGAATTGGGGTCTTTGGCGTCATTTGTTGATCTTGGGTACGAGAAACACGATTCAGATCGGTTATCATATCCAGATAAGTCATTCTGGATATGTTGGACCCTATTAGACAGGGTCTGGATCGCCAAGGTGAGGGATTCCAATTCGGTGGGCTGGGCTGACTGATGCTGACTTGCGGATGAGGTTCTGTACTGGCCTTGCTGGCCATGCCGATACTGCTGTTGCTGATGGGACGGTGATGGGCCCTACTGGCCCGAGTGGAAAGTGCACTGCTGCTGGTGCTGCTGAGGCTGGTACCCTCGTTCGGGCCTAGACTGAACAAAGTGCGGTGCGGGGACGGAGTTGGTTTCTTGGTAAGCTGGGGAAGGTCAGTGAGGCTGACCGTTCCCCATCCCCGATTGTTTGCCGATGGGGTCACGGCTGTACCACAGCTCGTTGATCTCAAACATCTGTGGAGGCTCCTCGTATCCGGTTTCCACTTGTGGGGGTGCATGCTGGTCCTGCTGGGTGTAAGTTTGCTCCTCTACCCAGACATTCTGTGGCCCCGATGCCTGTTCCTGTACAAGATGGACTCAGTGTACAGGTACAGGTGGTGCAGAAGGGGCAGGTAGCTTTATCATAGCTACCTTCTCAGTAAGTTCCTCCTCTTACTTCTGCAAACGCGAGAGAGACTCAAGGTCAGCGACCCTCTTGTGGATCTGCTCGACCATGGTTAACTTATCAGCTATCAGCCCCATACTGGGGATGAGGTCCTCTGTCAGATCTGCTACAGTCCTCCTAGTTGTCTCATTCGATAGGAATGAGGGAGACAACTGATAGGCCCTAGTGTCCTGCGACCTACCTGTTTCCGCCATCTTCTCTAGTATCTTCCATACAACATTCTCATTCTTGTTCAGATAGCTTCCTCCACAGGCAGCACTTACTAACCCTACATCTCCGGGATCATGCCACAGAACAAGGTCTGGACTAAGACCGCCTTAAAAATGCCATGGCAGGGACATTTCTGAATTAGGTCATTAAACCTATCCCAGGCTTTATGGAATGGTTCACTGGCTCCCTGGGAGAAACTAGTGATCTTTGTTCTCATTTGATTAGTCCTACTGATGGGGTAGAAATTCTTTAGGAATAGGTCCTTGAACTACATTCAGGTTGTACATATCACCCCTAGGTTCTTCAGCCAATGTGATGTCTTATCTCCTAAGGCGAAAGGGGTGGCCTTCAGTTGAATGTAATCCTGCCCAACCCTAGGAAGACTAAGGTTGTTGCAAACCAGCTTGAAGTCTCTGAGGAAGGCATATGGTTCTTCATGGGCATTTCCGTTGAACTTCGGTAGCAAGCTAAGGAAGTGGGGCTTGAGCTCGAATGCTTTGGGGGGAACCGTTGGTGCCAACCAACTGTGCATCTCATGCATCTCATTCTCTGCTGGGTTGTAGGCATCTACCATTGGTCGGTCGATTCCTCCAGCCGCAATGATCTATCCCATTCTAGCTGTGAGATCCGCATTCTGTTGTTCGGCTGTGCAAGGCGATTAAGAATTTATCGCAATGGGTCCTCATCTAGTGGCTGCTTAGGTGGCATCTTGTCCCGTAGTCCTAGGTATGAAACATGTTCTGTGTTAGAGGACAAATCAAGGAAGGGATTCTTACCGAGGCGATGGTCTTCCTCGGTAAGCTTAGAGAAGAGGAAAGGGTTGGTTTTAGAGTAACCATCCTAGGTGTGAGGGAACCCGAACTCAAGAGGATCATGAGTCCTGGGTGGTCCAAGTTACGATAGGTCCGGTGAAGAGGAGTTTCGTGGGGGGCTCAAAGAGAGATTGGTAAAAAAGGAGTCGATATCCCCCCAGTTACTCATCTTGATTTGGCGAGAAGAATCAGGAGGTCTAAGTGAATATAGGATTTGACTCCTACCTGAATCAAACAATTCAATCCAAGACCCTGGGTTCACACTCAACAGAGTGAAGGACCCGAAACCAAGTCCAATTAATCTTGTTAATTTTCAATGTGATTTTTCAAGCAAGATAGAAAGGATTTACGCGACTTATAGGGAAGTTGGCTCAGAGCCGGATGGGTCTTCCCTGTTTAACCTGTCGCCTAAGAAACCACTGGTCCTTCCTTTCTTCGCTCCTATCCCAATTTGATGGATTCAAAGACCTGCCCCTATCTACCTGCAAGTAGGCGGAGGCTGACAAGGCTGGAACTTCACCCCGGGGGGTTACTGGCAAATTGTCGCGAAGTACCGCAATTTCGCCCCTATCTACCTGAGACAAGCGGAGGCTACTTGTTACTAGTCAGTGAACCTTAATAAATTCAACTTGTGATATTTGCTAGGATTAGTTGGAAGGTGATATGGAAGGCGGGGATTTGGGCTCTGCCTTAAGGAGTTCACACACACTCAAGTACCCTCACTAAGACAGAAAACAAGGTCGGGGATTAGTCTCCCGCAAACAGATTTTCCAAATTTATTGATTTTTTTGGTCAATAATGTTAGCAGTCCTGATTTTAAGTTAAGTTATCACTTGTTAGTCCAACCACGCAGCATGCATATCGTCCAGTCCTAATTTTCGTTAAATTAAGTTTGAAAACAAAGGGGGAAATTGAGAAAAGCCAATGCACGAAAAACAATGATGTGTATGCTGAGTAAAGAATACTTACATTGATCCCATCTCTTTTATGCAGGATGCAAAACAGAATTGAGATCTTTTTACACTATATGCAAATGCAGGCGACAAAAATCCGCTCCTAGACAAGAACTTCTATTAGCGAGTGAAGCACGATTTGATTTGACTAGTTCTGCGGTCTAGGTGCATCTTTTAAGTGTATTGTGTGGTCCTAAAAATTTACGAGCACAAGCAAATCCTAAAGCGGCTCGAGGAGCCTCTAGTGCAAGCCTAATCTACAATTCAATCCACACAGCACATGGGGACATAGTTCCACTATCTTTACACATGCGAGAACCCAAATGGGAACCGCTGGAAATAATGTAAAAAGAAAATAAAATAAAGTACAAGTCCTCTCAAATCACTCAAAGAATTAAAAGGCAGATTCCTCGAAGCATCTTCGACTCCTCGCGTTCCTCAGACAGAAATAATTTGAGTTCAGATAGAGAATGACTTAAAATACAAAAAAAATTAAAAGACAGAAAATTATTCACAAGAAAATCGGGGGCCAGACTACCCGAGGATAGAAAGTCAAACACTCAGAAATTACTGCAAATTAACCTAAGCTATGCTTCATTGGCAACAACGCCATTTTGATGCGGCTCCCCACTACCCTTGTTAGTTCGATCAAATTAATGGTCAAATTAATTAGTATCGTTCGTTGCAGTCAGATAATGAGAGCAGATTAAAAACCACTTTTAATTAAAGCAAGTTAATCTCGAGCGGAAATTTTTTTTTACTTGGGCGAGCCCTAGGTTGAACTCAAGGAGGCAGCTGTCTCCATAGGAAGATTTTTAGCAAGTTTCAAGGTTTGATTTTAAGTGAAGAATTTTTTTGGGTCTTTTTCGGGTTTTTTATGCAAGACACATGCATAATCCAGCCAGTTTACAAGTTAATTCAAATAAGTGATCAAATCAAGTCCTAAAATTATGAAGCTACACAATTTTTTTTGGAATTTTTTGATACTAAATGAATTTACTGTGAATTAAAATTGAATGCAAGGTGATTTTGACTAAATTTTAATAAATATCACAACATTTTTATAAATAAAAATTATTCTAGATAGATCTGAAGGTGAAGAATCCAGGAAAATTATTAAACCTAAATTTCTATGTGAAATGATCCTATTAAAAATTAATTATGGAAATCACTAAATGATTTATTTAGGCCTCGAGATGTGTGCAATTGAGATGGAATTTTTATGCAATGTAAACTTGATTATCGTAGACCTAATGTGATTTTTTGGTGATTTTTGGAGTCACAGAGAAATTACTATTTATTAAGAGGAATAAATGGGAAAAATATAGCAAAAATCAACCAATTATTTAATAGAAAAATCCACTGATATTACAAAAATATGCCAAGTGTCACATATGGAAGAGGACAATGTAAGCTACACAATGCAATTTTCCAAATTGAAAAATGAATTAAAATGAGTGCCTAAATATACGTGCAAAGATATGGGTATAATCAATTACAAGAATTAAAATTGATAAAAATAAAATGTGTTGACATGCGCCGATATGCAATTACCTAAAATGCTGAGGGGGTGGATGCAATTTTTCCACAGAATACGTGCTCCTCACGTAGGGTCTCCTGACATTATGGCTAAAGTATATATGTAGTATATATGACCCGCCCTATACTTAGCTTGAGCTATGTCCTCATAGATCAGAGAGAAAAGAGAAGACATAACTCGTACTAAGTATAGACAAGTCTAAGGACTGAACGAACGAATGAGAAGTCGATTGTCCCCCCTATACTTAGGATTAAATAATCCTAAGTGTAGTAGACTGTACAGAAAGCAGGGAGGGTCAAGGGTGGGAATGAACAGATCGCACTCAGATTGTCTCCCCCTATACTTAGGGTAAGATATCCCTAAGTATAGACAAGAAGAGGAGATAATGGAGAGGATCGAAAAATATAGAAACTCAGGGTGCACACCCCCCTATACATAGGACAAAGTACATCGTAAGTATAGAAGACTGTCTACAAGGGGCAACACCTTTTTGATAGATACAGAAGATAGAAAAGAAAAAGAAGAAAAGAGATCAGAAGATGGGTATGAACAACTCGGGATGTGCATCCCCCCTACACTTAGGATAACGTACATCCTAAGTGTAGCAGTGATGAAAGGGATGACATCATGTCGGTAGAATAATATGGAAGAGAAGGAAAAGAAGAAAAGAAGAAAAGTCATTCAAAAATGTTTTGCTCTGCATTGCCTTCCTCTGCCTCTTCGGAAATATCCGGCTCATCCCTGTAGATTACTTGAATGGAGTCAACGACAGACATGAATGTATCATGTTCAAGGTAAGGCTTCAGAAGTTGTCCATTGACTACAAATGGTTGTGCGTCAGCTGACAAATTAGATATTAATACACTTCCGTTGTCACGCACATACTTAACCATAAACGGCTCAGTCCATTCGCTCTTCAATTTGCCTGGAAAGATCTTTAATTTCGCATTAAACAACCACACCTTATGACCTGGTGATGAATCTGTGATCCATCACTCTAAAAGTTGAAAATAGAAGCTTGTTCCCGAGTAAATAGATGCATATTTCCCTTTATAATGCATAAATAGCATTCATACATGCATTCATAAAATATGCATTTTAGCATTCACATTTTGCATTAAATAAGAAGCCAAGATCACTTGTAAAATATCCACCTATAAAAATAACATCTCCCCTATAATATGTACACCTTACTTAATAATATAAGGAAGAAAGCCAAGATCTCCTTTGTAAAGGCACACAATAAAGCCCTAGAACCCCTGGACCACAAAATACCCATAGCTACCTCATAAAACCTCAAAAATAGGTCTACTCACCTTCAGATTAATACACATTAAAAGACCTTTAAAATGAGACTAATTTCATCCAATTTGGAGCTCATATGAAAAAGTAGGGTTTTTGGGCTTCTACGTATACTATGTATACTCTATTTGTGTATATTTGTAAATTTGTATCATATTTGACCTCATCTCCGTCTTTGGTCAACATAAAACATGTAGATCTCATCAAGATCTACAACTTTCATGTTTTGAGTTTTTCCAAATTCGGCCTCCTTCTCTTTCTAAATCCATTTCTTTTCTCAGCCAATCACAGTTGGCCAGGCGGCGCCCTCTGGTTGCGCCACGCGGCCTGCTCCCCTTGCCCTAGCCGCCCGCACCTCAGGCTGTTGGATTTCTCTTTGAATCCAACGACCCAGCCACCTCCACGTATGCCCTTTACTCCCACCATCAGATCACTTCCCATCTCTCATCTGCACAACCCGTGCGCGCCTCACTCCCATCACGCCACGTGGCCGCATTTTAAGCCCTTCGATCACACACTCAGCTCTCCCATCTGAGCCGTTAGATCCACAATCATCTCAACCACCCGATCAAGTCCTTGGGCTCATCTCCACCGTTCGCCAGCGCCGCCCCCACAGTGCACCACGTGGCGCAATCACACCCCTTAGATCACGTCACCTTGATTTAATCCACGTCGCCTGCTCGCGCTTCGCCTTCGACGTGCCACGTGGTACCATCACGGCCCTTGATTAATTCGCCCTTGATCTAATCCTACCCGCCCCTTAGCGCTTCGACCTGGGCCATTGGATCACAAGATCCAACGGCCGAGACCTCGTCTTCCACCTCCCGCACCCCTCTCTCCCACGATCTCAACCTTGCGGGAGGGGTTGCCCCTTTCTATTCTCGGCCGCACTCCAGCCACCCTCTCCGACCACCAACGCCTCCATGATCACCCCCACTCTTCCCTCATTCTCGCCAACTCCCTCTATTCCCACGACGTCCACCGGAGACGTTCCACAAACCCCACAAACTTCTCCTCGTCACCAGCAAACCCTACACCTTCTTCCTATAAATCCTCGCCCTCCGGCCACTGTCACGCCCATCCGCCAATACGTGAGGAACCCTAGAGCTCAGAACGTTCGATTGGTGACAGCAATTGGCCTTATCTTCGAGCGAAGACAGGCATCTTCTCCGACGAGATCCACGGCTGCCACCGCTGTGTCGCAGCCTCCCTCCGCGAAGCTGCACGAGCTCGGGAACCTACCGACCCCTTGAGCGAAGACCTGGAGCTCGAATCTGAGCTCCAATCCTCAGGTAACCCCCTCCATCTTCCTCTGATCTCTTCTGATTTTTCTTTTGTTTTTCTTCGATTTAATTCACATTCCCCAGTCATCTTCTCGCTCCATCGTCACCTCGCCGAGCTCCGTGACGGAGCTCTGACCTTCGCGCTACATTTATCTCCCTCCGACAACGTACTTCACCTTCCATCGACTCCAGCTCCGCCACCAGGGCGGAGCACCATCGCCGGACCACCCTTGCACCACCATAGGCCTCGCCGTTTGCTTCCCGCAACTCCACGCATAGCCCACGTGCTTCGGCTATCGCTAACCCTTTGCAGGTGCTTATTCCTTCACTGGTCGGAAGCTCACCGGAGCCACCATCGAGCTTCATCGCCACCATGTTCTGGCGTTCATCCTCCGCTCCTGAAGCCACGTGAGTCTTCGCCGCCACGCTCCACGTCTTCCGAGATATCTCCGAGCCTCCGGAGAGCTTCACCGACGCTAGGAGGATCGGGTGGAGCAAAGCCCCCTTCGTCAGAGCCCCTCCAACTCCTCTGCAGGTGGAGGTGGACCGTTGAAGACGAAGCACATCCACCGTTCGATCATCTTGATCGAACGGTCCCTAGCCAGCGTCGTGTCCGAGCGCTGGAGCAGCAAAGAGTCGTTGGATCTCTCTTTGATCCAACGGTCAGCATCACGCCACGTAGCTTCGCACAGGAGCCGTAGGATCATCCTTCATCCCACGCTCAGGAGCACGCCACGTCGCCCACGACCGGAGCAGCGGAGAGCCGTTGAATCGATCAGTGATCCTACGCTCCAAAGTCAGCCATGTCGCCCTCTCCATCAAGCCCCAGGCACCATTGGATCAATCCAGATCCAACGGTTACTGATTCGCCACGCGTCTTCATCCAGCAGTTGTTGGATCGGCCTTGATCTAACGGTCTTGATCGCGCCACATCGACGGGTTCAAGCCTCTTCCCCGATCTCTAGGCTCGGACCACCCGAAGCTACTCTGAGCCTCCATCCAAACCTTCAGAGCGCCCGAGCCTCGTCCCGAGCTACCGAAGTCACCCGAGCCTAGGCCGCCCCACACGAGGAGCACGTGCGGCCTGGGTAAATTTCACTAAGGCCCTGGGAAGTTTCTAAAATTGCAAATTAATCCCTGTGAAGCGCCCCCACGTGAGGAGCACGTGTGCTAGTGGAGAATTTGCATTCCACCCCCTGTATTCTAGGTAATTGCATATAAGTCCCTGTCAACATATTTATTTTTATGTAATTTTTATTTGCTTTATTGCAGTTACACCCTTGTCTTTGTACGCAAATCTAGGTGTCATATTTCATCATTTTTAAATTCCAAAAATTGCATGTTGTAGCTTAACTTGTCCTTGATCTTGTGTGGCACTTGTCATATTTTTGTGGTATCAGTGGAATTAGTAGTTAATTAATTGGTTTATTTCTGTGATATTTTGCCCAATTGGACCTTTTAATTAATAGTTAATTCTCTGTAACTCCAAAAATTCCCAAAAAATCACAGTAGTCTAGGATAATTAACTTAACATTGTATAAAAATTTCATCTCATTTGCATACATCTCGAGGCCTAAATAAATTCTTTGGAGATTTCCTTAGTTTAATTTTAATAGGTTCATTTCACATTAAAATTAAGGTCTGATAATTTTCCTAGATTCCTCATCATTAGATCTATCTAGGATAATTTTATTTCCCAAAAATACAGTGATTAGATATTTTAAAATTAAATTAGTCAAAATCACCCTGCGTTCTTGTTAAATTCACAGCAAATTCATTTAGTGTCAGAAAATTCCAAAAAAATTAGGGTAGCTTAATTTCGTCATATTTCATTATCTGGCCAATTTTCATAATTTTTGGACTTCATTTGAAACCTTAACTGATATAACTTTAAATTGGTTTCATTGTTGCATGTGTCCTGCATAGAAAATAGAAAAAGACCAAAAAAATATTCCCCGAAAATCTAACACTTGGACTTTGCTACAAATTCACCTAAGGAGATAGATGCCTCCCTGAGTTCGACCTTGGACTTCACCAAGTAAAAAAAATTTGCCACTCAAAATTAACTTGATTAAATTAAAAGTGGTTTTTGATATTCCCTCTCGTTATACGACTGCAACGAAATTAAAATTAATTTGGACATTAATCTGACCGAATTAACTAGGGTAGCGGGAGGCAGTATCACCTGGGTCGAAGGACTTGTGGTAGATATGCTTCTCATGCCATGTTTTGACTTTCTCCTTGTACATCAGGCTATTGTCGTACGCGTAATCTCTAAATTCCGATAATCTGTTCAGATCCAATTTTCAGTTCTTCCCTGCTTTCTCATAATCCAGATTGCAGATTTAGATGGCCCATAAAGACTTGTGAATTAATTCAACGGGAAGATAACATGGCTTGCCATACACCAGGCGATAGGGAGACATTTCCAAGGGTGACTTGTACGTTGTTATGTAAGCCCAAAGAACTGAATCGAGCAGCTGAGACCAGTTCTTGCGATCCGAACGCACAAGCTTCTGTAAAATTGTCTTAATCTCCATGTTTGAATATTCAACAAAGCCATTGGACTGCGGGTGGTAAGGTGAAGCAACACGATGTTCAATACAGAATTCCTGAGTCAGCTTCTTCACCTCTCTGTTTATGAAATGACTACCCCCATCAGATATGAGAATCTTGGGAATCCCGAACCGTGCTATGATGTGATCTCTCAAGAATCAACAGACAGTCCTACTGTCGGCGGTTGAGGTGGGGATAGCCTTCACCCAACGACTTACATAGTCGACAGCAAGCAGAATATATTCATAACCCTGGCTATTGGGAAATGGGCCCATAAAGTCGATGCCCCATGCATCGAAGACGTCTGATATCTGAATGAATTTCAAAGGCATCGTGTCTCTCATTCCTATTGTTCCGCCCATCTTCTGACAGTCGGTACAGCATTTGACATAATCCTCTGCATCTTTGAATAGTGTAGGCCACTAGAGGCCACTCTGTAGAACTTTTTTTGTCGTTCGTCTGCATGAATGATGTCCTCAAGAATCTTAATCATGGCATAAGGCGAGGACACTTGGAACTTCCTCATGAGGAATGCACCTTCTACATATACAATCTGCCCCCTCACGAAAGAAGTTTCGATCCTCCCACTGGGAGAAATGGATTTTAGACAAGAATCTGTCTATTTTCAACTTCGGTCAATCATGTGGGATTTTCTTGGTCACCATATAATTCACAATCTCTGCATACCATGGAAGCGAGGTGATTGATAGAATTTCCTTATCTGGAAAGGTCTCTGTGCTTGGCTGTAGGCTCAGCTCAGGAGATTCTGGCTCAGGAAGCCTCGACAGATGATCGGCCACCATGTTCTTTACGCAAGATTTATCTCTAATTTCAAGGTCAAACAACAGGAGGAGAAGGATCCACCGAATAAGGCGTGGTTTGGCATCCTTCTTCTGTTGTAGATATCGTATGGCCGAATCGTAAGTGTAGATGATCACTTTGAATCCGAGAAAATAGGATCTGAACTTCTCCAAGGTAAAGACTACCGCTAGCAGCTCCTTTTCGGTTAACATGTAGTTCCGTTGGGCTTCATCGAGCGTTTGGCTAGCGTAGTGAATTGCAAATGGTACATTATCTTTCCTCTGTCCAAGTACAGCGCCAATGGCATAATCTGATGCATTGATCATGATCTCAAAGGGTTGAGTCCAGATCGGTGGCTATAAGACAGGGGCATGCGTGATAAGTTCTTTCAGGTGATTAAAGGCAAGGAGCACACGGTCATCCACAATGAATTCATTCTCCTTGCCAAGCAACTCAGTCAATGGTCTGGCCAATTTGCTGAAATCTTTGATGAATCATCGGTAAAAACCGACATGGCCCAAGAATGACCTGACTTGCTTGATTGTTGTAGGTGGCTCAAGTTTAAAAATTACCTCCACCTTGGTTTGGTCAACCTCCATGCCACATTTAGAAACAACATGACCCAGCACGATTCCTTCGGTCACCATGAAATTGCTCTTTTCCCATGAGAGCACGAGATTTACTTCGCAACACCTCCGTAAGACTCGGTCTAAATAATCCAGACATTGATCGAATGAATCGTCGTAGATCGAAAAATCGTACAAAAAGACCTCAAGAAAGTTGCCCACCATATCGGCAAAAACTGCTATCATACACCTCTGAAATGTGGTTGGGGCGTTGCAGAGCCCGAACGGCATCCGTCTGAAGGCATATGTACCAAAAGGACAGGTGAACGTGGTGTTCTCTTGATCTTCAGGAGCAATAGTAACTTGATTGTATCCAGAGTATCCATCAAAGAAGCAGAAGTATTCTTTTGCGGCCAATCTCTCCAAGATTTGGTCGATGAAGGGTAAAGGAAAGTGGTCCTTCTTGGTGGAGAGGTTAAGTCTTCTATAGTCCATGCATACTCGCCAAGAGGTGGGTACTCTAGTTGCGATCTCCTCTCCTTTATCATTCTTCATGATGATGATCCCTGATTTCTTTGGCACCACATGCAGAGGGCTCGTCCATTTGCTGTCGGAGATGGGATAAATGAATCCCGCATCACACCATTTCTGGATATCTGTCATAACAACCTCCCACGAATTCGGATTTAATCTTCTCTGAAGTTCTCGAGAGGGCTTGCAATCTTCCTCCAGAAAAATGCGATGCGAGCATAGCGATGGATTGATCCCACGGAGATCCGAAGTTCGCCAGCCTATCGCCTTGCAGTTATGTTCAAGAACCTCCATCAGACGAGATTCTTGGTCTTTGGTCGGATGTGAGCATTAATAATGACTGGGTACATGTTTGGTTCTCCCGCAAGAAAGGCATATTTCATATTGGAGGGTAAGGGTTTCAACTCTGGTGGGGTTTGAGCTGCTTCAGAAGTGACTTCAGCTATTAACTTAGTTGGTGAGTCTTTCATCTGTTCGGTGTCCACCATACTCTGTTCTACCTCCTCATTCAAATCTTTACAGAATGCTTCAACAATTTGCTCTTGATCTTGAAGGCACTCACCCCCACAGAAGTCTCATGCAGCGTATCAGCAAACACCTCATTCTAATCGATAAGGGGAAATTTGACTGCGGTCTCCTATCCCTCCTCGGGGCAGAGGAGTTCATGGATCTCATTGTCATCCAAGAATAAGTTGGTATCTTGAATTTTTGCCAGAAAGTCGCAGTCATCAGAATACTCAATCTCCCTTGCGCATAATGTAGATGTTCGTTCTGCTGGTGATACCTCGGGCAGGGTCTCTACTTTGATGGTTTCGTTGCCAGCGCCAAAAGTGATTTCTCCATTCCCGTAATTCACCACTATGTTTGACATCCGCAGGAATGGCCGTCCAAGTATGATTGGGGTAAGGAGCAATGGAGCGGGGACGTCCATATCCAGTACCACAAAAATAGCCGGGACCTGCTTCCCCTGAACCGTGACTATTACGTCCTCCAACAGGCCCATAGGCCGTTAACTGATTTGTCTGCAAACTGCAGAATCATCTTTGTAGGTTTGAGCGGTCCTAGATTGAATTCTGTAAGCAGTGAGGCTGACATCAGGTTGACAGAAGACCCACTGTCGAGCAGTGTTCGTTCAAACTCCTTATTGAACATCTGACAATGTACAAGAGGTGCTCCCATATCTGGCTTCTTATTCGGGAGGTTGCTGATGGCATTAGCTGTGGCCATTGTGAGGATATGCTTTTCGTACTTGCCATCTTTATTCTTGGAATTATGAGGGTGAGGCATGTGTTTGGTTGTGCATGCATCTTTCAATCCTTTATTTACAGCTGGAATGTACTCTAGAGCTTTCATCAATGGCATGTTCAATACTGAATTCTGAATAATTTTTATGATAGCAAGATCAGACAGAGCATTTTTCAAAATTTCATTTTTTTGTGTTTTTTCATTGCTTCTGGGAAAGAAATATTTACAAAATCTTCTCCAATGTCATTCAAAATATTGTCCATATTGTTGTTTACAAGTATATGGCAAAAGGAATAGAATCATCTACAAGATATGGACCAAAAACGGCTGGCTCGGCTTTAGGTGTCGGTGATGGACTCGCTGCAGGTGCAAGGTTCCTTCCGTCGGGAGCTAGTTCTGGGGCAGGTGCAGACGTCTCCAATGCTGGCCTATCTCCATCGAGGTTGCTGCTATCTTTTTATGTTTTGTTGTTTTCTTCATTTTTGTGTGATTTTCTGGTTGATAGTGCTGCTCAAAAAATATTTCTTGACCCTGGCGTTGGCCTGTCTGACGATTCCCCGTCAGATGCAAGATGCTTTCCCTTCACTGTCGCTGATGGCTGGAGTGTCCTACCGCTCCTGAGAGTAACAACATTAGATAAAAACAATTTAATTCACCTGAATCGGGTTGGACAGTGCCGGCTACCTGCTCCTTGCGTCAGAAATTGTTCGGGTTTGCTTCAACTTGAGTAGGGATGGTTGTTTTCACAGCTGTCAAGTCGTCGATCTTCTGCTTCATCTCTGCCATGTTCTTCATCAACTGTTCAAGGAAGGCCATGGCTAGATTAACCAGAACAATCTCAGAAGAATCCCCCAACGGGGGCCTAGAATGCTGGTATGAAGGATGAGACTGTGACTGGTAACCCTGAGAGAATTGGTGAGGAGGAGGGTTAGAGGAGTACTGTGAGTTCTGTTGGTGATACGGAGCAGCCGGTTGCTGATGATATCCCAGACCGCGGTATCTAGACTGCTGAGGACCGTGCTGATAATTCTTCCTCCAAGTGTTTCCCTGAGACGGAGGCTGGTACTGGTGTGAGGGTCGGAAGGGTCTCCCACCCTGCTGCTGCTGGTGATTCATTGTTCTGACCCTGAGCATGTCCCTGAGGACGGGTCAGGTGCGATTCATTGTTCCATACACCGTTGATTTCTTGGATTAGTGGCGGGGATGGCGAGAGCTGCTCGGAGTAAGCAGGCTGGGACTCTGGCTGATATACAACCATCTGTGTCTGAGGCTACGGGGTCTGCTCCGGAACCTGCATGTAATACACGTGCTGAATCGGTTGGGGCTGCGGTGGAGTCGACTGAGGGTTTTGGTGCAATACATGCTCCTTCTTCTCAGCGTTCGGCTCGACAGTAGTAGACACAGTGTTGCACATGTTGGCGTTTAACGCACGAAGAAGCTGCTCCGGCTGCTGGGAAATCACATCGAATTTTTCCATGCCCTAGGTCCTTTTCTCAATTATTGATAGTTTCTTGAGGTCCTGTGATCTCTTCTCAATGATGTCCACCATAGACAGATGGCTCCCAATGATGCTCAGATTGGAGCTCTCATCCTTGTCTTTGTTGTGAGAAGCCATATTCATGGGCTTGCTGACGGTGGTCGGCACCTTCATGTATGCTCGAGATGAGGATTGAGGAGCTTCTCCTTCAGTCATTTCCTTAAAAATGTTCCACACTATGTCCTCGTCCTTGTTGAAGTGCGAGCCGCCGCAAGCGGCATCGACGAGCTTTTGGCACTCAAGTGTGAGCCCACCAAAGAAGTGTTGTACAAGACTGGTCTTTGGGATGTCGTGGTGGGGACACTTCTCTTGAAGATCCTTGAATCTCTCCCACGCTTCATGGATAGTTTCGTGGGGGCTGCTGGCAAAAGATGGAGATACGAGCAGGCATCTGATTCAATCGGCCGAGAGGATAGAACTTGTGGAGAAATGCAGACTTTAACTCTTCCCAGGTCGTGACTACCTTTCCTAGGCGGTCTACCCAATATAGGGCCTTGTCTTGAAGGCTGAAGGGAAAGACGGTCATCTTGACTACCCCCAAAGGAATTCCAGGGTAGTGAGCAGTAGCACAGATGCGGCGGAACTTCTTAAGATGAATATATGGCTCCTCAGTGGTATTCCCATGGAATGTGGGGAGCAGAGATAGAAACTGTGTCTTCAGCTCGAAGTGGGCGTGGATGCGTGGAATCTGGATACACTCAGTGATGCGGCCAGGTCCCGGATTGTATATCTCCTTCAATGTCGGCTTCGACTGCAGGGGGTCTGTGTCCACCCTATTAAATTCGGGTCCTCGCACTGAAAATTCATCTCCATCACCTTCCGGATGGAACTCTTGGTCTGGCTCATCCTCCCGCCTACCATCTCATGCATCGGCCCTCCTCATCAGATCATTCAACATTTCTTGGAAGGTGGTCTAGGACAGGGCTTGGTTAGTCAATTGCTGCTAGATGGCTTGTATGGAATCCAGCAATTGGTTGTTAACATCATTCTGCGTGGTGTACTGTCCTTCCCCCAGATTGGCTTCAGCTTCAAGTGGGGGTTGTGGTCCCTTTCCTCTTCCACCGGCCATCTCAGATTCTGCTTGATTTGTTGGCTCAGGATCTAACTCTAGGTCTGCACATGGAAGAATGCCCTGATCAGTCTGAATTCCAGCACCAGATGGAGAGAAGTATTCCTTGTTAAGGTCAACATAGAACTTTGTTAACGACGACGATGTGTAAGGAGTTAAATCAATGTCCATCCAAAAAGGACAATGTTCGAGACAAGAGTGATCCCGATTTATCAAGAAGACGAGGAGTCTGGAGATCGGTTCACAGAGTCTGAACCGGGTTCTCGGGAACCGCCACGAATTATTAGAGAAGGTGAACAGATAGTACTGATGTAGGTGTCGATAGAGTCTCGACTGAACTGTCCATTCGTCGCCATCTCGAAGGTCAAGCGGAAGATCGATGTGGATGAAAGAAACGAAGGTCAATGAGAAGCAAAAGGAGTGTAAAACAGTAGAAGGCTCATGCTGAGCGAGGGTCAAATGGAAGGAGAGCAAAAATGGCGCAAAGGCGCGATGTTTTTGATCTTGACCTTAATATGACTAATCAATCAAACCTCCGAGCAATAGATTCACCAACTCGACCCGTGAAGCCATGAAGGTTCGGCAATTATATTTGTGAAATTTGGATTTGATTTTCAGGCATTTATCTTGTCACGAATCCTTAGAGCGCTACGCCTATAGGAGAGAGAGAGTACTGCCAAAAAAGTATCCCGTACTTGTCCTCCTCCTGTGTAACATGTAGTCTGCACTTTTTAAGGTCCTTGTAACCCTTCCTGGATCCCTACCCAGCCAAAGAAATAGAGGGAGGAAGCCGATAGGCGAAACCAATACTTCAAATCTCGCTCGCAACGGAATCACCCGTGAGCGTGCAAGAACCTACTCGGACGGATGACGATGAGACAAACACCCCCGTGAAGGCGTGGCCTATGCTCTATACTTTGGACAAGTTCAATGCTCTACACAATAAAGAGTCATCAATGCTGACCAAACCCTACTCGTCTACGTACGATAGAAGCGTCAATACTTCGGAAATCCAGGCGATACAAAAGGCAACCACATACTAGGTTTTGGGCTCTAATCCTTACGACATCACTCACCTCACTGGGAAGAAAACCTTCCTATGCAACCTGAAAATAAATGAAGGCTTTGCTCACCCCAAGGCAATGAGTATAATTAATCGATTTTATTTAGGTCAAGTATTTTTAGCAGTCCCTTTTTTAATGTTTTTGTGTTATCACTTGTTTTGAGTAGATTCAATACAAGCGCCTAACGTTTTTGGTATTTTCTTTGAGTCATATTTGATCCAAAAACTGAGGGAGAAGATCGGAAAAACAATGCAAGGCGGCACCAACATGGAAATCTCACCTTTGTGCCTAGATGATGAATGCTCAGTTAGAAGATTTATAGTGCCTCACAGCTTTCTCCAAGCGGGATGCAAAACAGGAATTTATAAACCTAATATAAATGCCGATATGCACACGGAAATCGTCCTAAGCAGGAAATTGCTACACGTGATGAACCAAATGCTAAGTACTCAGAATGACGCCTAAGTCCGATCTCTGATGCTGATCGGTGTCCGCCACAACGGATCCTACCAGCGCTGTATACGGCCTCTAGCGGCACGCAGCTTCGAGACTGAGTACTTTCTTAATTAATTATTTCTAAGTCCAAACGAGAAGACTGTAGGTGCATGCAATGGTTATTAGGTGTTTGGCCTTAGATTAGACGATCAAGAAAACCTACAGACTAATGGCTCATTCCACAAAATAAAGAAAACCAAAACCAAAAAACAAAATAAAAAAAGGCGATGAAAAAGTGACAAAACTGCGGTGAGCCCGCAAGTGAACAAACACTTGAAAATTGGGCCTGAATGTCCAAGAGTCTAAGGTACCTGTATTATTACAAATTAGTCAAAAATCTCTCTCTCACCAAAAATAAAAATCTAACTATCCTCTCTTTCTCTCTCAAGTCCTCCTGCTCTCTCCTACCGGCTGGGGTAGAATAGCTGGCTCCGCTTCCCAAGGATGCGTAGAATCACCTAGGTGATCCTCCTTGGTCTGTGGTCCCTCGCAAGAAAATAAGAAAGAAATGTCATACAGTTCAAAGTCAATTATACAATAGAAACAAATAATCAAAAATGGCTAAGCAGATAAAAAGACACAAGTCTACTCTATAAGTCGATGCTCCCCGGCAACAGCGCCATTTGAAAAATGGAAAGGCAGGAGTCGCTAAGTAATGGCCTGACAAATCAAGCTCACTGTCGTTGAGGCGACTACTCACACCTTCTCATTTATCAACAATTAACCCACACAAGCAATCAAGCAGTTAAGAGTAAGGATTAAAATTTATTATACCCTACTAAGAATGTATAATGGCAAGAAAGTAGGGGTCGAACACAGGAAGCAAAGGGGTAGAGCAGACTAAGTAAAAGTCAAATGCCCTTTGTCTTATGTACTACTTAACCAAATGGACCTCTTTTTTGTAGGTTTTTAATTTTATATTTTTGTATTTGATTTTTTATTTTTTATTTTTATATTTTGATTTTCAATTTCTGATTTTGTATTTGCTTTTTATATTTTATATTTTTGTAATTTCTTTTTCTTTTAATGAAGATAATATATATAAGGAATATATATACACTGGAGATAAGAGAGAGATGAAAATAGGGAAAAAATACTCAAAATTTTGGAAATAAAGAGTTTTTGTGAATTTTAGTTTTTTCTAATGTTTTTATGAGTTTTTTAGATTTTTCTTAATTTTTTATTGTATTTTAAAGTCAAAAATACTGAAAATAGTGGATAAAATAAAATACTGAAACTAAAATGTGGATGAAAAATATCAAATAGGGTCCAAAGTTCCTCAAACTAATTTTGAAATAAATCTAAAGAAACAGAGAAAATTCAGAGAGAAAAAATAGATTTTTAGGATTTTTATTGGAATTTTTGATATTTTTATGAAGTTTTTAAGGGTTTTCCAATTTTTAGGGTTTTTACCATGAACTTTTTAGTGATTTTTGGATTGAAGTTAAAAGACAGAGAAACTAACAAATGATGATTTTATTAGAAGTTTTCTCAGGGTTTTAATATTTTTTGTATTTTTTAATGCAAGCAGTAAAGAAAATGCGAGTTTTTGAATTTTTTATATATATCAGAATTCCATAAAAATGCAAAACAAAAATATGATGTGAAACTACGATGCAACAGGAACTTGTGGTTTTTTTTGTAATTTTGGGATTTTATGGATGCATGAAATAAATGGAGGAAATAAAAATAAAAATCATTCTAGCAGGGGTATTTTTGTAATATTTGAAAAGTTGAAGAGCCAATATGCAATTTTCTCACAAAATATATAACGCAATGAAACACTTAATGGAATAATCTCAAATATCCAGACCTGCAGGGGTACTATTGCAAATACACCAAACCCATGTGTATGCGCACACACCCCTAGTAGGGACCAGATTGTAATACCTAAGAAGCTCAGGGGTCTGATTACAAAAATGCCTCAAAATTATAATTGCATACAGAAGTTTCTGGACCAAAGTAAAATAAGCAACCTCTGAGGGGATCCTCTGTAAAATATCCGTCTACTCACGCGCACAAGCACGTGAGGTGACGTAGCGAAGGACCTAGGTACAAATCCGAGAAGTTTAGGGGCCTACATGTAAATAGTAAAAAATATCACAACTGCAGATGAAAGTTTATAGCCTAATTAATAAATACAAAAGCTACTGGGGTAAAGTATGCGAAATACCCAGCGACGCAGATCGAGCGGCTGTGAGCCACTCACTAAGACACATGTCGTACGAGGGGCGCGTGTTATTCCTTCGCTCCTGCGGCCTAGATTAGATGATCAGGATGGAATTGATGGAACTAGAGGGTCTGGATCCAAGGGTTGCTGCTTCATCTGGATCTTCGGCTATGATTGGAAGGCTATGAAGACCGGAGGACGAACAGTTAAAGAACTCGCACGAGGCGAGTTTGAATTGAACACCCTGAGCTCCTCCGACCTCCAACGACGCTCCGGAGGGGCCCAGACATATCCTACAGGGTTTGTTGATCAGTTGGGACCCTTAGAACTCCCAGCAGGGCTCTATGTTGCAGTCTTGAAGACGGCGGAGCTGGAGGCTCCAGGTAGCTCCGGCGAGAGGTCAAAAATGAGCCCCAGGATCTTCTGGGCTTCGGGACCTTCAGAAAACAAGTGAGAGGGTCGAGGGCAAGTTGCCTTGATCCCGCGGAAGGGTGGAAAGGGGTGGAATGATCGGTAAGGGCCGGAGGAACTCGAACTCCGACGAGGGGTCGAAAATACGATTTAGTGATGACACGGGAGAGATCGATGACCGAGTATATCTAAGAAAGACTACCGGATTCCTAAGTTACTCAAAGGATAAAGGATAGGGAAGAGAACAATCACCAAAAGCGGGTGTTGCAGTCTGTCTTCGGTCTCCTACTGAAAGGGTCGATCCTCCCCTCCGCGGGTCCACTTTTCTGACGCTCACCGACGAGATCTGATCGGTATACCTGGCAATTCATCCAGTGACTTCACGGTCGCCAATGAAGCCCCAATAAGCATCAAACAAAGCGCACCGACGACGAACTCAGGTCGTGCACTCCGGCGAGGTGGACACGCTCTATTCGACAGCTCCACGGCCTCCCGAAGGGCTCAAACGATTCCTGCTGTAACCAGGAAGATTGCCGAGGTCCTAGGGCTAGGTTTGGATGGAGGAAGAGTGATCAGAGAACTCAAGGAAGGTCGAGGGGTATTTTTGTAGAGTTGATGGGCGGCACCAAAAATCAAGGAGGATCGACCAAATCGATGACCCACTCCCCGTGAAGACACTAGGGCGTGAATCAACATTCCTCGAGGGACAAAAGTCAAGAAGAGTTCATCATGAGAATATACAAGACGTGCCCTCCAGAATTCTGAGAAAACGTCAAAAAAATAGTCTGACATGGAGCCAGAACTCGGTCAGGGAGTTGACCGAAGTCAACCAGGGAAAGGACATGGTTGGTCCACGTGGACCAACCAGAAAAATCCCTGGAAAAAATGTTTTATTAATTCGATTAAAAATAATAAATGATTTAATTAATTTTTGGTTACAAAATAAACAATGTTTGTTATTTTATGATGATTTTTATTTATTTTTTAGAGGTATAAAATTACAAGTTTCCTTTTATAGGCTTATATAGGTATATACATATATATATTTTATTATTTTATTTTTATTTTGTACATTAAATTTTATTTATTTTGTTTATTATTTTATATATTTGTAAAATATTTTTATAAATTTACATATATTTTTATTTTATTTTTTTGATGTGGTTTGTATGCTTAATAAAATAAAAGTATTAATTATATAGGTTTGTGTATTAGTATTATACCTATGTCTTAGATACATGTATTTTATTTTTGTCTTCTCTTTAGGTTTTTATTCTCATTTTAATGTATACATATATCATAAATAATATTCACAAAATTATAAAAATATAAAATTATAAAAATATAAAGTTTTAAAAATAATGAATAAATAAAATTAATATTTTGATCTGCACAAGTATACAATAGGGTTCCCAAAACTCAACTTTCAAACCGTAGCTCCGCAAAATGCGAAACCACCTTCATTAAATATCTTATTGAGAATTATATACAGTTAAAGGTGATTTTGATGCATTTCGATTTTTATTTGCAAGATACAGGTCTGGAAAGTTGGGATTCTGGAATTTTATTCAGATCATAACTTTCTATCTGCACATTATTTTTGAGTGAAATCAATTTTGTATTTTTCTATATTTAATTATCTACAGCTGTCATGTACAAAGTTTCTTTATTTGGATTATAAAAAGTGGACCCAAAAATGGGTCCTAAAATTAATAAAGAATGAATGAAATAAAAGGGAATTTTTATTGTATATTGGCCCAACCTATATAAAGCATGTCCGCGCCCTCGTCTCAAAGCATCCGCCATTCTGCTCTCGCAAGCCACCACCGGGGTGACAGACCGATGAAGCATCTTCATGCGACGAGATCCGAGGACCATCATCCTCGCTGCAACGCTGTCCTGGCTTTGCTACCTTGCTCCGGTGAATGCCGTCGAGCCCCTACGACTTCACTAGCGACTTCAACCTGCTCTGCCCCGCACCTCCGCTCCACTGAAGACCACCTCTGACAACCATCTCCGTCATCTTCACCAGTTGAGCTCCGCCATCGACGTTCCCTTCTACACTGCCTGCATGCCTCCACTAGATGTCTTCGACGCTCCAACCGGACATCATCAACTCCAGCTGCAACCCCTGTCAACCCACGGTCAGATTCACCACCATAGTTCGGCCAAAAAGCGATCGAAGAGCCACAAGCGGATGCCTGCACCGCGGTGACGCAACACCTCCAAGCCTCTTCGAATAGCTCCGCCTCTCCACCGACAACCGGCCTGTGCCACCACTTCCCTCGGCGTCGCTCCGACCCTTCCTCCAACAACAACCAGGCCCGAAGCCCAAGATCCTCCTTACGTGCTGCGTACGTGGGTGAGGGGATATCTTTTGTCAGTGTCCCTAGGGTTACTGCCATTTGCAATCTCAATCCCCGGGTCACGTGCTTCGCATGTGACCGCCGCCCCATGGTTATCCCCTGCCCCTGCACCTCCACCCACTGTGCACAACTCCCCCTCCGCTCCTGCACCACCCTTCCCTGTCCCGAGGTCCTTCCACGTCCTCGCACCTCCCTCCCATGCCCCCACACCTCTCTTTGCCCATACACCTCCCCATCAGCCCCGAGTTCCTCCCCCAGCCCCTGCACCTCCACCCAGCTCACCCCCTCACCTACACTTACCTACAACAGCATTGCAACCTTTCCACCTCTAGTGGCTTCCCTAGCCCATCACCCCTCTTCCCTGGCCTGACCCCGTCAGCCTCAAGCTCCGCTCTGAGCTTCTCCCCTGAGCTCCTCCTCTGCCCTGCTTACCCAGTCCAACCTCTCCAGTCCCATGCTTTACTTCCTCCTCCCTATATTGACCCCTGACTTTATTTTTACCATAATACCCTTCTTAACCACACCATGGTTTGAATAAACTATGGTTATTTTAATTTTTTGACGGTCAATCTGACGGAAGGGCACAAGTGATAATGTAGAAAGAAGTGGGGGGCACAACTGATATTACCAATATGATAGGGGCATAACTGAAATTGTGATATCTCAGAGGGTCGCAAATGATAAATACCATATTTTTTATTGTTTTCTTTCCTTATCTTCCCCTACTTGTTTATTTGTCATCCAATCCATGCCGACTTTGTCTCGGGGGTTAGGTTATAAATATATCTTGCAGTTATATTTAAATTAGATAAGTCATATTGTACATATATACATATCTACAATCGACCTTCTTTTTATTTTTTTTATTATTCCATTATTTATATTCATGATTTTGATGCATAAAAGTGCAATTTTATTCATGAATGTGATTTTGTTAAAAGATGAAAATTAATAAATATTTACATGTATTTGTTAAGGGTTTTAAGACAAAATGCAGAAAGAATGTTAAAGAATCATGGATTCATCAATATCCCATGCATATTGACTTTAATTGAGATCATCTCTCAAATACAAATCTCAGGAACTTCTAAAAGAATTTGATTAAATCAAACTATGAATATAATCTTCTTATTGCATTCGATTCATAATCAAATCAATATCCAACATTTGGACTAAGATCAGATCACTAATCTATTGAGAGGAGTCATTAAAATCCAAACATATTTCGTCACTCCCTCAGAATGGAAGTGTCATGGTTATACAATTTTTTACAGTCACATCACCCTTGAGTATTCCTAATACATGTACATCCTGCATACTAGAAACCCTAGAATAAAACTCGAAGTTTTAGATCATATTTGGACTATCTTCTTCAAGGTTTAACTGTTTAGTTTCTCATTCGATAATTGGGAGTTAGTATCAATCATATGCTTTCAAAAGTATATATCATACTTACAAATTCAGTCAAGCTTCCATAGCGAGATGACCGCGCACAAAATTTGTTCCCAATATTTTATGAGTGACCTCATGAATTCCGGTTCCATAATGAACATGTAAGCTCCCTATGAGAGATCATATTGGTCATATGCCCTTGTATGCACACGAGATCTCCGGTGTGTACCTTGATAAGGCCATCAACGTATCGGTCTTCCAAATGTGAATACTTAGACATATAGTAACAAATCTATCTTCGATCAGGGGATATGTGTTTATATCGTGATAGTATACGGCATAGGTCTCGGTTATCTCAATCTCGTTAAGTCAACTCTTTGACCAAACTTATCTAACACATCTGAATCTTTATCCCTATGCAGAGGACCTACATCAAGAGTTCGTTTATATACCAGTCTTCAAGGAAGAATTACCATTTTATTCTCGGACTAGAGATTCTTTCTTAACAATCATTTGATGGTGCTTGTTGAGTCCTAAATTTAAATAGTTAGATATAATGCAAGCGCCGGCCTATATGATTCAACATTTCCATCAATAGTTGTATGGTCATTAAGATGGCCATGGTACATAACCCTAATTGTACTAAGGGACCTCATAGTGCATTCATATATTTGATCTGAGACAAGGAATGAAATAAATCAATAGCCTTTGTTGACATTTGAAATATTACAATAATATCTATTGTAGGAATGGTTCACCCTGGTCTCACATTGCCAACAACATCAACATTCTATGTTGTCTTCATTTGGCATTTGAAATTATCTTCATGGTCGTGGTGAAGTTGTTGAGAGAATAGACCTCTTATGACATTACGATGTTCCAGTGCAATGATTACAACGTTACATCACATAATCTTCTTTAGTTTTTAGAAGATTAAAATATCACTTACTCATATTCAATATTTCTCAAGATCTCTCCGGTCAAGTTATGTTGAAGGAAGCATGGGAACTTGATGAGTCAGCAATTCATCTGCACTAAATGCTTGATCTTCGCTCTAATCCTGAATAATTAACCCTATAAAACTCTGAGGAGTCGTGAAAACCCTTCGTTAAATGCATGAATTATCGTGCGCTAAATTATGAATGTCGTTCGTTGTAGGCGGGTAATCGGTCGAGGAATAACCGCAAGAATATTTAATCGATTTTAATCAACGTAGTTATGTTTATTTTACTTGGACAAGTCCCAAGGTTGAACACAAGGAGGCAAAGGAACAACTTAGAATTTTTTCTATCAAAGTTCATGCACAATTTTTTAGTTAGTCTTTTTTTTGTAATTTTTAATGCAATTTTGGGATGTGAAATGCAAATGAGGCTAATTTTAAGAACTAGAAAATGATTAGCAATCAAATGATGTCCGAAAAATATGAAACTTGGCCACGATGACAAGAATGATGAAATGAGTGTACTGTAATGTTTTGGAATTTTTGGATGCAATATAATTTTTTTATTAATTTTTTTAATGCAAAAAAGTGAATTTTAATAAATAATTATAATAAATTTTAAACCTAATTTTTTTAATGTATACAATTATCCAAGATCTATAACTAGGTAGTTGATCTCGGAAAAAATATAAACCTCAAAATGACAAGACTCAATACCTATTAAAAATTAAATATTGGAATATACAAAATGGTTTATAAAAGGCAAACGATGCATGCAAATGCAATTCTTTTTGGGCACGATGTAAAAACAACTAATTCTATAATCCGTGAATTTTCAGCAATTTTCAGAACAATGGTTAATGAGTTATGAATTTCGGAGCATCAAGTGGGTAAAATTTGATATTTTCAACAAAATATTTATTTATTAAGTAAATACAGATCAAAAAAATGTTATGCCATAATGTAGAGAATTAATTGAAATATATCATGCCAATTTTTGATAAATAAAATGATGTCATGTAGAGGTTCAATGTGGAGTGGAAACACATGGATATAATTATAATTATAATAATAATGAAATTACAAGAAGGACTAAATGTAATTATCAGAACTATGGAGGGTGTATGCTGCAAAATACCAAGCAGTCACGTGCATGGCACATGACTCTTGGTCGGAAGGATTAGTTTGCAAATATTTAGTTTTTCTAGGGGACAATCAGCAAATATTCCAAAAAGTCATGTGCAGAGCACGTGACTTCTAGATGGGGTTCTTTGCACAAAATCGGTCTGCTCCAGGGGCGTCGATGCAAAGGTCCCCTCGACGCACGTGCTCTCATGTACGTGGGGGTCTCGGGCATCATGCCCAGCAATGGAGTTTGGCAGAAGAGGCAGATCCTGGTGTGGCAGAGGTTCTGATTGGCTCATGTGCTCGGTGTTCGTCGGAGGAGCATGGTGCATTGCAGCAGGAAAAGATGGTCGAGCATGTGGAGCTTATTTCTTGACGCTTATGGTAGAAGGAGCTTGAGGATGCCGGAATGCTCGGCAATGGAATCGAAGTTGTCAGAGGATGGTTGGAGCTCCTGTTGCGTTAGGTGGCAATGAAGACCAGTGGTGAGATGCTAATGGATTCGGGCGTCGAAGATGATGATACCGCATCCGCTACCCTAGTTAATTCAGGCAAATTAATGTCCAAATTATTTCTGATGTTCATTGCAGTCGGATAACGAGAGGGAATCAAAAACCACTTTCAATTTAAGCAGGTTAATTTCAAGCGGCGATTTTTTTTACTTAGTGGAAGTCCAAGGTCGAACTCAGGGAGGTATATGTCTCCTTAGGTGAATTTTTAGCGAAATCCAAGTGTTAGATTTTCGAGAAATATTTTTTTGTCTTTTTCAATTTTTTATGCAAGACACATGCAAAAATCATGCCAATTTAGAACTTAAATTAGTTAAGTATTCAAATGAAGTCTAAAAATAATGAAAATTGGCCAGATGATGAAATATGATGAAATTAAGCTACCTATTTTTTTGGAATTTTCTGATACTAAATGAATTAATTATGAATTAAACATGAATCCAGGGAGATTTTGTCTAATTTAATTTTAATAAATATCAAATAAAAATATTTTTGGGAACTAAAATTATCCTAGATAGATCTAAAGATAAGGAATCCAGGAAAATTATCATACCTTAATTTTAATGTGAAATGAACCTATTAAAAATACACTAAGGAAATCACCAAATAATTTATTTAGGCCTCGAAATAAGTGCAAATAAGATGATATTTTTATGCAAGGTGCATCTAATTATCCTAGAGCTAATTTGATTTTTTTGAGAATTTTTGGAGTTATAGAGAATTTACTATTAATTAAAAGGTGAAATTGGGCAAAATATCACAGAAATGAACCAATTAATTAATTAAAAATTCCATTGATATCACAAAATTATGCCAAGTGTCACATAAGATAAAGGACAAGTTCAACTACTACATGCAATTTTTGGAATTTAAAAATGATGAAATATAGACACCCAAATATGCGTGCAAAGACAAGGGGTATAACTGCAATACAGAAATTTAAACTTGATAAAAATAAAATATGTTGACAGGGACCTTTATGCAATTATCTATAATGCAGGGGGGTGGAATGCAAATTCGCCACTGACGCGCGTGCTTCTCACGTGGGGGCGCTTCACAGGGACTGATTTGTAATTTCAGAAACTTCCCAGGGCCTCAGTGCAAATTGCCCATGCCGCGCGTGCTCCTCACGTGGGGTGCCCTAGGCTCGGTGGACGTCGAAGGATCGGGCGTTGGCTCAGCTGCTCTGGAGGTTCGAAGGAAGGCTTGGCCAAGCTTCGGGTGATCCGATCCTAGAGGTCAGGGAAGAGGCTCAGATCAGGGCGACGTGGCGCGATCAAGACCATTGGATCAGGAACGATCCAACGAGTGATGGATGATGACGCATGGCGAATCGGTGACCGTTGGATCTGGATTGATCGAACAGTGCCTGGGGCTCGATGAAGAGGGCGACGTGGCGTGCTTCTGTCCATAGGATCACTGATTGATCCAACGACTCTCTGCTGCTCCGGTTGACGTCGATGTGGCTTGCTCCTGAGCGTAGGATCAAGGATGATCCTACGGCTCCTTTGCGAGTCTACGTGGTGTGATATTGACCGTTCGATCAAGATGATCGAACGGTGGCTGAACGTCATCTCCAATGGTCCTCCGCCACCTGCGGAGGAGAAGGCGGGGCTCCGGCGAAGGGGGATTGCTCCGCCTCGTCCTCTAGGTGTCGATGAAGCTCGCCGAAGGGTCTGGAGATGCTCGGAAGATGCGCGGATGGTCGGCGAAGCCTCCGATGGTTTCAGGAGTGGAGAAGGAGCTCTGGGGCACGGTGGCGATGAAGCTTGAAGGGAGCTCCGATGAGCTTCCAGCCATTGAAGGAAGGAGCACCTGCAAGGGGTTAGAGGATAGCCAAAGCACGTGGAATGTTTGTGGAGCTGTTGGAAGCGAGATGCGAGGCCTACGAGGGAATGAAGGTGACCGGTGAGTGAGCTCCGCCGAGGTGGCGGAGCTGTGATCGAGTCAGGGTGGGATACGGTGTTTGAGGATATGGAAGGGTGCGCGATGATCGGAGCTCCGTCGTGGAGCTCGGCGTGATGACGGTGAAGCGAGAAGACAATGGTGGCGGGCGAATTAAATCGGAGAAATCAAGAAGAAAACAAGAAGAAGATTAGAAGAGGATGGAGGGGGTTACCTTGGGAATGGAGCACAGTTTTGAGCTCCATGTCATCGCTCGAAGGATTAGTAGGGTCCTGAGCTCACACAGCTCACGGTTGGAGGCTGCAGCACGACGGTGGCGGCCGTGGATCTCGCCGGAGAAGAAGGCCCCTCGTTGCTCGAAGAATCACTCAATTTCTGTCACCAATCGATGGCTCTGAGCTCAAGGTTTCTCTCTGGGGTGGCAGATAGGCGTGAATGTGGCCGGAGGTTGATTATTTTATAGGATGAAGGCACCGGGTTAGCTGGTCACGAGGTGAGGTTCATGGTCGTCGTGGAGCGTCTCTGGTGGAAGTCGTGGGAATAGAGGGAGCTGGCGAGGATGAGGGGAGAGTGGTGATGATCGTGGAGGTGTTGGCGGTCGGAGAGGGTGGTAGGAGTGGAGGCGAAAATAGAAAGGGGCAGCCCCTTGCGCAAGATCGAGATCGTGGGAGAGAGGGGAGCCGGAGGTAGAAGAGGAAGTCATGGCCGTTGGATCTTGTGATCCAACGGCCCAGGTCGAAGCGCTAAGGAGCGGGTAGGATTAGATCCGAAGCGAGGCGAACGAGGGCGCTGATTGCGCCACGTGTCGCGTTAAAGATGAAGCGCGAGCGGGCGGCATGGATTAAATCAAGGCAAAGCGATCTAAGGGGTGCGATCTCACCACGTGGTGCGATATGGGAGCGGCGCTGGCGAACAATGGAGATGAGCCCAGGGGTTTGATCGGATGGCTAAGGGTCTGGCGCTAAAGAACGGCAGGGATCAAGAGATGAGGGCGAGATCTGAAGGCGCACAATGCGCCACGTGGCAAACTGTGGGAGAGGCGTGAACGGGCGGATCTGATCTGAGATGGGAAGTGATCTGATGGCAGGGGAGTATGGCGCACGTGGAGGGCAGCTGGCCATTGGATCGAGAAGAGATCCAACGGTCAGAGGCGCGGCGGCTAAGGCAAGGGGAGCGGGCTGCATGGCGCAATCAGAGAGCGTCACGTGGCCAGTTGTGAGTGGCTGAGAGGAGAAATGATTTTAGAGAGAGAAGGAGACTGAATTTGGAAAAACTCAAAACATGAAAGCTACACGTTTCATGTTAATAAAAATGAAGATGAGGTCAAATATGATACAAAAATACATGAGTACAAATATACATATATATAGTATACATAGAGGCCCAAAAACCCAACTTCTTCCTACGAGCTCCAAATTGGATAGACCTATTATATATATATATAGTATCGTTTCAAAGGTCTTTTAATGTATATTCATCTGAAAGTGGGTATACCTATTTTGGAGTTGGTACAAGAGAATTATGGGCTTTTATGAATCAGGGAATCTAGGTCTTTATTGGATATTTTACAAAAGAGATCTTGACTCTCTTCCTTATATTATTAACTAAAGGTATATATATTATAAGGGAGGTGTTATTTTATAGGTGGATATTTACAAGTGATCCTGGCTTCTTATTTAATGCAATATGAGTGCTAAAATGCCTATATTATGAATGCATGGATGGATACTAATTATGCATTATAAAGGGAGATATGCATCTATTTACTTGGGAACAAGACTCTATTTTCAACTTTTAGAGTGATGAATCACAGATTCATCAACCCCCTATACTTAAACCTTGCTCGTCCTCGAGCAACTAAATGAAATGCAAGAGTGAAATGATTTTGGGTTCCATACCAAGGTCATGAACAAAAGTTGAAAATGAGGCTTGACTCGACCTTTGGATTAATTGTGTGGCGGAACCTTATTGGGACCTGAACTTAAGACCTAACAGACTTCAAGTTCCACAAGTCTTCTATTCAAGACTCCTAAATAGTCAGGTCAGAACAAATCCTCAAATGCAAATTTCTGATGATTATGATTCTTACTTTTACTGTTTAAGTGAGGTGTAACTCTCCACATCAGAAATGGCTCAGATTCAGCCTCCTCTTACAAGGTAACTCAATAACCCGGTCCAGTAACTCTTTCCTCGAGGAGCGGGGTATTCCCTTCTAAGTTCAAGTGACAGCAACTCAAAGGATGGGGTACAGAGAAGAATGGACGGTAGCCAGTGTAGTTACCTATTCCGGGATCCCCGACCTGTGTAGCAAAGTCATCCAGCTGCATTTCTTTGCTAATATACATACTCCAACAGGTATTTTATTTTCACTTGGACCTGTCTGATTTTTTTTGGAGTTCTTGCAATTTTTTTTCAAACTCATACAAGGTGCAGCATGTACATCAGGAGTTTTCCTCTTGAGCCAGTAGACTATCCCTCTTTTGAAGCATTATTGCAACCCACAACATCTCGTCCTTAGACGTCAACACTACCAGACTAGGTTGAGATGCACTACCCTCCCTAGAGGAGGGCGGATGTTTCCACCCGTGTGCTACTCCAAGCTAAAGTATTCTACCTCCTCACCACCTCATCAATGAAGAGCTACATGCATAGTGCTTGTCCAAGTTAGGTCACTGTCTATAAGAATCATGCGTATGCACGAGATATTCTACTTAGACTAATCAAGATGACATGTGAACATAGACTTGCGGACTCAAAGAATTAAGTCACTTGACCTGAGAGATCATAACTCCAGTTCCTATAAGGTTCCTCTGAAATTAGGTGGATTAAGGTCAAATCAGGTCCATCCTCAATATCTACTCATAACTTGGTTCAGAACCCGGTAGCTTTTCACTTTGCATATGTAAGATATGCAGATGAGATGCAGATGTCATGCTATGTAGATGAATGTAAATGCAAGACTCTCTTTTTTTTATTTTCTTGAATGAAAGGATGATATGCAGAGTAAATAAGAAGCCTTTTTTTTCATTTTTTCCATTTTTTTTCAATTTTACCCACCCGTAATTATTGCAAAATATATACAAAAAGTACGCGAAAATATGCGAAAGTACGATCTATGGGTAAATTATATATGTAATATATACATGCCCCACCTATACTTAGCATGTGCTATGTCCTCAGAGCATGGAAAGCGTGAAAAAGACATAGATCGTGCTAAGCGTAGGAGAGCTAAAGAGAAGGGAAAATGTATAGAAATCGACCGGCCCCCCTATACTTAGGCTCAGGTCAACCTAAGTATAGGACGAAAGTGAGTATGAGGACCAATGTGATCTGGAGGATGTACAGTTAACCGACTCAGGTGACTCATCCCCCCTATACTTAGGATCTGGTCATCCTAAGTATAGTCCAAGATAGTGATTTAATGAGGCGGGGATGGGTTACTAGAGTCGCGGGGAGAAAGGACAGAATGTACAAGAATGATGATATATACAAGTGAGTCGGTCTGAATCTTTCAAGATGCTGCGGATGACTAGAGCTCACTGCTGCAAGGTCTCATATGCGGCTCGAGGTGTATCTGCTGAATCTGTCTCGCGCATGAATACAATCTCCTCAACATGGACTAACTGCTCATTGGATTCGACGAAGTGCTTCAACAGTTGTCTATTCACCAGGAATGTCGGTGCGTCATCTGCGAGATCTGAGATCTCGACACATCCACTATCATGCATCGTGCGGACGATAGATGGGCCTGTCCACTTGGACTTCAACTTGCCTTGGAAGATCTTCAGCCTAGCATTAAACAACCATACTTTCTGTCCAGGAACAAAGGTCTTTCGTCTGATATATCTATTATGCCAACACTTCACCTTGTCCTTGTACACCAAACTGTTGTCATATGCGCGGTTTCTGATTTCCACAAGCTCATTCAGATCCAATTCTCTCTGCTTCTACCCAAGGTGTGTATTCCAATTGACCTTCTCGATTGCCCATTCTGATTTTATGCACTAACTCTGCGGGTAAATGGCACGGCTTTCCAAATACCATTCGGAATGGGGAGGTTCCTAACGGTGTCTTGTAAGCTGTCCTATACGCCCAGAGGACCTGATCCAAGATCTGAGACCAGTCCTTCCTGTCCGGGCGGACAAGCTTTTGCAATATAGTCTTCACCTCCCGATTCGACACCTCAGCCATACCATTAGTTTGTGGGTGGTAGGGACTAGCGACACGGTGTTCGATGTCGTAGTCCTTCAGGAGTTTCTTCACCTCCCGATTTACAAAGTGGCTACCCCCGTCTGATATCATCAGTTTGGGGATCCCGAACCTAGAGATGATGTGTTCTCTGATGAATTATAGACAATCCTGCTGTCTGCGGCTCGGGTCAGAATAGCCTCCACCCATCTGGATAGATAATCTACCGCAAGAAGGATATATTCGAACCTGTGGATAACAGGGAATGGGCCCATGAAATCGATGCCCCATGCGTCAAAGACATCACAAATGATGGACATGCTGCATAGGCATCTAATCCTTGGAACAAACGGTTCCTCCCATTCTCTGACATACTGTGCATGACTTCACGAAGGCGATGGCATCGCGAAACAGGGTCGGCCAGTAAAGCCACACTGAAGTACCATCCATGCGGTCCTCTTCCCGGAGTAGTGTCCTCCTGCCTCTAAGCTGTGGCATAAAGAAATGACACTCTGGTATTCCTCCTGAGGAATACACCGTCTCCAGACACAATCCGGTCCTTCGAAGAAAAGGATCGGATCCTCCCAATGGTAGTGTCTAGCATCCGACTTCAGTCGGTTAATGTGGCTCTTGGACCAATCTTCGGGAACCTTCTTGGAGACAAGATAGTTCACGATGTTGGCATACCATGGGAGTATGTCGAAAACAAAAATCGACTCGTCAGGGAAGGAGTCTCGAATAGGTGTCCTCAGAAGTATTAAGATCTTCGAGACGAGAGAGATGATCGGCTACTACGTTCTTCTTTCCAGGTTTATCACGGATGTCCAAATTAAAATCCTGGATAAGCGAAATCCACCGAAGAAGATGTGCCTTCGCGTCCTTCTTCTCCATCAAGTATCGCAGTACCGTGTGGTCAGTGAACACAATTACCTTGGATCCAATTAAGTGCGATTTGAACTTGTCCAAGGCAAACACTACCGTAAGTATTTTCTTTTCCGTAACTGTAGAGTTATGCTAAGCAGTGTCAAGCACTTTGCTTGCGTAGTGGGATTGCGAACGGGACGCCATCTCTTCTTTGTCCTAACACAACCCCAACAGCATGGTCTGAGGCATCCGTCATGATCTCAAAAGGTAGAGACCAATCTGGGGCTTGTAGGATAGGTGCATCCATGATCATTCCTTGCAATAGCTTAAAGGCCTCAAGACATTTGTGATCAATAATAAACTCTATGTCTTTGCCTAAATGCTCAGTTAGCGGTCGAGCAATCTTAGAAAAATCCTTGATGAATCTCCGATAAAATATGACATGCCCGAGGAACGATCGTAACTGCTTGATGTTGGTTGGTGGCTGGAGTCGTCTGATCACATCCACCTTGGCAGGGTCAACCTCCATTCATCTCTTGGAGATGACGTACCCCAACACAATGCCCTCTGTCACCATGAAGTGACTTTTCTCCCAAGAGAGCACCAGATTGACCTCACAACATCGTTTGAGGACTCGATCCAGATTCCTAAGATAGGAATCGGAGGAATCGTCGTGGACCGAGAAGTCATCATGAAGACTTCCAGGAATTCGCTGACCATTTCGGTGAATATAGCAATCATGCACCTTTGGAAAGTACCTGGAGCATTGCATAACCCAAAGGGCATGCGCCTGAAAGCATAGGTACCAAAGGGGCATGTGAATGTGGTCTTTTCCTGGTCCTCTGGAGCTATGGCTACTTGATTGTAGCCCGAGAACCCATCCAAGAAATAGAAGAACTCTTTCCTACTAGTCTCTCTAAGATCTTATCAATGAACGGTAGGGGGAAATGATCCTTTTTCGTCGCGGCATTCAGGCGTCTGTAATCCACACAGACGCGCCACGACGTGGGCACTCACGTCACGATCTCCTCTTCGTCCTCGTTGGTGGTCGTCTGAAGTCCCGACTTTTTCAAGACAACATGGATTGGGGCCACCCATTTAGAGTCGGAGATGGGATAAATGAAACCCACGTTGTACCATTTCTCTATCTCCTTTTTCACAACCTCTCGTAAGTTTGGATTCAAACAACGTTGGAATTCATGAGAGGGTTTTGCTTCATTCTCCAAAGAGATATGGTACGAACATAGAGCGGGATTTATCCCGTGGAAATCAGAAATGCTCCAGCCTATCGCCTTGCGGTTTTTCTTCAGGATCCTGGCAAGTGAGATTCCTGCTCCCTCGGTCAATCGTGAACTGATGATGACCGGAAATTTCTTGTCCTGACCTGCAAGGAAGGCGTATTTCAGTGTTGTGGGTAAAGGCTTGAGCTCAGGTATGGTGGGATCGTCTAGGAAATCTGGCTCAATCGAATCTGGTTCGGTGTTGGAAGTGGCTGGATCTTTCTGTGTAATTGCTGCCACCAAGTTGTTCGGCTCTGGAGTCGGATCGTCAAAGGTCTCCAAGCAATAGGCAAACGCCTCGTCTGACTCGTCATCCTCATCTTCCGATTGTCCTAAAGATGTAAGGACTAACAGGCCCAATTGGGCCTCTAAGTCATCGAAGATGTAGGGCGATGCAAGTTCTGAGCTATACTCATTTCTGAGGACCTCGCAAACTGACTCATGCACTGGATCGTCTCCGGAGGGGGAGGGTCTCATCGGTGCTGGTTGGGTTCTGTCTCAATGGCCCAACTATGTCTATATGCTCGCAGTCTGCTTCGATTGAAGAGTACTCGGTGCTGGATTCGGAATCCGGTCTCTGCCATCTGGTCTGCTTCATCTCGAGTTCCTCATCTCCGCCTGGGAGTTTGGAACTGGATCTTCCCGATATTATAATCAAACAAGGCCCCTTCTATTCTGAAGAAAGGCCTGCCTAAGATGATCTGGGAGTCTCTCCAATTACGAGGGGTTTTTATATCTAGGACAGTGAAGTCCACCATGTATTCCTGCCCCTCGACTTTAATCACAACATTCCTCAATTCTCCTTGGGACCTCTTGGTTGATTTATCAGCAAATTACAGAAGGGCTCTAGATTTCCTAAGAGGACCGAGATTAAGCCACTCATAGAGGGTTGTAGGCATTATGTTGATTGAGGAACCATTATCAAGGAAAGTGCGTGCAAATGCGATGTCATCAACATGACTCACTATATAGTGTGCACCCATGTCTCTTCGTTTCCTGGGAAACGAGTTCTTTATTGCACAAGTCGTGGCTACTGATAGAACATGTTTCTCAACACGGCTTTTGGTCTTCCTGCTAACCCTATTAGGTGTGCATCTCACCTTAAGGTATTTTTGAAATGCAGGGGTCATTTCCACGTACTTGTCAAAGGGGATTGTGATCTTGATGTGTTTGTTGCAGAACTATGCCATCTAAGGGTCACTGATGACACGCCTGACGACTCGAGTTGAGATAATCAAGGGTCGTTGTGACCCAAGTCACCAAGCGGTGTCAATTGAGAAAAATGTAGAACACCAAAATAAGATAAAAATCAAACAAGCTCAAGTAGCAGTCTCGCTAAAGGATTAACCTGGTATTGCACCCAGGGTCGAACACAAGGAGCACGTGATGGCCTCACGGCCTACGAAGTAGTCAAAAATAAAAATAAAATAAAATAAAATGCTATTTGGTGGATTTTTAATGTTTTTAAATTTTTTTTGGGATTTTTAATTAATAAAAGAAATAAGAAAAACAAGTAAACAAGCAACTTGGATGAATTATTTAACTACTCAAAATCACCCAAAAATTCAAACAAAAATGTTTTTTATGTTTTTTTATGTTTTTCTCTATTTTTGGTTAATTTCTGGTGTTTTTTTGATTTTTAGGGAATTTTATAAAAATGAAACAAAGAAGGAAAATAGTGCTGCTGTCCAGTCATACTTGGAGGGCCAAAATAAAATAGATAGAGGCCCTATCAAGGTCTGAAGATAATTTTCCTAAAAAGTATAAAATACAAGGAAAATTTGGGCACTGGTTTTATTAGTTTTTTATTTTTCTTTTATTTATTAGAATTTTTATGAGTTTTATGGGGTTTTGTAATTTTTATGGGTTTTATAAATCTAAAAATGACCAAAATTGGTCAGAAAATCAAATTGCACAAAAACACTATATAATTTTTTGTAACTTTTAAAGGTGTTTTAATATTTTTTTGTGATTTTTAAACCTAGACAGTAAGAAAAATGCATGTTTTTGAATTTTTAAAAATAATAAATGAAGTCAAAAATATCTCCAAAAGTTAGAGAAAAGTTTACACCATGGCAGGAGCCATGTGTCCAATTTTCATCAAATTTGGAGTTGGTTTGCTATTTTATTAAAATCAAAAACCAAGGTACAATGCACAGGGACCTGCACGCAACTAAGACAAGTTCCAGGGGGTCCGGTGCAATTTCTCCAGGAACTCACACACGAAGCATGTGACCTGGGCATACAGGGACCTAATTGCAATAAACTTAAGTCCCTGGACTATTTAGTAACACATACTAAAAGTCCAAGGGCATAAGTATAAAAAGCCCACGATATATAGCACATGCGCAAATACAACACTCACAGGGGCATTTCTGCAAATAATAAAAACATGATTTCATTCATTAACACCCTAGAACATAAAGCCCAAACATGCAAATATCCCACAGAATCACGTGTCGAAGCACGTGCACCACTACACACAGGGGTATAAAAGCAAATAAACTATAGTACGAGGTCCTCTATACAATTTACCAAATAGAAATAAACCTCTAAAATATTTACAGGGCTAAATATTAAAAACTAAAAAGAGAGGGGCCTAAGGGTAAGTTACCCTTTATTAAGTCGAGGGCCAGATGCACGGCACGTGGAGATCCAACGGTGGAGAAGAGGCGCGGCTAAGCAAAGGGGTCCTCGGCGCTCATCCAACAGCAGGGGACGCGCCACGTGTAGATCCGATGGTCCAGATGCACTGGGTCCTCTTCGCTGGATGCAAGGTTGAGAGGAGGCCACGTGGAGATCCAACGGTGCTGCTGGGCCTCCTCTTAACCCTGATCAGATGGTCCCCGGAAGATCTGGAGCTGAAGGGCGATCGGACGTCTCTGGAGGGTGCACGAAGAACAAGCGGCCGGCAAACTTCGTCGGCCCTGTGCACGCATAGTGTCCCTCCTCGTGGGCTACTACTGATCGGAGAAGATTCGCCTTGGCCTCCCACGTCTAATGGGTTCCTCCGATGGCGCGACGGAGCTCTGGAGAGCTCAGGCAACACCGGCAGAGGTTGAGCTGCTGCTCCAGAGCTATGAGCCCTCAGATGGAATCGTTTGGACCTGCAAGGCATGGCAACAAGCTCCTAGGTCGAGGAAAAAGTGCCTCGACCCGGTTAGGGGTGGTGAAGGTGAACAGTGCGGCAGGGCGTGCGAGCTCCGGCGGAGCGATGGCGATGGAACTCGATACTCAATTCTTGTGCGGACTGGGGTGAATGAATGGGTGCAAAAGATGCGTGGGGGAAAGGCGAAGGTGGTCGGCGATTCCGATGATCGGGAAGAAGGCGAAGGTGGTCGGAATCAGAGGTCATCGGCGACGGGGTGAATTGGGAGAAAAGCAAAATTTGCTAAATAGAGAAGAAACGAAGGCTACCTACTGGATGGAATCGACTTGGGAAGAACTGGGGAAGCTCCAGGTCCTAGCCTCGAGGGTCGTCGGTGCCTGAGGCTTGAGCACCACCTTTGGGCGGTGCACGGTGGCGCGAAGTCGCTGGATCGATGGTCCGTCTACACCCTCCTCGCTGCGACACGGCCGGAAGCGAGCTGTCACTCTCGCGGTGGCTGTGGAGGTCCTGGGGTGGTGTGAAATGATCCAAGGATGAGTGAAAATGGATGCAGAGCTCGGATTATATATGAGTGAGGGACCAGCAAGAACAGGTCGGGCAGGGCACGGCGAGGCGTGGATCCCAATGCAAACAACCGGGCGAGGATCTCGGATGCACGAGGAACAAGTAGAGCCCGGGAATATCGGATTTGGTGGTCAGGTCATGACGCAAAAATTCAGCGATGTCAGTTCGGGCGTCATGGACCCGTGGGAAGTGGTCCAAGGGGGGGAGTTCACCAGGTGGTCAACGTCCCCGTGGACCAATCAGGGCTGGACATATGGAAATGATTTGAAAATTCATTTAAAAATAGAAAAGGGCTGAATTAAAGAAATCTTAAAACATAAAAAATGTTTATTTATTTATAAACTATTTTTTAGTGATTTTTAATTAATTTTTCAAAAAAAAAGGTATTTACACTATAGTGCTATATATAAGTATATATTCAATATAGATTTTTAATTTTTGCTTTTTAATTAATTATTTTTGTGTATTTTCATTCCCATTTTATATTTTTTTTATTGATAGCATAAAATTAGGAATATTTTGATGTTTTTATTTTATTTTTATTATTTATTTATAAGGGTAAAATAAATAGATATATACATCTATATACATGGTATATTTACAAAGTTCTTTTTAATTTTTAATTTTGTTTTTTTTTATTTTATTTTTGTTTTCATGGTTTTTATTTTATTTATTCACAACATGAAATATAGAATATATACAAGTTTTATAAAATTTTGATTTATTTATTTACAAGGTAAAATAAATATATGTGTAGGTGTATGTACATGGTGAATATGTACAAGTAAGGTCATTTTTATTTTATTTTTAATTTTTAAATTTTTATTTTTATTTTGTATTCACAAATATTTACAAATATATATAAGCCCAATTTATTTTATTTTTAGAGGAAAATATTTTTATTATATTTACAAGTATATTTACACACATGAGCTCCCTATCTCTCTCTACTTTGGCTTTTATACGGTCAGGCCCATGCTAAGCCCTCCCTTGGGATTAGGTTGCTCAATATTTATTATAAATATTTCCCTCTTTTTCTTTTAATTCTTTATTATTTTATTTTTGCACAAAAACATGCTAATTATTAGTTTTTACACTATGCATGCTTTTTAGTAATTATTTGTATTTACACATATCTACATGTATTTGCAAAGGTTTTTGTAGCTAAAATATAAGAATAAAGAGTGATGAATGAGTATTCATCACCCCCTATACTTAACTTTGCTAGTCCCTTAGCAAACACTTATATGAAAAAGAAGTGAAAAAGAGAAGGAAAAAGAAAAAGAGGAGAATGTACATGGATCAAGGGTGATTATTAAACTTGCCTTCATTAAATTGAGATATGGAGCTCGATCAGATCTTTGGATTATTAATGTGTCGGAACCTTATTTGGACTTAAGTTTAAAACTCAACAACCTCTAAGTTCCACTAATTTATAACTAGGACTCCTCAACAATCCAGTTCAGAACAAGTCACCAAACACAAACCCTGAAGACCATGAGTCTTTCCTTGTACTGTAAATGTGAAGTATAAGCTCTCCACCTCAGAAATGGCAACTTGACAACCCTCCCCAACAAGGTAACTCTATGACCTCAATCTGGACACTCTTTCCTCGAGGAGTGGGGTATTCCCTTCTAAGTTCAAGTTCAACCGTCTCAAGAAGAGGGGGAAGAAGAGAATAGACCATGGCCAGTGTAGCCATGTATCCTTGGGAGCTCAACTAGTGTAGCCAAGTCTCCCTGCTGCAAGCTACATAAGGTGGGACATGAATCTCAAGCTTTGCTTATTGCACTATATACATACTCCGGTGGGATTATCATTTTCTCTCAGACCCACCACTTTTTTGGAGTTATTTTCTTTTTGAACTTTTTTTCTTTTTCTTTTTTTTTCAAGTGCATCTGTACAACATATACATGTGCAGCATATATACAAGGAGTTTTTCCTCTTGAGCCAGTAGACTATCCCTCTTTTGAAGCATTATTGCAACCCACAAGTCCTGTTGTTAGACCTCATGGCAACCAGACCAAGTTGAGACGCACTTCCTTCACTAAAAGAAGAAGAGAGGTTCCGCCTAGAAGTACTACACTCATATGCTACCCCAAGTCAAGGAAGATTGCCTCCTCACCACCTCATTCGTAGAGATCTCGGTGCTAAGTGTTGTGTCCAAGTAAAGCCATTGTCCATATGAGTCATGTGTGTGTTGTTAAGTGCTCTACTTAGGCTCATTGAGATGACATGTGATCATAGCCTAGCGGACTCAAAGAATTAAGTCACCATGGACCTGAAAAGCCTTAGACCTAAGCCCTATAAGGTTCCTCTTATAGTTAAGTGGATTAAGATCTTAATCAAGCTCCATTTCCCAATTTACTTCCAGGCTAGTTTAGATGTCAACTATAATCCAGGAAAAACTATATACATATATACAAAGATGCTATTTACACAATTTTTACAAACATGCAAATTTTGAAAAATGTTTTGAAATCATGAATGGATGAATGCATGAATGCAAGTTTTGCCAAATATTTACACACATTTACACAAGATTTTTGCAAACTTTTAGTTTTCAAAACATTTTGGAAAAATTTTGTACTATATACATAATTTTGATTGGAAAATATTTACACAAGCTTTACACAAAAAGTTTTTGAAAACATTTTTACAAAAATAATTTGTACAATAGCTATGTATGTGCAAATAAAAGAATAATTATTTACATGAAAAATTTTTAATTTTTGTGAATTTTAGGGTTTTTAGCCTTTTTTATTTATTAACACACTCACACAAAGTACGAGTTATGGCTAAAGTATATATGAAATATAAACACACCCCCCTATACTTAGCTCGAACGATGTCCTAAAAGTCAAGAGCGATGATGAAGACATAACTCGTGCTTCGTATAGGGAAGTGAAAAGGAAGGCTATATACAAAGACGAATGAATGAATAGAAAATCAAGAGGGTCTCGACTTTTCACCCTATACTTAGGATCAAATAATCCTAAGTATAGCAGGTTGTACAAAAAGGGAAAACCGAGTGAAGAATGTACATGGTCTACCCCTCCTATTCTTAGGGTAAAATATCCCTAAGTATTGGCAGCAAACAGAGGTAAAAAGAATCAAAAGAAATACTCAAAGGTCCTACATCCCCCTATACTTAGGGTAAAGTACTCCCTATGTATAGCATAGTCAAAGATGACAAATGGGATGTGGGACTAAAGAATGTAATGATATGGACATCTGGATCTATACAGGTCGGAAGAACAGTGACAATCAGGCGTGAGATGCAATAGATGTGAGTCAAGAGACCACATCTCACGCAAAATGAATAGGGGAAACATCAACGACCCGTGGCTCATGATCTAGAAATGGCTTGAGCCGCTGGCCGTTCACTTGAAAGGTACTCTAAGAAGACAACTCGGATATGTCAATGCTACCGTTGTCATGTACCTTTCTCACCAAGTAGGGTCCCTTCCATTTGCTCTGTAGCTTCCCTGGAAATAGACGAAGCCTTGCATCAAACAACCATACTCTCTGTCCAGGCTCAAAATGCTTGTGGCTCAAGTGAGAATCATGCCACTCCTTCACTCTCTCCTTGTAATGTACGATGTATGAGAAGGTGGTATCTCTAAGCTCCTCCAAGGCGGCTAACTCTGCCCTCCTCTGGTCTCCTACACTATCTAGATCCATAAGAATATCTGTGACTGCCCAAAGTGACTTGTGTCTCAGCTCAACAGGTAAATGGTACGGCTTGCCATATACGAGGCGAAAGGGAGATGTGCCCAAAGGTGTCTTGAAAGACGTCCTATATGCCCACAAGACCGAGTCCAAAAGCTGTGATCAATCCTTTCGGTCAGGGTAGACGACTTTCTACAAAATAGTCTTGATCTCCTTGTTCGACACCTTGGCTAGACCATTCGTCTGTGGATGGTATGGAGTAGCAACTCGACGGTCTATGCCGAACTCGCTAGCAAGGGCCTTCACCTGGTCATTGATAAAATGAGACCCCCCATCAGATCTCAATACTCGAGGTACCCCAAACCGCGTGATGATGTGGTTCCTTAAAAATATGCAAAATGTCCTAGCATCAGCAATTCTGGCGGGGATAGCCTCAACCCAACGACTAACATAGTCAACGGCCAACAGAGTACTCAAATCTCTGACTCTTAGGGAATGGACCCATGAAATCGATGCCCCATGCGTCAAAAACCTCATAGAAGTGAATGGGCTGCATCACCATCATATCACGCTGTCCACAAGTGCCCATCCTCTGACAGTCAGTACACCTCTTCACGAACTCATTAGAGTCCTTGAAGAGGGTAGGCCACCAAAAGCCGGATTGGAGCACTTTCTGTGTCGTTCTCCTCCCAGAGTGATGTCCTCCTGCCTCAAGCTTGTGGCAGTAAGTGAGGACGCTATGGTGCTCCTCCTGAGGAATGCACCTACGCCAGACGCTATCCCCTCCTTCGTGGTAAAGGATGGGATCCTCCTAGTGGTAGGACTTGGCCTTCGCAAGGAAGGTCTCAAGCCTCTGCCTGGGCCAATCTTGTGGGACTTTCTTAGCAACAAGAAAGTTCACAATATCGGCATACCACGGGAGTCAGGCGATAGCAAGGATCGCCTCATCTGGGAAGGTCTCACAAATAGGGTCAATCTGCTCTGCATCCTCAAGGTGCTCTAATCGGGAGAGATGATCCGCCACCACATTCTTGACTCCAGGCTTATCCTTGATCTCAATGTCGAACACCTGGAGTAGAAGGATCCATCTAGTCAGTCTGGCCTTGGCATCCTTCTTTGCCATGAGGTATCGGATGGCGGCTTGATCAGTAAACAGAGTCACTCTAGATCCAATAATGTATGATCTGAACTTATCTAGGGGTGAAAACTACGGCTAGCATCTCCTTCTCTATGACTGTGTAGTTCCGCTACACGGAATCCAATGTGCGGCTAGCGTAGTGGATAGCAAATGGGACGCCATCCCTCCTTAGTCCCAGCATGCCCCCCATGGCAAAATCAGAGGCATCCGTCATGATCTCAAATGGAAGAGACCAATCAAGTGGCTGGAGAACAGGAGCCTCAACAACACTCTGCTTGAGAGTCTCAAACGACGAAAGACACTTGTCATCGACAAGGAACTCGGTGTCTTTCGTCAACAGGTCAGTCAACGGCCGGGCGATCCTACTGAAATCACGAATGAATCGTCGGTAGAAATCAACGTGCCCCAGGAATGACCGTAACTGCCGCAAATTGGACGGCGGTGCGAGTTTTCTAATGACATCTTCCTTGGCCGGATCAACCTCCATGCCCCTGTTGGAGATGATGTGGCCAAGAACCGTCCCTTGAGTCACCATGAAGTGACTCTTCTCCCAAGATAGAATCAAGTGAACCTCAATACATTGCTGGAGTACTCGGTCTAGGCAGTCAAGACAAGAGTCGAATCCGTCGCCGTAAACCAAGAAATCATCCATGAAGACCTCTAAGCACTCCCCTACCATGCCCAAAAAGATAGATAGCATGCATCCCTGAAAGGTCGCAGGGGCATTGCATAGCCCAAATGGCATGCGTCGGAAGGCGTATGTGGCGAAGGGACATGTAAATGTGGTCTTGTCCTGGTCCTCGGGAGCGATGGCCACCTGGTTGTAGCCCGAGTACCCATCCAGAAAACAATAGTGGCTCTTCTTTGCCAATCTCTCAATGATCTAATCTATAAAGGGCATGGGGAAATGATCCTTCTTGGTGGCCTGGTTGAGTCTCCTGTAGTCAACGCAGACCCACCAAGAAGTGGGTACTCATGTAGCAATCTCCTCTCCAGACTCGCTAATCACTGTAGTGATGCCCGTCTTCTTAGGCACCACATGCAAAGGGCTGACCCACTTGGAGTCGGAGATGGGGTAGATAAAATCGGGGCTCCACCATTTCGAAATTTCCTTCATGACAACCTCTCTCAGATTCGGGTTCAGCCGCCGCTGGAACTCACGCGACGGCTTCGCCTCATCCTCGAGATAGATATGGTGGGAGCACAGGGCCGGACTTATCCCCTGGAGATCTGCTACGCTCCATCCTATTGACTTGCGGTTCTTTTCAAGAACCCCCATCAGACGAGATTCTTGCTCTCCAATCAGATCGACGGAGATAATGACTGGGTACATCTCATGCTCACCCGCAAGGAATCTATACTTCAGCGATGTAGGAAGTGGCTTCAGCTCTGGACAACTGGGTGCTGGTGGATCTGGCCTCTGAAAAGTCTGCGTAAATGCTGCCAAATCTGCATGGGAGAACTGAAACTCTCTGTCACTCTCAGAAACTAGAGAAGGCTACCCTGATGGACTGTCTCCGCTCTGCTCGGCATCTACCTCCTCCCTAGGTGCAGGCTCAGTGGAAGTCAGGTCTTGCATATAATCATCACAATCTGCCCAATCAGACTCTGACTCCGAAGGATCTGTATCATCCAAGGTGGCATCGGTACCACCGTCATCACAATAATCGCGGTAGAGAATCAACTCTGCTGCCTCTGAAGTATCCTGGACCAGGAAGGTGCTCTCCAAGCTCTCCTCTGTTGTCGTCTCTACATCAACGGAATCTAAAAATGAGAGGATGGCTTGTGTTGCTGGGTCTGCCCAAACTGTCTCATCGTCTGTGATCACAAAGTCATAGTCTTGGTGGATGTCTAACCCTGCATTTGTCAGCTGCTCTGTGTCAGAAGTCGTCTCTGAGCATGCTCTCTCTCTGGCTTTGCTGTCCTCGATCGTCTCTATTTGTACACTTTCACCCTGGACGCGAAAGTATACCTTCCCGCTATCATGGTCAGTCACCGCCTTGGCTGTGGCCAAGAACAAACGATCGAGAATGATGGGGGTATCGGTCACGGACTCAGGGATCTCCATGTCCAACACTACGAAGTCCACGGGGAATTGCAGACCCTGAATCGTGACGACAACGTCTCGCAACAATCCCTTCGGCCTCTTGACAGATCGATCAGCAAATTGAAGGACTGTCCTGCTCTGTCTAAGAGTGTCCAACTCGAAGCGGTCAAGAAGGGCTGCCAGAAGTAGGTTGATCGACGATCCTCTATCTAATTGAGTACGGTCGAACCTCTGCTCTTTGATGTGGCATCTGACATAAGGGTCTCCTGAATCTGGCCTCTTGGCCGACAGACGGTTCTGGATCGTGAAACACGTGGCTTTCATCAGCACATGGATCTCTGAGTGGTGGTTCCTCCTCTTCCTCCTTGCTGTGGTCCTGTCTCTCAGTGAACGCTGAAGAAGGGGGATGTGCTGCAAAGCCTCCTGAAGAGTTAGCTGAATATGGAAACGATCTATCATCTGCTGGCTGAACTCTTCCTGCTGTCTCTTTTTGGAATTTTCAGTTTTCTTCCCCTTCCCCATCTAAAGGGATATAGGGAAGGGGATCACAGGGTCCTTCTCAGATGAAGGACTAGGAAAGGGTCTAGACGGCCGGATCCACACATACATCATGCACCATCATTGGGACTAGAAAAAACCAAACCCTTTCATTTATTCACAACAGTGTTCCAAGATAAATCAGAAACAGGAAAAACTACAGGTCTCTTAATAGAAGCATGGGTGGCATCAGTACCACCATCGGCTGGAAGACTCGCGACCTCAGTACCACGCTCTGGCTCGGCATCCTGGGTGGCCTCAGTACCACCTCCTCGAAATGGTGAAACGGCGGCCTCAGTACCGCCAGTGGAATCAACATCCTTGGTGGCATCAGTACCACCGTCATCATCTCTAGCGGCCTCAATACCGCTCTCCTTCTCCTCGTCGGGCGCTCTAGGTGTATCCTCATGGTGTCGCTCACACGAGGCGCCGCCTGCTGGCATCCTACCGCTCCTAATTGTGACAAAATCAGTATCAAAAAGGTATGCAGACATATCACCAAATACATCACTAGGAGTGGCATACTTAGTACAAGCTACCTGCTCAGATTTCCTCTTCAGGTTGTTGGGGTTCGGCTCAATCTGGGCAGGGATGGCGGCCTTCCCTCTCACAATGTCCCGCATCTCCTGGCGGAACTCGTCCATCTCCCATCGAAAAGTATCCTGCTGATCTGTGAGAAGGTAGGTTATATAATCCAAGGCGGGTCTCTCGTAGGGTGGCCCATGAAAGCCCGACGGGTAGCCTCTCTGGTAGTGAGGCTGCTAGAACTGGTGTTGTGGCTGAGAGGGGTATGGGTGTGGCTGCTGCTGCTGCTGGTGAGGCTGATCTCGCCTCCAAGATTGTCCCTGCTGATAGGGACGAGGACCGTACGACGACTGTTGCTGCTGTGGGGGTGGGTACATTGGGGGCTGTTGTTGCTGCGGCTGGTGATCCCTCTGATGGCTGTACTGGCCACCCTGTCCTGACGGCTGCTGTTGGGGCGGGGCACCTCCGGTCCCCCAACGGAATCCGGGATGGTCTCATCGGATACCGGGCTGGGGGCGGTCATACCAAATCCCGTTGACATCCATCAACGGCTCTATATCGTACTGGGGTGGCGGGAGCACTGCTAGAGGCTGATCCGGCTGGTATACCACCATCTGAGTGTTAGTAGATCGTGGTGCCTGATAGGTGAGCTGCGACTATTGGTACGGCTCCTCCTGTACAAGGTGAACCTGTCTAGGCTGCTGGTGTGAGCTGGAGCGCTGTGACGAGCTGCTGCTGCTGCTGCCGGGATCGCCTCGTGACTGAAGATGGGGCTGTGGAGCCGTCTGTGCCTCCTGGAGACAAATGAGCTGGGTCTTCATGTCACTCAAAGTCTGTGCCATCTGCTCCATCTAAGTGATGCCCTGGCACTGCTTCTTCTCTATCAACTCCATCTGGTCCAGCTTCTCGTTGAAGATGCCCATGTCTGCGGCTGTACTCAATGCCTATGCTGTTGCCACAGACGAACTAGAAGGACCGGCGTCGACCCGTGCTATCCTCTGGTACTGCACGGGTTGTGGCTTCTGGGGTCTGTCCTAAGTGTATAACTGGGTCTGGGACATCACCATGTAGTTCTCAGCCATCTTCTCGTAGATGGCCCAGACCTGGTCGTGATCCTTTGCGAAGTAAGACCCGCCACAAGAAGCGTTCACCATGCCCTAAAGCTCTGGTGTCAGCCCGCTGAAAAAGCTCTGCACGAGGTTCGGCTTGGAGATATCGTGGTGCGGGCATCTATCGGTCTGCTCTCTGAACCTCTCCCATGCCTCATGGAACTGCTCGTTGGGGAGCATGGAGAAGTTGCTGATAAGGGCTCTTGCGGCATTGGTCCTCCCGAGTGGATAGTACTTATGCAAGTACTCGGTGCAGAGCTGCTCCCACGTGTAGACGAACTTCCCCAAATGTTTAAGCCAGGTGGCTGCTCTGTCTGCCAAAGAGAAGGGGAAGGCAATCATCCTGATGGTATCCTGGTCCACCTGACGATCGTGGACAGTACCGCAGATCATAAGAAACTCCTGGAGGTGGAGATGGGGCTCCTCTATGGCGAGCCCATGGAAATGGGGGAGGAGCTGCAAGGTGTTCGGGGGGAAATTAAAGTCCCCCACGATGGCTGGTAAAACAACCCAGTGATGCAACAGGGACGATCCGGGGTTGTGCAACTTCGCATCGTTCTCGGTGGCTCTGCTCTTGCCGCGGCGGCTGCCGCTACAGCCACTGCTACTGCTGCTGCCTCATATGGGATCCTTGGCCCGCCTCTACGCTGCTCTCGCTCTGCTCTCATCTGATCCATCTCGCGCCTCATGTCCAACATGAAAGCACCCTGATCCCTCAACTGTTGCTGTACTGTCTCGAGGGAGGCGATCAGGGTGGAGTTGATCACACCCTGGTCCAAAACAAAATGCTCAGGCTGCGGACCTCTACTGCGATCATCAGAACTATCGGCCATAGTCTCTGCAAAATCAAATGATCCATACTCAGGTGCCGATAAATCGGATAGTCTCTCCTCTGGCACTGGTCTCTCGGAACAAAAAGAAAGGGGGTCGAGGGGGAACACGGTGGAATCGTACTCGGGTTCGGAGAGCTGGTCTCGGCTCTCCCGAACCAACCTAGATGAGCGGGTAGACGCACCCGAAAGCGGTGCAGCCAGAGGCTGCCTAAGAGATCGTCTGCCCATCATCTTGATGTGGCGAGTAAGACGGATGAGATCTGGAAAAACTATGATCACAAGCAAACCCCAAGTTCACCAATGCAACGCGAGCTGAAGACCGTAAAGGCTCGATCAATTTATCTTGTCAATTTTATTTTGGTGAACAATCAAGATATCAGAGCGATTGCGTGACTTGTTGGGATACCCGATACCTTCCCAACCGATTGTCCCGCACAGAAGTAGTTGGTAATCAGTCGAGAAGAGTATCAGAGGGCTCTACCTATTGTTCGGAGTCACTCTCTCGCACAATCAAACCAAACAATGAGGGGGTTGCTCTCCCCAAGACAACTTTGTAAGTGAGGTGTCTTTTAGGGTCAATAGTTTTAGCAGTCCCAATTTTATTGTTTTTCTTTTTAGGTCTTTTTTAATAAAAGCAAAAACGCCTAACGAATTTTTCGGTTCTCCTGGTTATTAAGTCAAAAACAGGGGGGAAGATGAAAAAGCCGATGCGCGATGAAATCAATGACGCATGCAGAGTAAGAAATGCGTACCTAACTTCAACAGTCTACATGCAATATGATCCGCGCAGAATTGAAAGACAGAAATAAAACTACCTAAATGGTGCAGGCAGGAAACCAAGTCCCTAGATAGCAACTTCTACTCGAAAGAACCATCTAGCTGGTCACCAACCTCCTATCCAAAGGGTTCGGTCTCGGTCTACCCCTCCTCCTCCCGACACATCGGGTTCAAGAGCAGCGCTTGGTAGGGCAGGCTACAACACGTAGGCTCGAAGGGAGTGAGTTAGTTATTTTTATTAATCTTTTATTGGTAGGTCCAATTAGGGAACTATAGGCACAAGAAAATAATTAGGTGTTTGGATCCTACTAAGTACGACACAATCAACAGAAATTCCTAAAGCTAGGAGCTCGATAAAAACCGTGTGAAATCGGAAAAGGCAGCGAAAAACAAAAACCGCGAAGAAAGCCGCGAAAAAATGAACTAGCTACTGGGTCCCCCGAGCACGCCGGTGCTCGACGAAACATACCCGAGAAAGTGTCCAAGTCCAAGTCCTATTGTCCCTATCTTATTACAACAATTCAGATAGCAAAAAACAAAATCTAAGCTAATCTACACTAAACCTCACCCACTCAGCCACTCTCTCACGCTCTCCTGCGGCTCCGTGCAGAAGGGAGCCACCTCCGATCACCGCGGTTGCGCCTGCTTCTCGAGAGTCACCGCCTTGGTCCTTGAGCCCTCGCAAGAAAGTAACAGAGTGTCATAGACCAAATAAAATAATCAAATAAACGCAGGAAACTAAACATGGGTATATGTGCAAAAATGGAAAATAAAATAAACAAGCAAAATCAAACAAAAACAAAAATATAAGAAAATAAAAGAAAATAAAATAAAACAAAAATAAGAGAAAAATAAAAAGCCGCGAAAAGCCGCGGACTTAGAAAGAGCCGCGGAAAAGAAAACAAAAAGAAAATAAAAAAGAAAAGACTACTAAGCCATGCTCCCCGGCAACGTCGCCATTCTGATGACATGCCTGACGACTCGGGTTAAGATAATCAAGGGTCGTTGTGACCCAAGTCACCAAGTGGTGTCAATCGAGAAAAATGTAGACCACCAAAATAAGATAAAAATCAAACAAGCTCAAGTAGCGGTCTCGCTAAAGGATTAACCTAGTATATCACCCAGGGTCTAACACAAGGAGCACGTGATGGCCTCACGGCCTACGAAATAGTCAAAAATAAAAAAAATAAAAGAAAATGCTATTTGGTGGATTTTTAATGTTTTAATTTTTTTGGATTTTTAATTAATAAAAGAAATAAGAAAAACAAGTAAACAAGCAACTTGGATGAGTTATTTTACTACTCAAAAGTCACCCAAAAATTCAAACAAAAATGTTTTAATGTTTTTTTTTCTCTGTTTTTGGTTAGTTTTTGGTGTTTTTCTGATTTTTAGGGAATTTTATAAAAATGAAACAAAGAAGGAAAATAATGCTGCTGTCCAGTCAGACTTGGATGGCCAAAATAAAATAAATAGAGGCCCTATCAAGGTCTGAAGGTAATTTTCCTAATAAGTATAAAATACAAGGAAAATTTGGGCACTGGTTTTATTAGTTTTTGTTTTTCTTTTATTTTTAGAATTTTTATGAGTTTTATGGGGTTTTGTAATTTTTATGGGTTTTATAAATCTATAAATGACCAAAATGGGTCAGAAAATCAAATAGCACAAAACAAACACTATATATTTTTTTTGTAATTTTTAAAGTGTTTTAACATTTTTTTTGATTTTTAAACCTAGACAGTAAGAAAAATGCCTGTTTTTGAATTTTTAAAAATAATAAATGAAGTTAAAAAAGTCTCAAAAATTTAGAGAAAATTTTGCACCTTGGTAGGAGCCATGTTTCCAATTTTCATCAAATTCGGAGTTGGTTTGCTATTTTATTAAAATCAAAAACCAAGGTATAGTGCACAGGGACCTATACACAATTAAGACAAGTTCCAGGGGGTCCGGTGCAATTTCTCCAGAAACTAACGTGCAAGGCACGTGACCTGGGCACACAGGGACCTAATTGCAATAAACTTAAGTCCCTAGACTATTTAGTAACACGTACTAAAAGTCTAGGGGCATAAGTATAAAAAGCCCACGATATATAGCACATGCGCAAATACAACACTCACAGGGGCATTTCTGCAAATAATAAAAACATGATTTCATTCATTAACACCCTAGAACATAAAGCCCATACATGCAAATATCCCACGTAATCACGTGTCGAAGCACGTGCACCACTACACACAGGGGTATAAAAGCAAATAAACTACAGTACGAGGTCCTCCATGCAATTTACCAAACAGAAATAAAACCTCTAAAATATTTACAGGGCTAAATATTAACAACTAAAAAGAGAGGGGCCTAAGGCTAAGTTACACTTTATTAAGTCGAGGGCCAGATGCACGCCACGTGGAGATCGGACGGTGGAGAAGAGGCGCGGCTAAGCAAAGGGGTCCTCGGCGCTCATCCAATGGCAGGGGATGCGCCACGTGTAGATCCGATGGTCCAGATGCGTTGGGTCCTCTTCGCTGGATGGAGGGTTGAGAGGAGGCCATGTGGAGATCCAACGGTGCTGCTGGGCCTCCTCTTAACCCTGATCGGACGGTCCTCGGAAGATCTGGAGCTGAAGGGCGATCAGACGTCTCTGGAGGGTGCACGAAGAACAAGCTGCCGGCGAACTTCGCCGGCCCTATGCATGCACGATGTCCCTCCTCGCGGGCTGCTACTTATCGGAGAAGATTCGCCTTGGCCTCCCGCGTCTAATGGGCTCCTCGGATAACGTGGCGGAGCTCTGGAGAGCTCAGGCGACACCGACGGAGGATGAGCTGCTGCTCTAGAGCTATGAGCCCTTAGATGGACTCGTTTGGACCTGCAAGGCACGGCAACAAGCTCCTGGGTCGAGGGCAAAGTGCCTCGACCCGATTAGGGGTGATGAAGGTGAACGGTACGGCAGGGTGTGCGAGCTCCAGTGGAGCGACGGCGATGGAACTCGATACCCAGTTCCTGTGCGAACTGGGGTGAATGAATGGGTGCAGAAGATGCGCGGGGGATAGGCGAAGGTGGTATGCGATTCCGATGATCGGGATGAAGGTGCAGGTGTTCGGAATCAGAGGTCGTCGGCGATGGGGGGAATTGGGCGAAAAGCAAAATTAGCTAAATAGAGAAGAAACGAAGGCTACCTACTGGATGGAATCGACTGGGGAAGAGCTTGGGATGCTCCAGGTCCTAGCCTCAAAGGCCGTCGGTGCTTGAGGATCGAGCACCACCTCTTGGCGGCGCACGACGGCGCGAAGTCGCCGGATCGATGGTCCGTCCACTCCCTCCTCGCTACGACACGGCCGGAAGCGAGCTGTCACTCTCGCGGTGGCTGTGGAGGTCCTGGGGTGGCGTGAAATGATCCAAGGTTGAGTTAAAATGAAGGCGGAGCTCGGATTATATATGAGTAAGGGTCCGGCAAGAACAGGTCGGACAGGGCATGGCGAGGCGTGGATCCCATTGCAAACAACCGGGCGAGGATCTCGGATGCACGAGGAAGAAGTAGAGCCCGGGAATATTGGATTTGGTGGTCGGGTCATGACGCAAAAATTCAGCGAAGTCGGGTCGGGCGTCATGGATCCGTGGGAAATGGTCCAAGGGGGGAGTTGACCGGGGGGTCAACGTCCCCGTGGACCAATCAGGGCTGGTCATATGGAAATGATTTGAAAATTCATTTAAAAATAGAAAAAGGTTGAATTAAAGAAAACTTATAACATAAAAAATGTTTATTTATTTATAAACTGTTTTTTAGTGATTTTTAATTAATTTTTCAAAATAAAAATAAGGTATTTACACTATAGTGCTATATATAGGTATATATACAATATAGATTTTTAATTTTTGCTTTTTAATTAATTATTTTTGTTTATTTTCATTCCCATTTTATATTTTATTTATTTATAGCATAAAATTAGTAATATTTTGATGTTTTTATTTTATTTTTATTATTTATTTATAAGGGTAAAATAAATAGATATATACATCTATATACATGGTATATTTACAAAGTTCTTTTTGGTTTTTAATTTTGTTCTTTTTATTTTATTTTTATTTTCATGGTTTTTATTTTATTTATTCACAACATGAAATATAGAATATATACAAGTTTTATAAAATTTCGATTTATTTATTTACAAGGTAAAATAAATATATGTGTAGGTGTATGTACATGGTGAATATGTACAAGTAAGGTCATTTTTATTTTCTTTTTAATTTTTCAATTTTTATTTTGATTTTGTATTCACAACTATTTACAAATATATATAAGCCCATTTTATTTTATTTTTAGAGGAATTATTTTTATTATATTTACAGGTATATTTACAAACATGAGCTCCCTATCTCTCTCTACTTTGGCTTTTATGCGGTCAGGTCCATGCTGAGCCCTCCCTTGGGATTAGGTTGCTCAATATTTATTCTAAATATTTCCCTCTTTTTCTTTTAATTCCTTATTCTTTTATTTTTGCACAAAAACATGCTAATTATTAGTTTTTACACTATGCATGCTTTTTGGTAATTATTTGTATTTACACATATCTACATGTATTTGCAAAGGTTTTTGTAGCTAAAATATAAGAATAAAGAGTGATGAATGAGTATTCATCAATCATCTTTTTTGATTTTGTTGGTTTTCTTCTTTCCTCCCTTAAGAGCTCGGGGGAAAGGGATTATTGACTCCAACTCATGTTCTGAAACTGAAATGTTTTCATTAAGATCTGGAACTGAGTTCTGTACATGACTCTGACTCTTGAACGGACTAGGACTCTGACTCTGACTGAAAGAAAAATGCTGAGGCGAAACCGGTGATGCATCTTCCACGACTTCTTGATGGTCCTCCTCAGATGGAGGTGCGGGCTCTTCATCGGTTCTGTCAGACTCTATGCTGATGCGGGATTGCTGCTTCGAGGACTCAGACGTCCTCTTCTTCTGCCGGTGGTGTTGGTGGTGCTGCTCCTCTTCTTCCTACAAGTTCTCCTCAGGTAGAGACTTGGCAGCTCCTTCCTTCGGTGCCCGTGCCCGATCAGGTATGGTCACGGTCCTTCCTCTCCTGAGGGACATATGATTCATATTATCATACGAAAGGATCTCATGTTCAGATAAATATTATCTAAATAATATACCCGATCATGAGGTCGGTTCTCGCCATGGATTATGCTGTTCGAGTTGGCCAGAACCTGTGTGGGAATTGGAGTCTTTGGCGCCATCTGTTGATCCTGGGTACAAGAGAGATGATTCAGATCGGTTTTCATATGCAGATAGTCATTCTGCATTTGTTGGACCCTATCAGACAGGATCTGGATTGCCAAGGTGAGGGACTCCAATTCGGTGGGCTGGGCTGGCTGATATACGGATGAGGTTCTGTATTGGCCCTACTGGCCATGCCGAAACTGCTGTTGCTGGTGGGACGGTACTGGGCCCTGCTGATATGTGCACTGCTGATGCCGGTACCCTTGTTCGGACCTGGACTGAAAGCGCGGTGCAGGGACGGAGCTGGTTCCTTGGTAAGATGGGGTAGGTCAGTGAGGCTGACCGTTCCCCATCCCCGACTGTCTGCTGACAGGGTCACGGCTGTACCACAGCCCGTTGATCTCAAACACCTGCGGACGCTCCTCGTATCTGGTCTCCACTTGTGGGGGTGCATGTTGGTCCTGCTGGGTGTAAGTCTGATCTTCCACCCAGGCACTCTGAGGCCCCGGTGCCTGTTCCTGTACAAGATGGACTCGATGTACAGGTGCAGGTGGTGCAGAAGGGGCAGGTAGCTTCATCTTAGCTACCTTCTCAGTAAGTTCCTCCACTTGCTTCGGTAGACTTGAGAGTGACTCAAGGTCAGCGACCCTCTTGTGGATCTGCTCGACCATGGTTAACTTATCAGCAATCATCCCGATGCTCGGGATGAGGTCCTCGGTCAGATCCACTACAGTCCTTCAGGTTGTCTCGTTGGATAGGATTGAGGGAGACAACTGATGGGCCCTAGTGGCCTGCGACCTGCCGGTTTCCTCCATCTGCTCTAGGATCTTCCATACAACGTGCTCATTCTTGTTCAGATAGCTTCCTCCACAGACGGCACTGACTAACCCCTACATCTCCGGGGTTAAACCACAGAACAAGGTCTGGACTAAGATCGCCTTAGAAATACCGTGGAAGGAACATTTCTGAATTAAGTCATTGAACCTATCCCAGGCATCATGAAAGGGTTCACTAGGTCCTTGGGAGAAACTGGCGATCTTCATTCTCATTTGGTTAGTCCTACTGAGAGGGTAGAACTTCTTCAGAAATAGGTCCTTGAACTGCATCCAGGTTGTACATATCACCCCTAGGTTTTTCAGCCAATGTGCTGCCTTAACTCTAAGGCAAATATGGTGGCCTTCAGTCTAATGTAATCTTGGCCAATATTAGGATGGCTAAGTTTGTTGAAAACCATCTCAAAGTCTCGGAGGAAGGTATACGTTTCTTTATGGGCATTTCTATTGAACTTCGATAGCAGGCTAAGGAAGTGGGGCTTGAGCTCAAATGCTTCGGCGGGAACCGCTGGTGCCAACCAATTTTGTATCTCATTCTCCGTTGGGTTGTAGGCATCAACCATTGGTCGGTCGATTCCTCCGGCTGTAATGATTTGTCCCATTCTAGCCGTGACATTTGCATTTTGTTGTTCGGCTTCGGCAAGGTGACTAAGAATTTGTTGCAATTGATCCTCATCCGGTGGTGACTGCTTAGGCGGCATCTTGCCCTCTAGTCTTGGGTATGAAACAATGTCGGTGTCAGAGGGCAAATAAAGGAAGGGATTCTTACCGAGGCGATGGTCTTCCTCGGTAAGCTCAGAGGAGAGGAAAGGGTTGGTTTGAGAGTAACCACCCTGAGTGTGAGGGAACCAGGACTCAAGAGGGTCATGAGTCCTGGGTGGTCCAAGGTGCGTTTGGGCCGATGAAGAGGAGTTTCGTGGGGGGCTCAAAGAAAGATTGGTAAATAAAGAGTCAATATCCCCCCAGTCACTCATCTTGATTTGGAGAGAAGAAGATAGGATTTTACTCCTACCTGAAGCAAATAAATCAATCCAAGACCCTGGGTTCACACTCAACACAGTGAAGGACTCAAAATCGAGTCCAATTAATCTTGTATATTTTAAGTGTGATTTTTCAAGAAAGATAGGAAGGATTACGCGGCCTAAAGGGAAGTCGGCTCAGAGCCTGATGCGTCTTCCCTGTTTAACCTGTCTCTAAGATACCGTCAGTCCTTCCTTTCTTCGCTCCTATCCCAAGTCGATGGATTCAAAGACCACACCCCTATCTACCTGCAAGCAGGCAGAGGCTGACAAGGCTGGAACATCACCCCGGGGGGTTACTGGCAACTTGTCGCAAAGTACTGCAATTTCGCCCCCATCTACCTAAGACAGGCGGAGGCTACTTGGTACTAGTAAGTGAACCATAAAAATTCAACTTGTGATATTTGCTAGGATTAGTCAGAACGTGATATGGAAGGCGGGGATTTGGGCTCTACCTTAAGGAGTTCACACACACTCAAGTACCCTCACTCAGCCTGAAAACAAGGTCGGGGATTAATCTCCCGCAAACAAATTTTTCCAATTTTATTGATTTTTTTGGTCAATAATGTTTAGCAGTCCCGGTTTTAAGTTTAGTTCTCATTGATTTAGTCCAACCACACAGCCGCCTATCGGCCAGTCCCAATTTCCATTTAATTTAAGTTTGAAAAATAGAGGGGGAAATCGATAAAAAGCCGATGCACGAAAAACAATGATGTGTATGCTCAGTTAAGAAGACTTACAGTGATCCCTTCGCTTTTTATGCAGGATGCAAAACAGAATTGAAAACTTTTTATACTAAATGCAAATGCAAGCGAAAAATCCGCTCCTACATAAGCAGTTCTATTAGCGAGTGAAGAACAAGTTGATTTTGCTAAGTCCTGCGGTCTAAGTGCGTCTTTTAAGTGGTTTGTGTTGTCCTAGAAGTTACGAGCACAAGTAAATCCTAGGTTGGCTCGAGGAGACGCTAGTGCAAGCCTAAATTACCATTCAACCACACAGCACATGGGGACACAGTTTCACTATATTTACATGCGCGAGAACCCAAACGGGAACCGCTGGAAATAATGCGAAAAAATAAAAAAATGAAGGTGCTAATGGATCCGGGCATCGAAGATGGTAGCTGGGCATAGGTGGGGGTGAGTAAATGAAGTCCGAAGAGATTAGTTGCATTGTTGGTGGAGATGAAGCTTTTGGCGGAGGATAAATATCGTTGGCTCGACGGGGGGTGACTGGAGCAGAGGAAGAAACAGAGGGGGTACGACAACTGCAAGGCTTCAACAAGGTTGGGAGCCTCGAATCTCGCCGAGGGAGTATGCCGGGATGTCACTCGGTGGATGTTTCGTGCTAACGGCGGATGTGTTTCATGGAGACGGTGATGCTTCTTTTAAAGGGTGAGGAGGATTGGTCAGAGAAGGTAGATGATCAGTGATGGGTCTATGAGATTCGAGAAGATCTGAAGAGGTCAGATGGGGAAGATCTGGCGATTGGGAATCACGGAGGAGGGGGGATTGATCTGATTCCTAGGTGCTAGGCAGCGACCGGCGTGATTTGCGGGCGGAAATCACCAGGAGGAGGCGGTCGGAGACTGCCAGAATTTGCAAAATGGTTGAGAAATTTGGGAAAGAAGGGGGAGGAAGACGAAGAGGCTGGGGTCGTCCGATCGGCCGAGATCGGAAGACCCAGATGGGAGCCATGTGGCGGCAGGAGGGGGCACGAGGAGCACTTGCTGGGCACGTGCACAGGAGGCACGTACCCCGTACGTACGTGGATTTTTAATTTAATTTAAATTTTTTTATAGAAACGAGCCCAAAATGGGTGACACGCGGCGGCTCTACGAGCGGCCCCGTGTCAGCCCCACAAAATTCGGAAAATAAATTACTTAATAAATATGTAAAAAATAGTAAATGACCCCGGATCGAAAAAGTTTA